>VYXC01004484.1:680302-701987 GCA_013397175.1 Platysteira castanea | reverse complement strand
AAAGAAGAGAAAAAGAGGTATTATGTCCACTACAAGCTAATCCTGTGGAACCCAATAGATTTATTGGGGACCTTCTCCTCTGGACTTGCAGCTTAACTGGCTCAAAGTGGAACAGAGATCTCTTGGGCTGTCACACCTACTGCATTAGCTTCAACAGCTTTTGTCTTTCAGTGCTGACCCAGTAATTTTCTTTTTCTGTGAACTTCTCACCATAAGCCACCCTTTCCCTCACATTCATCATATCACCCTGATAGAGGTAATATATATATTCATGTGGTTTCTACTCCAATCCTTCTGCTTCCTTCACTTCCCTGGATGTCAGTCCTGATAATTCTTTCCTTGTTTCCTTATTGTTTGTCAGTGACACTGTTCAGTATTTGCTAATTTTCCTCTGCAACATCTAACTGAACCTGACTTTTGCCAGTTTCTACTTTATCTCTGTCCCTTCCAGCCATCAGGAGTGAAGTCTTCTGATGCTCTTCCTCTCTTCTCTATTATTTCCAACAGCACTTTGAACCAGTTCTTTACAAAGTTATACTTACAGCCTTTTTCTGCCAGTTTCCCCCTTGTTTCAAATATGAATTGCAGATAATTATTGTACTTTCACAAACAAGATTTCAAGTCTACAGTGAGTCCATGAGCTTTTCAGTGAACCTGCTTTTAGTAGTCCATTCATCCTAGGCTAGGCCTAAATTCAGAGAGGTCAGAGTCTGCACACGTCCCAATTCCAGCACCCTACCAGCACTGCTGAGTCTATATACACCCAGGCTTATCAAACTCCCTCCTTTTGGAAGCAAAATCTGAGTTATATCATCCCTTCTGTTGCCTTTCCATTTAATTTAACCATGAAGGCACTTGATCAAATACTCTTTCCTAAAACGTCCCTCTGCAAGGTCTTCATACATGCTGAAAACAGCTGTGAAAATCCCACAGCCCTTCTTGTGCCCTTCCAGCTGGTGAGAAGAGCTGTGCCAGCCACTGTGTCTGGGAATACCTGGGCTCTCCTCTTGACAGTCCTACGTACATCTGTGACAGTGCCATTTCTGGTGGCACCCAGCACCCCATAGACGTCTGTGTTCAATGGTGGGGTCAGCAGCTGGGCTCTAGCACACCTCTGTAGATCTTTTACTGCCTTCTCCTACAGAGATCTTGTCCAAACCCTAATTCTGGTTTTGTCCATTCTCCAGCTGTACCTTCCTTGCTGTCCTTAGTGCACAGTGATATCCTGAGTGTCACCATACTTCCATCCTTCTGAACAAGGCAATACCTGTGCTCTGGTCAGGGCTGCTATTCCAACAATCCTTTCCAGATTTCTATTGCATAGACATACAGTCCTTATGCAGAGGAACAGCATGTGAGGCATTTGCTCAGCCCCAATGCTGTCAAACAGGTGGCTTTTAAACAAAGACAAAAATGTATAAACCTCATCAGTCATCACTGCTGGCCCCAAGAAAAAGCACTGCCCTTTCAGAGGTGCCCCTGCCCCAGCCCCTAACCTCCCCCTCCAAAGCTGACCTCCATTTCAGTCTGCACCACTCCTTGTACTGCAATCACAATTCATCAGCCAGGCTCCAATAGCCATGTTTTCAGTCTATAAATCACCAGGCCAGACATCTGCCCGGCTTTCAAAGGAGTTTTGTTCTTCTTGTTGGCTACCGCAAACTTTAAGGTACTTGGAGGCCTGAAGCAGCTCTGCCACCCCCTCCCAAGCAACTTGTGTTGATTTAAAATGCGAAAGGCGGCTTCACAGAGAGAGCCCAGATGATGATAAAGCACTATTGTTTCTGCCTTTGTGGTTCAAGACTCCAAACTTGATGTTTGCGGATTATTCTGAGAGGTAGCTGCTGTCGGGGAGAGACAGACAAAGCTGTGTGTCACTGCATGCTGCAGGCCACCTCCCCTGGCCCTCGTGACAGCCCTGACACAGGCTGAATGAGAAGTGTTACAAGACAGTGTCCTCAGCATCCCACAAAGACCTGCTGGGGAGGGGGCCAGTGATCAGAAAGAAACCATCAAAGGCTGCCATGCCACCTCCCCCTCAGGTCAGGCAATGAGACACTGAGGTGCTGGGCACAGCTGTATCAAAGGAGCTGACACCTCCTGCAGCCGTGCCGGTGCTTGACCTGCTTCTCCAGTAAAAAGGAGACCCACCAGCAGCTCCACTGTGGGACACAAATGCTGCAGACAGGATGCAGACCCTGGATGGGTAAGGGTGGCTTTTAACCATGAATTGCCCTTTTTACCAGTCATAAGTACTGTGTGAGGCAGTCTGCAGCCAGCTGCTGAGAAGACAGCCCAGGATGTTCCCTGTGTGGCATCTGAGGTAACTCCTTGCTCACATTCTTGCTCCTGCAAGAAATGACCAAGGGATAGAAGCTCACCTCTGGATCATGAGGCTTGGGAAGGCTGTGTGCTGGGGCAGAGCACATGGAGGAGGGATGTTGGGAGCCAGTCTTGTGCTTCGTTCCCATGATTTAGCACAGCCCCCTGCTCTCTCAGTTTCATAAGCTCCTTATGGATCTGTTTTTACTATTCTAAATAGTCACTTTCCCATCCTTAAATAATTTCTATTTCACTCTATTTTAAAATTATTCCTTTTCCTCACCACCATTTCCATGTTTCCTTCGCTATGTTCCCAGTGGGTCTGACACGTCTACATTAATAGAAGACAGTGACCTGTGATAAAAATACATTTTTATGGAGTGCTTGGGCAGGAAGCATTACAGGACCTGAGCAAGACATGAAAATACAATAAAGTATATGAAAATCCAGCTTTGATGGATTAATTTCCACGAAAACAGAAACAAATGAGCAGACACCTTGGCAAAGACTCAATTTTTTGTACATCATTCATGGAAGCAGGCAAGGGACAAAAGCTGTTGCAAAGTTACTTGGAATAGGGAAAATAGTAACTGAACAGAGATGACACACTTGGACATTCTGAATTTTGTAAGCTAAAACAAAGAGATGGGATAAGAGCTGAAAAATCACCTATTAGAGTTTATGCAACAGCACTGGGTCTGTTGGGCAGTGGAGTCCCAGTAACAGATCAGAGAACAAAGCTTGTCTTGACACCACCCAGGAATCTGCTGAAGTGCAGGCCAGGAGTCTGCACCCCAGCCATCATGGGGAGAAGTTGAGAGACCAGGGAAGAAGGTGCTGGACAGCAGAACTGGCCTTGAGGTATGGTTTCAATTGCATTGATCTTCCAGCTCACACCTGAAACTGAAAGCACCACCCCAGAGCATTCTGCTTCCAGCTCTCCAGAGCACACTGGAGAACAGAAAAGGGTCTCTCCACCAGCTTTGCCTGCACATACCCTGGCCAGAGTACACTGAGCTACCCAGGAGAGAGGGTAAAGAAGCTATCCAGTACTTAACTGGAGAAATTAACTCTCACAAGCACTCACAAGCACAGGAGAATCCATACCAGTTTGCAGCCCTACTACTGAACAGTCCCAAGACCATACACTTCCCCTTGACTAGTAACAGTGACCAAGCTCCAGAGCATCTGCTTCCTTGCTGAGTCTTTCCCTCTGGGGCAGGAAATGCCTGCCCAGCCCTCAGGAGTTGGAGATCCTGGAAGACTCAGTGTAGGCAGCTGCCTTCTGTGGTAGCAATAGCAGCACAATCTTGGACCTTGAGAGCTTTTACTCCTGCAGGGTAAGCAAAGGCTGAGCTACACTATGGACTGGGTATGCGTGTTTCCCCTTTTGGAAATTCAGCTGCCAGTGCCACAGAGCAATAGGAAAAATCAGATTCACTTCCACACAGATTTTATCACCTCAGTCTTGGCATGGGAGAGGCATCTCCGCCCAGCTGTGAGCAAGGGAGTGCATTTTGCTGGCTTTTTTTATGTAATCAGAACAATTCCTTGGAGATGAGTCATAGGGTTTCAAGGGTGTCCAGAGAGATGTCAAGCAGCCTCAAGTGTAAATCAGTGACACACCTTGCTGAGAGGACTCCTGCACGCCAGCAGACCCATTTCCCTGCAAGGGAAGGGGCTTGAGGCATGTTACCCGACAGGCTCCCACAATCCACACACACGTGTAGCATCTCCAGACCCAGGACGCTGCTGGTGTTTACATTTTCTTTGTAAAGACAGTGATGTTTTCAGGGTGGAGCTGGAGTGCTTCCCTGCAGCTGCTCTCTAGGCTTAAACACTGAAGATTTTCAGACATTCAGGCTGGAGGAGCTTGGCAGTCAGTGAAGAGATTTGAACTTCAGAAACAGAGGTTCTGCCCCACAAGGCCTGGTCAAACTGTGGGGGTTCCTGACTGGGATGTTCATTGTGGTAGAAGAGCTGCATCCCACTGCAGTTGTTTCAGTCCTGTGATGATGCTACATTAAGCAAACCTGTTCCATTCCCCTGCCCAGGAATGAACACTCCAGCCTTCCTGGGTCTGAGGGACAGAGGACAAAGATGATACTTGCATAGTTTCAAGGCATAGCCTGCTTTAGTGGCTCCCTTAGAGGCTGAAATGTAGAGAACGACCAGGAAGAACTAGGCCTGGACACAATCCCAGAGGTCCAAAGTAACACTGAGAAAAATGCTGTGGATACTCTTGGACTTTCAGGTGTCAGAGCAGATGGAACAGACAAAAACCTTGGTGGAGTTTGGTTCTGGGTCAGTCTTCTTTCACTAATGCCAAGGGCAAGGTTTGGCACAAGGTACCAGTGCAGGCCGGCCTCCCAGTTTGCAAGCTGCATGCAGGTCTTTCATCAAGCAGGTGCTTCCAGTCTGGAGTGGGGCAAATCTCTATTTCTGCATTCTTTGAGGGCAACTGCAGAAGACACAACCCAGCTATTATGCCCTTCACCTTTCAACTTCACCCTCAGATGACTAACGATTACCAGCTACCATCAATATTAAATAGGAGAGAAAGAAATGTGATCCTCTCTCTGCTCTTCACATTCCACAATATCACAAACAATTTGTCATATTGGGAGGGGCAGAGGCAGGAGGAGCATTAATTATTGATTCTTGGGAACAGATGGCTTTTCTTGTACCAGGGCAGTGAAATGTAAGAGGAGCCTGTGGGTGAGGATGTGAGGATTAGATGGGCAGACATGTATCAGGTAACCAGCCTTCAACTGGAACAGGAACCTTCCTCCAGGAACCAGCTCCGCTGGGCTACAGAGCTCCCAACAACAGCCCTGGCTGCACAAACAAATCCACTGACATCTGAATTACTGAGGCTTCACCAGAACCTTTCAACACTCCCTCACCTCTGTACAGAACATCCTGGACACGCTGACTGATGGCTTCCAGACACCAGAGGCTTGGCAAATCAGGCACCAACTGCTCTCCCTAGGAGACTTTACTGGTTGCATTTCATGTGTTTATCCTCATCTAACTGTCCTGTGCCACACAACACCTATTCCTGAGAGCACATACAATGTCCAAGAGTGACCTCCTCTGGCCTTCCAATGGCCTTGGATCCCATTTGGGGTGCTGGCCTCCAAAATCAGAGATCCAAGTGATGTGGACCTGCGACTTCAGCCAGAGACTCTGTTATCCAACACTTTTTGCCAACTTTTTCCATTGATTCATGTAAGGATCAAGAGTAAGAAGACCTCATTCTTGTCAGCTCCAGTGCTGTCCTCGAGGACAGAGACACATACCAGGTTGTGAAACAAGCTTGGCAAGGACACCTGCTGTGGGTGTCCCCATGTCCAAGAGCTGACCGTGGGACTGACATCCTTATGAGACAGGAGGAACAACTGGGCAAGAGCGATTCTCCTCCAAAGGCAGCTGATTCACCAGAGTGAAAATAGTGGCACCAAAACCTTTTCCTGAAACTTTCATGAAGAGTCTCTGTACTCACTGCTGGATTCAGGCATCTGCAGCCATTTTCACTCCGGTGTAGCCATCTCTTTACTGGAGGACTAAGGAGCCAGCTGTACTGCCTCAGACCTGGGCCTGGGGAGCTCAGGGTCCTGTCTCTGGCAGTGGTTATAAGGAGATGCCCAGAACTGGGCAAGCTGATGGTGATACCTCTTCTACTACTGCAAAAGTTATATTCCTTAGCTGTTTTCCATTCAGGGATTTCACAAGCCAGACATCACCTCAATTCAATTTACTTCTCGGGGCATACTTCTTAAATCCTCAAATAAGCACTCACTTTCCCAGCAAGGACTGATTAAATCCATGGTTATTCCACTGAGCAAGGCAGATTCTCTTGCCACCTCCCCAGGCCCAGAAGGTACCTCAGGACCACAATGTCCAGTCCCTTGGTATATTGGGGACCTCCTCACAGTCTTTTCCTAAACTCTTTGTTCTCTTAGCCTCTGCTGAGAGCTTGTTCCAAAGTCTCATTACTCTGATAATTAGACACACTCTTCTCATTTCTCAAGCTGACTAATCACTGATTTATAATTCCTCTCAGTCTGCCTAGGGTCATGCAGCTTGCAGCCTGTGAGAGTACTAAGACATGTACAGTCTGGTGATTTGGAAAAACACAACTTTGCAGCTTCCCTCCTGGTCTGGATCAATGGTAAAGTGCTTGAGGTGAACAAATGCCGAGTGCCAGGAGACAGCTACTGCCCATGAACAATACAACTTTTCACAGTGTGGAGGAGGATAGAACAAGTTTCCTTACCCAGTGAAGAGGGAGAAGCAATCTTAGGAAGACCTGGGCCACATCTGTGCTGGGAAAGAATAAGCTTTCCCAAAAAAGCAGCAAATCTTCCCACTACAGAAGCTTTGACCAGTGTCCAAGTTTGCTCTAGTTCGGTACAGGAAATGGACAGATCTGAAGGCATCTATACTGCTGCATTATACCAATATGAGAGCTTTTGTGCCTCCAAAAATGCTGTTTGTCTCACTGTGATAGTAGCAGAAAATGCGTTTAATGTGGACCTGTCTTTACAGAGCAGTCTCCACAGAGCCCTGGTGTGTTCACACACAGCTGTGCAGTCAGCTGAGTGCTCAGGTGCACGGGCTGAGCTCACCTCCCCCACGCTTCCCAGGGCCTGAGGAGGGGATCATCTCGCAAAAGAAGCCTATGGATTAGACAGCAATACAATGGATCAAAAAGCAGGAGAGGCCACATCTTTTCAACCCCAGAGCAGAACTCCTCCCCTTCACCCTTCCTGAGTTAACATTTATGTGAATCCTTTCCCTGCCGCTCAAAGAAGAAATTACATTATATACACATTCCAGGGAAAGTTTCCCAGCAGTAATAATCATTTTTAACATACATTGAGCTTGGGAGAATGTCTAGAATTTTACAGGCAAAGGCATGGGTGGAGCTGTGTCACAGGAAAGCTGTAAGTTGACATCACCGTCCCACTCAGGCTCTGGAGTCGAGGTGGCCGGTGGGCTTGGGAGGAGGATGTGCTTGGCAGGAGCTCCCTACCTCTTTGATGGCAGACATCTTGATGTTCTCATAGTAGTGCAGCGGTGCATTGGGTGAACTCATGTCATAGCCAAACCCAGCTACCGCCACCTCATCACAGTTGTGCAGCGCCATGGTTATTGCTACGCTTCCCAAGGTGGGGATGTTCTGAGAGGAGAGAAAGCAGGAATGGAAGTCATTAGCAGGTTGCCATTTTTAAAATCAAAGATTTCCTCTTGTTGTCTCTGCTCGCAGAGGAACTGCTGCTACTAAACAGAAAATCAGGAATGTGGTATTTGGCTGTATCCACGCATCAGCTGCCCAGTGCCAGCTTGCAGGGTTGATAGCCTCCCAAGTTGTAAAGAAATTAATGCAAATGGTCAGACTCCCCTTCCACAACTTTGCTGTCCTGAGAACAGGACAGCAGACGAGCTGGAGGATGAATTACAGTGGATACATTAGCTTTCTGAAATTAAACCAGACATAGATAGTGGATTACAATGTTATGCACATTACTGGCTTCTAGCTAGACTACGGAAGAATACTTAATCCAAACAGGTCACCATACAGTAGCAGAAGTGAGGAGCAGCACAAACTCCTTATTTTACTGATGGCAAAAGCAGTTTAAGGTTGTTGAACAGCTCTGGGAGATGGAGAGGAGATCAGGCAGTGTGTTCCAAGATCCCTCCCTTTGCTCAGGGGCACCCTGGCAGCGAAAGGGCACTCTGGCCTGTGCCATTCCCTCCAAACCACAGCACACTGGGAAAACAAGGAGCAGTGGGGAGCCAGTCAGAGAGGGGTGGTAGCATCCAGGGACACCCCAACTGTCCTTTCCCATCTGCTGACCTGCAGTTTGCACTGAAGTCCAGCCTCAGCCCTTTCCATTTCCCTGGGCTCTGCCAAGGCCCTGTGACAGCAGTGCTGTACAGCTACAACTCCTCCTGTGTGTTCTGCTGGGACAGCAAAGTGTTTCCAGTGTAAAATCCTATCTCACTGACTTTTCTAGCTCCCCCTTAGCCAGATGAATCCAGAGGCAACTTTGCCCTAGGGGCTAGGGAGAGGCTGAGAAATCCACCCACATCTTCATTTGTAGAGTATCCAACCCCGGACGTATTGGAAGTACCATGAATTCAGAGGACATGCTCAGACAGTCACCAAGGGTGACAGCTGAGATGTAGAAACCAACTGCACACTTAGATATTTCATTTACAGTGGTTTACCCAGAACTGGTGAACAATGCTATTGCATGTTCAAAAAGATTGGGAACAATGTTTTGAGTTTCTGCTTCTCATTCAAAGGAACTGGTTTTTGTCAGCACACAACCTTGCTAACTTCTGATTGCCTGACTGGTCTGAAGAACAATGTTTTCTAAGAAAAAAATGCCACCCATATCCCAGTTGAGATGTGCAGAGCTGGGAGCACAACTCATTGTGCTATGGAGAACTCCACTACAGTGCACTGGAATTACTCTCATCTGAAAACAAACAGGCAAAAACTGCTTATGGCTAAATCAATGAGACATTAAATTCAAACATTTGCAGCACAACAGTAAGAGTGCACATCTGAAATGACAAGGCTTTCCTACACCCTCCCATTCCAGCTCTAGGTGTTAGGGAAAACAGCAGAGTCATTTTGTTCTCACTGCTTAATTTCAGTTGATACTCTCAAAAACAATATCAGTTTTATTCTAGTTACTTTACTTAACCGTTAATTTGCTGGTAGCCAAAAAATATCAACTAGGGGTTTCAAAAAAATGGAAAAAGTTTATTGGCAAGGATAAGAACATTGCCCCAAATTTCAAAATATTCAAGAACATCCTGTCTTTCTGGACATGGCAGTTTTAATTCCTATTTCTCAGTTTTATGTTTAGCAGAGAAGATGACATTCGTAGGTCATTGGAATTGCATCAGCTGGTAAGTGGACGTGCCACAAAACCCTTTCCCTCAGCAGAGCTGTAGTTACAGTGTCCAAAACACAGTGAGCAAATGGTTACATCCTTGAGACTGTGTCGTCATTGGGAACATGACGGTGTTAACACCACCCACTTGCACTGGGCCCATTCCCACGGTACCGCTCAAGGGAGACACAGGGTCTTTGCCTGGAGGGAATTTCGCTGGCCAAGTTAACATTTAAGAGCTAACTTTCTAATGTGAGTCTTGCAAACCACAGAGAATTAATCACACCACCCAGCCTCACGGGAGGACTGCCAAACTTTCTTTCAGGCATGGTCTGTTTGGAGAATAACAGTAGACAGAAATCGAAAGTGAACTTTGGTCGCCAAATATCTGCCTGACTTTATTCTTTCTGTAATACATCCAACGGTATTTATGCAAAAATAGGAGGTAATTTTCTCATCTGCTTCTGTTCTTCAGACAAGCCACTTAGTATCACCTGCCCTGCTCTCAAAAACTATTAAAATACCAGAGACTACCTACCTTCCTAAACTCATGAGCTTTAGTAATGTATCTGATTTGGCCCCTACAACTATCCTCTCCTCTTAGCAAAGAAGTGGCAAATAAGAGGAGACACATATCAGAGAGGAAATGGCTATAACTACTCTCTGGCTGCATCTACACAGCTTCCAAGCTCTTCTGGTTGTACGTATAAATTCATTAGCTGCCAACCTCTAATCTGGACCTAATGGACCATATATGACCTACGGGACAAGCTGGGGGACAAGCCACTCCAAAAGAAGTTAGGCATCATGGACATGGCTGTGCCAAATCTGGCTTGCTATGCCCTGCACAATGCGTCAGTGCTATCTCACCACACACACCCTCGTGCCGTGCCCCAAAGACATACCAAAGCAACCACCACACCTCCTGTGCTGAGTTATGAAAATAAAACTCTCTCAAACAACTGAACAGGCCTCTTGTTACTTGAGGCCTTTGCAAAGACAAAACCCCCAAAATTCCACCATCTTGCCTTAGGAATAATAATCTAGTGCTACGGCAGCTCAGAGCCTGTCTTCCTGCTCATGGCCCTCTGTGTGCTTGGGTGTTCCTGTATCACCAAGCAGAGCTGCTTTCAGCCAAATGGTTGAAGAGCTACAGCCCAGCACCGAGGCAGGAGCCCCTTGGGATGCATCTCAGCTGCACAGAGACTGCCCAGGCAGGTTAGACCATGGGGCTGCCTGAAATGGTCCAACACAACCACTGCTCCAGATGTGGCCATGATGAGTTTCTGATCTGAACTGGTGCCCATCAAGCACTGTGAGCTGGGAATGGCAAAGCCCAAAAGTCATTGGCAGCCCTCTCCTCTTGTCAATTTTCTGCCACAAGTGTTGAGTTTGGCCTTGCAAGCCCTGCATCACCTGCTGTGTGTCAATGGTTTCTGTCCCAGCTGGGACCCATGGAGGTACCAGGTTCAGCATCCCCTCTCCAGCACCTGTAAACACTACAAGGGTAACCTCACTGGATAACGCGTCCAGAACTGAAAGTCCACATTTTCAAGCCTGGCCTGCTTGTCTAAGACCAAACATCTGGAAAATGTAGTATCTAATATAATGCTCCCCAGAGATCAGCCCTTTGCCTGGTCCCATTTGAGAGAACACAGCAGGCTGACAGATGAGCCAGGGATGACACTAAAAGGCCATGTGACAAAGAGAAGCAGAAAACACAGCAATGGTGAGCGACACGTCACCACAGCAGTGCTGTGCAAAGTCTGCCTGAGCCTCTGGAGCATGGCTCCTGCCAGGGGTACCTGTCCTCCATGAGTGAGGTGAGTATGTGCATGGTGGATCTTGGTGAGAAAGTATAAAGACAAGAGTGGCAAAGATTTCTGGCCTTGTGCTGTGTCAGGGACCACAGCAAGCTCTGTGCAGTGCAAACACAGCCAGTCTGCACCATCAGGTCAGGGGACCAGAAATGCCTTTAGCAGTACAGACATAGGACAGGTCATCCTAACTGCTCCTACACTGTTCTCTGCTGCAAGCAGGGAGACAAAAGGCTTCCCCTCCAGACACTGATGTTTCATCTTCCATTGTTGCCCCTGAAGAGGCTTTAAAGACTGACTTCTACTCACATATTCTTATGTCAGTCAGCAGAAATGAACACTGGAACTCCTCTGAACTCTATTGAGGCTGCCCATCACCTCATGGGCTTGTGCTGGAGATCCAGTACTGGTGACTGAACCAGAGCTGGAACTGCTCTTTGCTTGGTGCATGTGAAAAGCTCTTGCTGCTTTTCATTCCATGCCTGGGTCATTCCTGTGTCACTGCCTGCTGGACTGGAAGGAAATGACTGCTGTAAATCTGTTTTTAGAAATATTTGACTCCCTTAATATGTTAAATGAATTCCAGTTATTTATGGGATTTTACTTAGCTCAGGGTAAGACTTATTGGATTGTTCAGACTATTCCAATTGTTGCCTTTTTCAATAAAAGGGTAAGTGTTACTGAAGAATAAACTCCCTACAAACAATAATGCACCTGGATATTCAAATTGGCTTGACTACTTTAAATTATTTGAGGGAAAACCTGAATATTTGCTTACCTGTGAAAAATTCCTACCTTAGTTTTATCAGTTCCAGACCTGATCACCTGAAGTTTTCAAAACAAAAGAAATACAGAACAAAACTATAATAGTCACCACAACATACAAAACAATCACTGTATTTCCTTTTTGTTTCTCTATGTTTGCATAGGAGCAAACCCAAACTTACCCTTTGTTTCCCTTAGCTGAAAAGTTTGGAAATATGGCATAGAAAGCAATTTAGTGTCATTCATTGTGAGAAGGCAAGTGCCTGGCATTCTGTAGAGTCATGAGGGCCACAGGAGCTTCCAATGCACACTGCTGCTCCCATAGCTACCTCCAAACATGGACAGAAACAGCTGCATTACCGGGCTTCAAAAGACAAAGCAGAGCATCTCCAGTGCCCTTCCTTCAGCCCCCCTGGTTATCCCTTGCTGGGAGTGGGAGAGAGCCTGCAGGACTGGCTGGCTGCAGCAGAGCAAAGGGAAGGGCCAGCGGCCGGTGGCTGGAGACAGGACAGCCCAGCTGCCCAGCAGCTTCCCTTCTGCCACTTCCCTGCTGAGATCCTGAACACCTAAGCCCAGTCCAAGTATTCTTGACCACATCTCAGCTGATGCACAAGCTCTGATTCACCATTTGCCACAGAGCAGATTCCTGTGCAGTGCAGAGAGTATTTCTAAAGGACCTAAGGATTTAACAGGAGGCAAGCAAGGGCATGACTTCACCACACGCTACCTGCTCTGTGATAAGCACATACACGCTTACCCCATGCTAAATGGGAGTTCATGGCCTACTCTTCAGTGAGAAGCAAACTCCCTTCAGTTCCTTGGCATCTCTCGTGCAGAAGCAGGTGGCTGGGCTTGTACCAAGAAGAGGCTAGCGTGCATTTACCTGCTCCCCTGCACTGGTTTGCCTGAGCGTCCCTGCCCCAGCAGCTCATGGACTGAGCCCCCTGCAGTGGCAACGGATGGAACAGTCCAGCCCACGAAGCAGATGTGCTGCCTTGCAAACCCAAAGCTTTACAGCGACACTAAGTCTCTACATTTAACTGGCTGCAGCTGCAGTGGCCCCTTACCTGTCCCTCTACCTGCCTTAGAGGATGCCATCAGGGTACAAAAAAGGGAGAACTACGTAATCGGAAAGGATTAAGTGGAAGACTACTCTGCTCCTGCCTTCCCCACCTCTCTTCTGCTCTACAAAGACCCAACATGTTCCAAGACACAGCCTTCACACAGTCATAGTCCAGTAAGAACAGCCCAGGAGACAAAGTTTGCTGACATCTGGGCAACTCATGAGAGAAAAGGTCATGATGATGACACAAGGGAGTTGAAAACTGCTTAAGCAGCAAAGGGTCCCCACTGGCACCTCCATTAAGGCTGCCTGCCCACAGCAAAAAGCTCTTGTAAGAGCTACCAGAAGCCCTGGTCAGGACGTGCTAACACTCCAGCATCAGAGGTTAATCCCTGAGCTGTCAGCACTATACAGAGATACTAATCCATGGCCAGGTGCCTGAATCAGCCTGGTAACACCTCATGCACATGGCTCCTCCTTCACCAGGTTAGTGCTGAGGCTGGGTGAAGTTCAAAGAAGGATGCTTTATGTCTTTAGTTTATAGGTTCAACCATTTCCAGTACACGAACAAACGAAAGGCTTACAGTGTTGGGTTAAATCATAAACAGATCCATGGATGCACAGCACCAGCATAGAGAGAGAAACAAACACTGCAGTCTGCACTGGAGTCCTCAGACTCCTGATAATTTGCATCACCTGAAGTGTTCTCCTTTCCACCTCACACCAGGCTCAAGGCTGTCAGAGAAGCCAGAAAGCCACTGCTCCAATGGCTCTGAGGGCTACTGACTGCACAGGATGATCACCACCCAGCCAAAGGCACCACGGCAGTGGCCATCCCTAGGGGTGTCTGTGCACCCAGCAGTGACACCTCTGAGCTGCTGCTTGTGCTTGTCCCCCAGTAAACTGCCTGCAGTGTAAGGGGTGATACTGCAAGCTTGAACCACCAGCTGCAATACCAGTGATGTCTGGTTTCAAGCCCCAAAGATATCTATAAACAGAACTTCCACCTGAACAAAAATCACATTTGGCTAGTGAGAAAGCCAACACTGCACCCACACCTTAACAGAATTCTTTATTCAGAGAGATGATCTTTACNTTTTTTTTTTTTTGATGCTAAATCATCTTCAGGCATTAACAATTATTTTCCCCCAGACATTCCTAGGAGCCCAAAGTTTGTTCTTTATCGTCAGGTTATTCCAAGAAGAGAAGTGCACATACAGTGTGGAACAGCTCTCCCACTCTTAAGACTTCAGTAGGACTGAAGAAAACTCCTGAAAAGCTTTACGAGTCCCAGAGAGAAGTCACTATTCATTGTGGGTGTGAGTTTTGCTCCTTCCTAAGACTTCTGGCTAGCAGTGCCACGAGTGCAATCAAAATGCACATCTGAGTTGTACCCCACTACTATACTCCAGGATCATCTGGCCCAAATTATATTATCAAAGCAGAGGATGTTGCTACATTCACCCTTTATTGAAACCTGGGAAAAACCCTTTGAGATCAGCCCCAAACTATTTTACTAGCTCTGCTCAACCTTGCTGAAAAAGCCGCCAAATTACAAAGTTAATTGGCAGCACATTGTTACCATATGTGGTGCGCAAGAGAAGCACTGAAGTTTATTTAGGCATCAGAACCAAAGGAGAGTGGAATATTACTGCTCTTTATGAGGATTTTGTGTTGGCCTTGATGACTAAGGCATCCCCAGCCTTGATCCTCCTGTGTGCAGCCTGCCCAACACAGCACAGCACACTGCAGCACGGGGGCACCAGTCTGCCTCCAGCCCCATTTCCCAGGAGAAACTCCAGACACACTGTTTGTTGTGCTTTTGCTTATTAGTCCTCAGCATTTTCCTTTTCCATGTCCCTATGCTTCTTCCTTGAGTAAGGTTTTCCAGGCTGTCATCTCTAAAGCGCAACCCCAAACCCAACCAGCCGTGGAGCTGCTGGGTCACACATACTTGTGGAGCAATCCTCATTGCTGCCCCACTTGTGTGGCTGGATCGCTCACTAATCTTCAATGAGAGTTGGATTCTTGGTCTACAGGCTCTGATTTCCACTCTTCCCTTTTTAACTCTGAGCAAAAAATGTAGCAGATTTGTATCACCAGGGTCTTACTCAGACCTTTCCATCTTTAATCCAGCAGCAGCAGCTCCTGTTGGAGCCTTTGCACTTACAAAGCTCTAAACTTTGCACTGGTGCAGCAGAATTCACCAAAGCGTGAAGCCCCAGCAGTTCCATGACAGCAGTCCATAGCTGATGTTTGCAGTAAAATTCTAGCCACAGGCTAGAAACAGCCTCTCTGTTTTTAAACTCTGACAGAACTCCGGTGTTAGTGTCCTTGCACAGACCTCCCAGGCTATAGTGACATCTCAGCCCCACACAGGCACCTGCAGAGCTGCTGTTGCCCCGTCTGGAGGAATAAACTACAATTCACACAGTCTAGCAGGGGTCATGGGCAAAGACTGCCTGCCTTAAAGAAGCACAAACTATTTTTAAATGCTCAAATGGACTTTCATGAAGTGAAACATCAGGTTTCAATTAAGATGCCTTCATTTCCCAATCTGATGTGTGTTAAACAACCTATCAAAACCTCATAAACTTCAGTTCACAGCATTTTCATTTCCGGATTCTCTCTTCTCCTTTCAGTTTAAGTAATACCTTGTGTATTAAAATAATGTGTTTAAAAATAAAAACAAATTGGAGAAAAATAAAAGTATGATGATTTTAGTCCTTTATTGGGGCAGCACTCCTGATTTTCTGAAAAACAAATAAAGGCCACATTGTTGTAAGGGTAAGTTCTGGAGAATGCAGAGAGGTGAATTAAGTTAATTCCTAGCTGATGGGAATATTTGCAATAAGATACCTTCAGTGCACAGAACAAAAATCCAAAGTTCCCAGAATCCCATGACAGCTTCTGTGCACAGCAGTGCATTTTACAAAAGGCCCACTCCATGTGGCTGAACCTGTCTGCACATCTTGCACTTTGCATTTTGAGAAGGAAATGTCTTTTCTCCAGGCACCCACCCATCTGACTTGCACAAAACAAATGTCTCTAATATTCCAGAAGTCTTCATGATATAATTAGAGCATGGAAAATGAGGCACTATTAGGTCTAGTCCAAATCCGTGCCGTGACATAGCAAATCTCCTGCACTGATAGCAACGGAAAGACAGTGCCAGAGGCAGACCAAGCAGACCTTGTCCAGCAAAAGTGCTTCCCTCTGGGTTTGTCAGCTGTGCTAATGTGGCCAAAAATGTCACGTGTGGTCTCTATCAACAACTATATCACATGTGTACATGAACAATTTACCCACCCAAGTAATGCTCTAATGGTTGATATATTACGTAGAGCAAATATAAATAGGTTCTGAGGACAGTGTTGCAATGTGAGATAATCCAGAAAACCCAAGTCACCACCTACTCCAACACTAACACTTCAAAAAGCTGCACTGGGGGTCAGAGATACGAGAATGACCATTAAGGTACTTTGTTAGTAAGTATGAGCTAAAACTGTGGTTTGCATTGTTTTCTTTTGTGGGCTTTTACACATAAAACTTTTTGGGATAAGACCAGAATTTCTTACCAAAGGCCTCATAAAGCAAAGCTTTACCCTCTTCTACTATAAGCCTGGGATGCAACTTCACAGTGGCTTTCAAGGCACTGCTGAAGTGTTGATGATCCCCCCCAAAATCCTTGCCTCAGGAAGGTTCTTGCCTGGGTCTGAAGGAGACTGAGAGCTGCCACCGTAACAGGCCAAAGTCCCTCCCTTTCCATGTCCAACAGTGGCGGCCCAAAGGAAAAATAAGAACAGTGTAAGCCTCCTCTGCTGCTGGTGTCACATCCTTCTCTGAGGTTTTGCTTCCTTTGCTTTGTACCTACCCCTCTGCCCATCAGGCCGTTGTTGAAAGGCAGTCCGATGAAGCTGAAAGCTGCCTCCTGGATGAAGTAGGGATTCAGGATACGTATCTCATGAGGTTCCCTTGGGACACGGGTTGCCACTGACTTCCAAAAGCCATCAGAGGCACTCTGATAACAACAAGGAAAAAAAAGAAAAAAAGAAAAAAAAAGATAAAACAACAAATGCAATTATACTCCAAATATAGCAGATTTCTATTATTTTATTAAAAAATAATATTAAAATGCACTACTGCAGCTGTTCCCACCGTCTCTGCTCACTGCCATAGGGCAGTAGTATAAGACTGCAGGGGACCTGTGCATCTTGGAGAGGTGACAGCAGCATGGACTGATGCATTTGAGCCAGTCTGGATAGCAACTGTGAGGAAGACAGACAGGCCTGGGCATCAGCATGAATCACCTCCTCCCTGGTGCCATCTTTTCACTGTTATTTGCACTTCAGCTGGTTTGATCCATGGATTAAGCATTCCAGCACATCCTGTGATCATTCCCACCTGCCTCCAAGGAGATACACCATTGGACAGCAAATGCTTTAAGAACATTCAAAGAGATAAAAATGACTGTACAGCCCTACTTTCAGTGTGAGCTACATGCTTCCCATTTTATCCTAGGTTTGTCCTCCCCTATTAGGTTTTATGTGAATTAAGCTGTAAGATTATAGAGGTATCGTCTTGTGAAGAGTCATGAATGCTCACAGCACAAGGGAAGAAACAACTAAGTATGTCTATTATTTTTACTCAATTCAAGTTTTCACTCTGCAAACATGGAAGAACAGTGGGCTTAACACGTGCTGTGCTGCTAGACAGCCTTGCCAGGAGAGGGGCTTGTGCCGCTCTGCCACATGGCTTCCCACCATTGCTCACTGATGGCTTTCCATCATTGCTTCCCATCACTGAAACCTTTCCAGGTGTCAGCAGGTGCCCCCTGCCTGAGGTGCCCCTCAGCACAGAGTGCCCCCAAAATAACCAGAGGCTCTGTGTTCACAGGACTTAGGGAGCAATTGCGTTCCAATGTTTCACTTCTGTTTGGGTTAATCCAGAGCAAGGCAGAGGGAGGATGGCAGGAATTTTAATCTGCTGACCAGCAACTTGGGCAGGATAATCTGATTGAACACCTCCTTCTTGAAGCATTGAGCCATCTTCCCTGAGATGTCCATGACAAGCAACAGAGACAGACACTACACTACATAAAAAGGACACACTCTGGAATTCATTATAGACATCAGCTCTGGGTTGCTTGTAGCTTAGCAGTGACTTTACAGCTGCTCTCAAGGCACTGATGAGAATGTTGATTATCCACTGCAAAATCCTCAGGAGCTTCCCCTGCCCAGTAGTGATCACCCCTGTAATTACAGACTGGAATTCTGCCTCAGTCAATGCCTGTTGCATTTCACATGCTCCTTGTGCTGTGCTCAGCTCCTGTGAACTCTCACACCACGTGTTGCTAAACACCTTACAGAGTGTTTTTATGGAACAGTCCCATGGATATCTTTAGCTGCTGAACTTCATATCCTGAAATTGAAACTTTGGCAGATGGCTTATGCTACAAAAGGCATTAACAGAGCAAACTTGAGAAGGGTGCACACCGTCATCCAAACCAACACTCTAAGAAAGCCAAATCCCACTGCTATCCTGTGCCCCCTCAAAACTGCCCAAACATAACAGACTTTTGACAAACAGGGCAAGCATCCCATGGGTTTAAGTTCACATTTCAACAATGGCCAAGTGCTCTTGGGACCCTAAATGGAAAAAAATCTTAATTATCACTCATGTTTTTTCATCATACATTCACATTCTTTCATCATAGTAGAATTAGAAAGTATGCCTGGTGTCAAAGGAGTCTAACACTTTCCATTATAATAAGACATTTTCAGTCACTGAGTGATCCCAGTGTTTAAAAAAACCAGAAAAAACCTTTACAAATATTAATAAAGTCCAACATCCATTTGACCAAGGGATTTGAGGGATTTGGTATGCCAGCTGAGTTTTGCCTCCTTGTGAAAATTCATTAAAAATTGGATAAATATTAAACCTTTGGAATTTCCTAAGGGCACACGTAAAGTAGAGGCCTTTCAGTTCCAGGGAAGGAGAGGAGAAAAAAAAAGTCATAGATTCCACTTGCATTAAGCACGCTCCAGGTCTCACAGAAATGAAGATGATAAACAAAAATCTTGAACAGCTACTCATTCAGTGAAACCATCTTATCATGGGCTTAAGCAGGCACACCCTGGAAAAATAGTGTGTGACCTTGAAACGAAAATAAATTTATAAGTTCAATTATGATTTCATGTACATCTCTAAATATGGCATTGCCTAAATTTTGTGAACAATTCAAGCCAAAGGTCTGCAAGCCATTTGAAGTGGACAGAAGATGCCTTTTGTTTGGACTTACACTCCATAGGAGATTCTACGTAAGTTCTGGGATTTAAGTAGGTTTTACATGGCTTTTACATTACATACACAACATTAAACAGAAAAGGAAAAGAAGAAAAGTTATAAACATCTGAGTTTTATTCCTTGCTGCTGCTGGTGCTGTTTGGAGAGAAATAACCACACATACCACCACTGTCCACTTTCCCAGTGCTGTGTAAACCACAAGGACTACACCTGGGCTCCTCTCAGCTAGTTCAGTGCCAGTGCAAAATAAATGTGGGTGTCTATTCCTAGCTTGAAATACAACCAGTCTGCTTTGCTCCCTTCTATTTAGCTGTTTCTCCTGTTATTCTTCATGACTATTTCCCTAAGCATTTCCTTGAGCTATCACACTGCTCTGAAATTGCTCTGGCTTCTCCCTTCTGTCTCATTTCTATTTGCTCTGTGTTCTTCCCTGTAACCTTTCTGGGCAGTTCCCCTGAGACTAGTTTTGAGGGACACCTGGGGTAGTCTTTCATTTTGGTGTGTTTTCCTGCTGTAGTTTCTAAAACAATTGTGGGGAGGAACATGGAGTCTCAGCAGGCAGCTCTCTCACTTCCACCTATACAGCCGGCAAAGCCTTGTGCAGTGCTGAAGAACCAAAAACTGTTTTCCTGGCTTGTAATTACTGAGATCCTCGGTCTTGTGGTTTGGCTCCCCAAGCCCCGCAGCTCTGAGCTCCATCTCGAGCGCTCTGGTTTTGTTCTGCAGCTTGTCACTGGCACGCTCCAAAGCGCAGCACCAGCCCTGCAAGCCCCGGGGGGCTGCTCCCTGACACAGCCCCCGGCAGCCGGGAGCGCAGCCCCTTCCAAGGCTCCGCGCTACCGCTGGTGGTGGATGTTCAGCCTGATTGCACCCAGATGTTCAGAGAGGTTTCCAAGGCAATTACTTCTCGTCGGCGAACGCTGTCCCTTTTTTTGGTTGGGAGGAGACCTGAGGAGCAGCAGGCACTAGGAGGGAGGGCACGCTTTTCCTGCCAGATTCGGGAGCTCCAACTCGCAGTTGGAGGTTGGGAGCATCCTCTGTTCTCCGCTGCAGTGGCTAAACCTGCAGTGCTTAAGAGTGGGCTTGTCATAATGAAATAACTCTCTTCCTGATCAGCACAATGATAGATGGTCATAAACTGAGTCTTTGCTTAGGCAATGTTCCCACAGTGCCTCATCACCTCCTAGTACCGAGGTGGAAACCAGAGGGTCCAGGCTGGAAATTGCGTATCCTTGTGTTAAGCTCCCACCATTATTACTTTTGGTATTACTGTGCACCTGGAGCCCCAGTCACAGATCAGTATTCGCCGTGCTAAAGGCTGCCAAAAGAAGCTTATACTATACAAGCATAAAGAAACAAGCATCATAGAGAGAGAGGCGGACAGGAGAGCATGACTGAAGAACAAGTCTATGAGGGCCAAGGCATTTTAAAGCAATCTTGGAGTATTTTCAAAATTGTATAATTGTAAAGGACATCACTAAAGGCTTTAGAGGAAACTATTTTAGAAGTACAAAAGAATTTAGATAGGCTGGAGCTTTCAAGCCAGTCTCTTGTACAGTTCTTATCCAGCAAGAGAGGCAGAAAGAGACACCACCTCTAGAGACACCACTCCAGGAATAAACTGCTACAGACATGACAGACCAAAGATAGCAGATTAGGAGGAAGGGATGAAAAATGGCAGGGCTCATCAAACAGCTCCGGGGAGAAGACAATCCAGCTGCAATCCCTCATTCTGTCCACTTGCAGAATACTGACGGCTAATAGGCACAGCTGGTTGTAAAGTATTTTTTGTCTTCATTCAGTTTTCCATCTCCTGTTCTCAGATTTACCAAGGCAAATCACAACTAAAATAAAATCACGCTGAAGGCAAATCATGCTAAAATAAAATATGGAAACTCAGAGCCTTAGCCAAGAAGCACACCTCAGTGGAAAATACAAACCACTAGAAGCAGGCTGAGTCTCCCAGAATAACAACATTTCTAATATACTGAGAGGTAATGCCATTTTATCCTGATAATACAGATGCTGCCTCTTCTGTACTTCTGTGATACTACTGGATTTAGGAGTACAGGCAGCATAGCTCGCTGAGATTTCTAGCTCTGATGGGAAGGGGACAGGAAAATTGCAAAGGTCAACTACCGGCAACATAAATCTGGGTATGCAATACGTTGCTGCAGAGCAACCAAATGAAGAGATTGGAGAGGGAGCCTGTGGTAAATGGAGATTACTGCTCTTTCGGACTCTGCTAACACCAGAAATGGAGAGGAAGAAGGACATGAGGCAAAAAAAAAGTCAAGGGATGATGCACCAGTCACAAGACCTCACCGTGTCTGTGAGCACATGGTTAACTGGAATCTCTGCCCCCACCAAGGCTGGAATGCGGTTTATTCTCTACCCGTCAGGCACAAGCTCTCACTGTCACACAAACAAGGTACAGCAAAACCACTGCAATCCATCTGCAGAAGCTTTTGAAAGGTTTCTGCTCAGGCATAACTGGA
>VYXC01004484.1:171948-680198 GCA_013397175.1 Platysteira castanea | reverse complement strand
CTGTTGAAAGGGTTCTGCTCAGGCAGAACTGGACGTGGAAGGTGTGTTTCCACTAGAAAATAACCATCTTATCAGCCAATGCTGCATTTCTCAGCGGTCAAGTAGACATAGAGGCCTAGAAAATGCTCTTCTACAAGTGGTAATATAAATGAAATTGCATCATTTGCACTGATTATCAAAGCAACAAGGAATTTTTAGCAACAAGAACAGAGGTGCTGAGAGCCTGCAGTCTGGGTTGACGGTCAACTGCCAGACCCACTAGCCCATGCTTAAAGCATATTTACCCAAATTTCTCAAAGCTATGGAGAACCCCTCACCACCCTCTGCACATGGCTCTGACGGCCAGCATTCATTCTGAATGATCCTATCTTCAGTTTCTAGGGCCTAGAAATGCTCTAGAGACTAGTTCCACTCTTATCTGCCCCACTGAAAAGCTCTTACTCTGCCTGAAGCAGGAGCATTGCTCAAGCCTTTCCCTCATCTTCTCTTTGTTCTGTTGTCAAAAGAGATGCAGTTCTTGGACTACTCAACAACACAATACTTCTAATTTTTCACCAGTTTTGTTTCTTTTCCCCAGGCATCCTCCCACTGACCAAGTCTAAAATCAACTGGGTGTAATCTCCCAGGCCATTCTCCTGTCAGTGTGCCCCACCTGCCAACTGCCTCACAGCACCTAAAAGAACTCCTGAGAGGTTATAAAGTCCACGAATTTAGTTTTTACTAAGGTTTCTCAGTGTGAAACCCATATATTTTATACCCAGCAAACAAAGGGCAGCAAAGCATGATGGAGACAAAAGCACCTCAAAACATGGCACTACCAGAGCTTTTTTTTCCCTTTCTAAAGCAAAAATATTTTCTTCTTTATTGATAGAGCTGAGCTAATAGTTCGCTACACTGGCTAGAGATAAGTTTCTTTAGGCTTGATATCCAGGTCGAAAACCACAAGAGAAAGGAAACTTAACTCCAAGCAGCAGTTGCAAACTTCAAATATTGCGCCAGACAAGTAACCTACACAGCACCCTGGCCACACATGAAACTGGAAACTGTCCCATCCACAGACACCGGCTCAGAAAGCAGCAACTTCAGTGGTGACAAAATCCACCTGGGACATGAGGGTGGCACTGGTGTGTCACACACCAGTTTGCTGTAAATCAGCAATGTGCTCATTCCCAGGGATGTCAGGAAGTTTCTGCCCTGTTTACCTGCAAACATATATTGTGAATAAGCAGATAAGCATATTCAAATAGGCCTACTGAATTTCCAGCTTCATTTGACCTACATAACTGAGTGCTACAGCTAACCCAAATACAGACACGTGGCCCTCCTGTGTGGCTGGTCTAATACCAGCTGCTGTCTTCTGATTCACAGGATTAAACAGCACAAGGCCAAGACCAGCTCTAAAGAGTCAGGAGAGCAAAGCTATTTTTATGACATGTTGTAAATGAAAAGGAATTCCTCTTTCAAAAAAAAAAAAGTATTCTCATGGTTTTATCCATGTAACTGAGAGCAAATGTGGTTCACAGTCGTAAGATAACAAAATGCTGTCAAAAAAGAGATTGCCCCGTGAAGAAAACGGAACTTGGAACATGTCAGAGGAGCTGCAGAAAAACACTGAAGATTTTTCTGATGAATGCTGTTTCACAAGTCTAAGCATAAATGATGGGTCACATACGGTGTGTCAGTAGATGTGTCTTCTGTGTGCAAACAGGGTGATGGACAGACTCTGCTACAGACTCTTTAGTTGAAAATGTAAGCTGGATTTTGAGCCAAAATTTGAAGAAATATTCCTGTTCTGAAATGTCTTAGGAAAGATGGAAGTTTTTAGTGAAAGGAATGGATTTAGATAATTTATGTTTGCTTTGTGGTTTTTTGTCTGTGAATAATAATCCTTCAATGAAAAAATATCTAAAGTAGTAGAGTTTCAGAAAAATCCTAAAGAAGAACAGGCCCTGTATCATCATTATACACTGGGTATTTCATTCCCATAAGGGACCAGCTCCTTTACTTTGTTATTATTTTTATGACACAGTTTATGAAATGTCATACTCATGTAACATCTATTAAAAGGACGCCAGGGCTGAAAGGGTCAGATCCACAAGTTAGTAATTGCTGAAGTAGGACTGTCCTGCAGTTTCAGCTCAGGATTGCTGTTGTGAACACTTACTTTCCAATCTTTCCACAAGATTTTTCTTATATCACCACATATCTAAGTGTTTTACAAACTATACTTTCACATTTAAAGCATCTCTGCAATACTTTGTGTGTGTAACATCTCCTCAAGAGGAACCCTCAGTGTCTGTAACCAGGAGACCATTCTTCCTCCTCGCATTTCCTCTCTGCTATTCACATGTTCTACAGCTCCTACAACTACACATACAAGGCTGAATGTCTCGCATTACAGAAATTAGTCCAAATCTCAGTCTTCCCTCTCCACTAGATAGACAGCTGTGTTCTAAGCAAGCCAGGATATAATTATGTAATTAAGGATAACATCTGCACAGGAGAACTGAATTTATGTTGAAAATGCAATGTTATTTTTTCCCCTTTTTTTAAGTTTTGGCAGCTTGATTTCCATAATCATACAGCACTTTAAAAAGTCTTAAAGTGCCAGTGTTTTAGGAATCTCCTGCCAGTTATAAACCCTTCCTTTCTCTGCTGTCCCCAGTACTCATGACTCTCTGACCTCCAACACTCCTGCTCTTGCCATGCATCAGACCAGGCTACTGCTCCTTCCCACTGCCTAGGAGGCTGGGAGGAGGAAAAGGGGTTCCTGAGAGCCCAGGAGATATTCCCTGCTCCCTGGTCTGCTGTCCTTGCCCCAAACTCTTTGCAGAGAAGTAACTGATGAGAAAATCCTACTTGGTTCTTGTGGAGGTGCCCCTGGGGGAGGTGGGCCTTGGGAGTGGAAGCATGGTCGGGTTACAGGGGGTTTCCAAGATCCCTGATGCTATTGTGTCTAAATCCTGTTCCTCATCGGTCTTTTCAAATGGAACTCCATCCAGAGAATCCTGTACTTAAGAGGATGTTTACATGATTTTGGGCAGTTGTTGTGGTCAGTCTGTGCCAGGCCCAGCCATGAGGCTGTGAGAAAATACAGAGCATCCATGAACATCTATCAAGATTATTGTTCCTGATTCTTTCCAAAGGCCAAAGCTGTTTTTCAGGGAAGGTTGCAGGCTAACCCCACTGCAACAGGTTCTTTCATCCCTGAAGATGTTGCATCCCAGCTAACTGTGTGGGAGGACACCTGACAGGGAGGACAGGGGAGCCACGGTAGGACTGACTGCCTGGCATCAGCAGTGACAGCATCTAACAGCCTCCATGGAACACCAGACCAAGCCCTGGGATTTCACAGAACAGCAGGAGCCCCAGCAGGCTGAAGAATTGGACAATCTCAGCAAAATAGGGTGGGAGGCTTTTTTTAAAAAAATAAGGATACAGCTGTGCATTTTCAGTAGCCTCATCCTGAGACAGCTGAGTTATTTCAGCTGAACTTTCCAGCTGTGCCAAACATGTGGCATCAAACGGAAAACATCAGCTCAAAGATGCCGGTGTAATAAAACGATAAAGCATTTTCCCCATTGCTTATAACAGAAAACATGAGGTGATCCCAACTATGATCCCAACTACAAGCTCAGCTACCTGCTCCACTTACAACCATATGCCTGCTCAGAAGAAAAAAAAAATTGACAAAAAATTTAAAAAGCTGTCTTTGCAGGCTTGGGTGACAAAGCACAAGGGCATCCCAGGGCATCTGAGGACACCCATCAGCAAAGTCTTTTTTGGGGAGCTGAACTGGTTCATGACTTTGAATACAAACAGCAACTCATTAAACAACACATATTTAGACTAAATTCTTGGCACATTACAAGAAAAAAAGCTAAAGGATCACCACAGGAAGAATTATGGCCTAAAAACCCTCATCGCTTTCTGAAGTTATCTCAAAGTGAGACTCCAGGGAAATTTTTACATTGTTTTTACAGCAAGAGTACACAGAAAATCTGTCTTCTCCTATTTTGGCATCTTTGCTGAAATGAAACGCCAAAGCATTTGTATGTTCACTGAGTGTTCATATAGAATATATACAAATTATTCAGCATCCTCTAAGAGAAGAAGGCAGAAAGGTCAAAATAACAAGAAACTGGGAAGATGCCAGGAAGCTCCTGCCCTACTTTGTTTTCTAGACTTGCATTAATAATTGGTGTTTTACAGAAGAAGAGTTTTTAAGTAAGATTATTTAATATTCTTAAAGTATTAGAATTTAAATAAACTGTAATCCAAACAGAACATTTATATTTAAAGAGTTTTTTTCCAAATTGTCAAAGTGCTGATTGCCTGGGCCAGGCTCCATATTTTCTGCACTTGTCAGCTGTGGGCGAAGTTCATTTAATTAAAAATGGCCAGAATACAAGTGATGGTCCAGATGACAAAAACGTCCAAGTAGACCAACTAAGCTATTGCGCACCTAACAGCTTGGCCATTTTCCTCCAATTTTATGCCTCTGTCTAAAGAAATAAAAAAAAAAATTAAGACACTAACAGTTTTACAAATCTGTCTTAATTAAGAAGAGAAGAAACACCCTCAGACACATGCCATAAAATCACAACTGCAAGAATAGAAATACTACAAAAAAAGTCCGGTCTTTCCTGAATCCCTCTTGCTCACTGCCTTCATATGGCTTGGTCTATTTTCAGTTCTGTTGTCAGGACAAGTGTTTGCATTAAGCAGCTGTGAGCATTGAGGTAGGGGTGCTGCTCAGTCAGGAGGCGAAGCAGGTCAGGGATCCGCACCTCGCACACAGGAGCATCCTTCTCTCCTGGGGTAAGGAGCTGCCATTCCTCTTGGGTAGAATCAGAAGCGCTACACGCAGCTGGAGCACAGGGGGAAGAGATAAATTTAGGAAGATAAAAGCACATGGGGAGCTTAGTTACCTCAGTGTTTATTATAGCAGACTGAAGATATAGGTCAAGCCCCTGTCCTGGAGCCCTCGGTGCTTCGAGGCAGAGAAAATGTTACAAATTGCTCAGACAGCTCTAACTATGCAAGTAATCCATGGAGCCTGCCAAGGAACACATGTGTTTCAGGCATAAATCGTCCAATCTATTCCTTTCTGAATTAACATCTGTCATCATGACACCATTCAAAATGACTGAAGACTGGATCATATTAACAACCACACATCTTGGATAAATATTTACTGTTCAGACCTTCTCCCCCCCCTCACTTTAAATAAAAAATGCAGATAGCAAAATTCCTGGAGCTGTGAAAGGGGAGTCTCTTTTCAGCCACTGACAGAAAGCATGTGATTTTATTTACAAAATCAAATCTGTGCTTTTCCCCTCCTCTGTGACTCTTCACACCCCACACCAGTGCACTTAGAGCATCCTGTGGTGTTGCAATGCTTTCCAACGCATTCTGGGGAATTTTGTTATGCTGGAGGTTGCCCTCCTCAGAGACTCCACAAAGCCTTCTCCCTCTGGATGAAGAAACAGATCTGGCTAATTGTGCCCCAAGAAGAGAAAAATTTGCTGTGACCTTTGCAGACAACTGGATAAAGCAAACAACTTACTTCCATGACAAGCTGTCAGGTGTATTACTGGCTTGCTACCCTGCTCCTCATAGTCAACAAACGGGTCACAGGGAGTGAGGACAGGCGGTCCCAGAGTCACAGGCAACATGAGAGTGCAGCCCTGTCCTGTGTACACCCAGGGTGCAGAATTTTCCTAGATACTGGATTAACTCTGCATTTCAGAAAAAAGATGTCAGCAGTCAGTGCTCACCTCTGCAAGTATGTCATTTGAGAATTTTAAGGACAGATTTCTAAGAAATTATGTGTGTTCAGGCTGATTTTAGCTAGTTGAGCTTCTAGCCACCACATTCTGCTATTTCTTTTCAGCACGGCTTGAGAGGCTGAGAGAAATCCTGCTGACACCTTTCTGGACATCCTGCATAGCAGAGAGCAGTGCTCCTCCATCAGCAACTTCTCCTTCCAGTCCTTTACTCTCACAGTGTTTGAGTGGAACTTGACCAAGATATCCAGTCTTGATTTCAAGATATCTAGAGCAAATTCATCAAGCCTGTAGGGCAGATGTAGCAAAAATACTTATACTGATATAAATGTGCTGCCTTTTTTGGTCGTTTGCCTAGCTTCAGATACACTTCTTCCTACAAAATTAAAAAGTCTTGTGAGAAAAAATGTTCCCTCTAGGTAGAGAGAGAGACTACAAGTAAATCCCCCCAAAATCTCATGCATAAGCTAAATCAATTGAACTCCGTAACTAAATAAATTGAACTCAAATCTCTCAGACTAAGGGAGGCTTTGCAGACTTCAAATGATTCCTGTAGTTCTTTACTGAAGTGTTAACACAGAACATCTTTATTCTACTAACAGCTGCATGAATAGCCAGTACCCTCTGGGTGATGTCTCAGTTTCACTGTTGGCCATGTCCTGGGATTTTTTCCACGTGCTGGATTCATGGTATGGAGGAACATCTGCACACGTGGGTCATGCAATATCCTCAGCAGGCACAGGCTGCACTGGTGGTAAAACCACGAATGGCTGGGTGGAAGAGATACACACCTTGCTGCTGGAGAGGCCAGGTGGAGGTGAGGCCAGGCAAGCACTGGGAAAGTTGGGGGAAATCCAAGAGCACTGGGGTACAAAAGGGAGCAGGACACAAATCCACAGGCAATCAGGCAATTTCGTTAGCTCTGCTGTTTATGGAATTGTGTGTTTCATTAAGATTAGCATCAGATTTGGAATTACTTTCTTTACATCGGCTCAGATACTCCAGTCAAGGCGGGCACCCTGCGTTTACACGCACTATGACCTTGAAATGCACCTACCGGGATTTGCATAATACTGGTGTCTGAATATTGCCAGAGCCTGCCTAAGAGGGTGAGTGCAACACAAGCACCCTCCTGGTGCTTTTTCAAGACATCTGCACTAGCTCTTCAGCTGGCCCTCACATTGGCTTTTTGAGATGTGGAAAAACTGCAACTCTAAATTACCCATCTTTTTTGACTTTTGTTGAGAAGGAAGGAGTGGTCAAATATCTAGGTGAGAGCAGCACCTCTCAGTTGGATGGCAACAGACATCAGAAGAGATTAGATGGGGACAATTTTAGGAAGAAATTGACTCAGGATAAAGCAGGATGGTGAGGCAATCCCAGAAAGGATGTCCTGCTACGGCAATGATAGTCTTTTCAGGGGGTAAATCCTGTTTGGGTATCTTCATTTAAGAACGATGTACAGGAATAGAAACTAAAGAAATAAAAATCTGACTGGAGCTCTCTGGTTTTCATGTTACAGCTGGGATTACTGAGCCAGAAATGAAGATGATGCTGTCTTGGCAGATGTGGGATAAAGGTTCTTTAAGGACTGCTGATGCCTAGCATGGTTAAATGCTTCTCCTCCATTAATAAAAGTATAGGGCAAGGATGACTGGTGTTAGGTAACAGCAAGCAAAGCAAGGGACAAAAAAAAAAAGGGACAAAACCATACATGGTGTTGGAAAGAAGGGCAGACACCAACAATTTTTATTTTAAAGAGAAACTGTCTAAAAATTGAGTAATCAACGATGCCATTCCCACAAGTATAGATATTTTGCAAACTTTTAATACCTGGATTTTTTTCATCCAGGAAATGTTGCCCTGGTTTTTGTTAAGCCTTCTGCTTTTAACCTTGGAGTTAGATTTTTTCACACAGTTCATGTAAATAATAGCCAATGTGTACCTAATGGTATTTTCTGTTTTTCATTCCTTTTGTGATAAGAGAACTTTGATGAGCATCTTTCTTCTCCAGTGGGATTGAGAAGGAAGTGACATGCTCTCCAATCCCTTGTGGAGTTGGGACGTGTATATGAATGAGAAATATGTCAATAATAAACATTATTATTCCCTCCTTTCTGCTGAACCTGGCAGGTCTGAGAGCGTCTTTATTGTGTCTCCCCAGACACAAGGAAATAGTCCGGTTATCACTATTTTTTATTTTCTTCATCTGCCTGATGTGCTTACTTGAAGGTGGTTTCAGACTTGTGGATATTAATAACTACCCAATCCAGGTGGACAAGTGTTATTGTCCAGGACACATCCACCTGGCAATATTAAATGCTATGAAGGCACGTTGCAGAGGCACCAGAGCAGCCCCTGCCACCAGCTGATGCTTGACAGTGCACTTACAGACACACTGTGCATGCCTGGGTGGGAGCAGCTCTCAGCTATGTAGTGACCTGCCTAATCTCATTACGCTGATGCATGCAGGTATGTATGAAGGGCAGGCTCCAGCCTGCACTTTCCATACCAACAACCTTCCTTTGGGAATCTGGCCAGGAAGTCTCCCCCAAGGCCCATGTTGCAAACTGGATCATTTGCCTACTGAGGTTCCTCTATGGTCCTCACCACAGTGCTACCTGAAAGCTTGTTAAAAATCACAAAATACACAACTAAGCTTTTCTCCCTCTTTTGGTCAACAGGGACATTTTATATAGCATATCTACATATTTTCCAGCCTCTCTTCTAACCATGACTGGAAAAAGCTGGCTCACCTTCTCTCACAGGGCACCAGTGTTCATACTTCTTACATCGTCTGGAAATTGCGCTGATCTCCTAGGCCAGTCACAGGGAAGGATTTTTTTTTCATATGCAAGTCTTCCATGGTTCCCTTGGGCCATTCCCAGCAATGCCCTGCAATTGTGAAACAGCTCCTGACCATGGCAGCACAACTCCCCTGGCAGTATGGACTAGCCTTCTACACAGCCAGAGAGATCAAAATTTAAAAATCCCAAACAATGACGTCAAAACAATCATCCCAGAAAGACAAGCTAACTTCCAGCTACTCTCTGGCAAAGGAATATGGAATATTCTCCCCAGAACACATCACACAGACTCTCCCACCTCATCTTCTCAGTCAGAGACTTGGTAGGAGCCAGAAAAGTCTGCTTCATGTTTTCACTTTCTTACAAAGCATTTTCTGCGCTTCACCATTTAGTCATGGTTCAGTTGCCTTGACTGAGGCACCGAACCATCCTGATGATGTGGTAAGGTGTTCCCTGCTAATTCCTCCTAGAATCCCCCCCCACTCTGTGAGTGGAAATGGTTTTTAAACCATGTGCTAGGACTACAGGACAACCACCACTGAAAAGGCTTTCTTACCTCTTCCCCACTGCAAGCCTCATCATGTCCCTTGAGCAGGCTGGCTGCCTTACTCACCAGCCATGCCTCCCTATATTATACTTCTGAAGGGATTAGTTATAAATAGCTGTTTAGGTGAAAACTCAAATTTGTGAAAGAAATGAAACAACCCTTAAGCTGACTTCTCAATTCAAAAGCTTTTCTTGTTTATGATGGAGCAGAAAGTCCAGCTTCTGTTCCCTTCCAGCTGAGTCCGAGGAGAGCAGGAGGACACAAGGCAATGCCCACCCAGGCACATCTCTAAGCAGATGGGCTGAAGCTGTGTTTCAGCACAGGATGAGACACCACAAATCTGTAACCAAGCTTTGCGTTCATAATGCATTAAGAAAACTGGTAGTGGATTTACAGCTCCATCAAACCAGAATGCTGTCCAAAGAATCATCCCATGTGTCCTTCTCACAGTCCTTTAAAACCTGAGAAGACCCACTGTACAACAAGCCCCTTGGAGGAGAAAAGGGAAAGAAAATATTTGCAATTCAGGAGCAAACTCTGGAGTGAATCTGTCACTAGCAGTGGCCACTCCATTTGTCACCAAAGGCAAGGGACAGCATTGGAAAAAGCAGATTCTCCCTCCCCAGTACAGACCCAGAGAAATCACCTGCTCAAGAACTGGTCTCAAATTCCAAATAAGCTGAAAATACAGGCATGTGAATGAAGCTTTACTTGGGACTGGACAGCACCAGCAGATTCACAGCCTCACTATTTTCCAGAAGATGACAGGAGGAGCATGATGGCTCCTCAGGTTTGTTTTAGGGATGGAAACCAGCCCACAGGTAAGGCTATTTCATAATCTGAGGAATCCACAGTGAACTACAGGGCTGTGACATTCACAGGCTGTGAATGTTTGCTGTCCCAGCAAACACGCAGCATGACAAGGCCATTAACTAATGGAAGAAGAGGAGCTCTAAACAAAAGCTCAGCAGACAGCACAAGTGCTGGCAGCAGTCCGGCCTTGGCTCCAGCACAACAACACTCGCTGGTCGTGCCAGGAAGGTATCATAACACACATTTTACCAGGACTAGGCGTAAGCTGTTGGGTTAATACAATAATGAAATTCCCAAATAAGAAGTTAAATAAAACCTTCCCCTCTGCAATATCCACAAGGTCTCTGCAAGCAGCAGTCACACGCTGTGACACAGGAGCAGGGGTTATGTCGTGCCCACTGCTGGAGAATGGTGGCTGTTGGGCACCACTGCTGTGTGCAAGTTGTCAGAGACATGTCCCTGCAAGGGACAGACAACCCAGCCTGGCCTCGCTCACAGGCAGGTGCTCACTTGCTCCCTATGACTTTCACTATCAAAGAGAACTTCTGGGTGCCACAGGCACTTTCTGCACAAGTGATTCCTCCTGGCAAAGGATTCCCACTGGAATCATCCACACGCTCATTACTACATGAGCAGGAAGCTTGTGAGCTGCCAATTTCTAGTGGCACCTTTGCCCTCGCTTGGCTGCTTTTGTTGCCATGTGCCAGATGTTCAGGGATGTGAGCCCTAGCAAGCAAGAGAGCTCCCTCTAATTCACTAATGACAGGCAAGAAACCACTCTGGAACTGGCCTCAGCACCAGGCTGACATGGCTGCTTTGCATGTCTGGAGCTTGTAAATTCTTGTTTGTTTCAGGAAGCACCTACTCTCCATGCAATAGAGAAACTTCCAGCTTTTGACCATTATTTTAAGAAGAGCAATATATGACCAAACCTCCCTCCCCCTGCAATTCCTTTGGTACTTTGTGTATTCAGAAAGAGTTTCTGTCACTGAGAGACTCAGTGAGATGCAGGAGGGTACAAGCAGTGGGAAGCAGCAGGGTGGATCACAATACATATAGATTATGTCTCTTGGCAAAAATAACAGTCCAGGAGAAAGTGTAGCTGTTCTGAGTGACTGTCCATGAGTAATCCCCCTCTGGGGATGCACTGGCAGCAGTTGTTTCACCAGCAAAAGGGTGCCTGGAAGTGTCACAGGCTCTTGCAGCAATGATTCCAAGTCAGCACTGCCAGACCAGTCACCACAGACGCACGAACAGCTCACATCTGTGACCCTTCTGCAGCAGCCATGAGTTCATGCAACTGCAGGCTGTGGGACTCCAACCCACTTCCTTTCCACTTGTACACTGACTTATTAGGTCAGCATGGTGCAATACTCCCGTCTGCTAACCACGTCACCTTTCTCCATCCCATACTCCTTTTAGTTGCAACCAGCGCAATGACTTTATCCTTTAGTTTATTCTAATGCTTGTCAAATGACTGAAATCAGGTTACCAGCATTTTAGTTGCTCAGATTCACTCACCCTTCCCCTTCTTAAAGGCAGGTCTACATCCTCTGGTGATACACTACTGCTCTAACTTCCTACAAGGTTGCAGTCTGAAGTGCCAGCTCAGCCAGAACTCTGTAATGGAGACTACCTTTGTTTTGCTGCTGACAGTGAATATTTAGCCAAACCTGTCCTTTTTCTAGACTAATGTTTTCTCTCAAGTTTTTACTTGCTTCCAGATATTTCTGGTTTAGTGTCAAATAAAAAGCAGTTGAGCTTTTACCTTTCCTTAAGTCCATATTCCACTGCTCCTGTTTCTGGACATAGTGTCTCCCAGGGCACTAAGGCATCACACAGATCTCCGGGAGGCTGTTGCACCAGCCTGTGTGTAGCACATCAAATCCCCTGCCCCACTGTTCTGCTGCTGCTTCTCCAGTACACTGATGCTTCTTCCTTATAACATCTCCTGAAAATCTTCCTCTCTACAAAGCACTTTTCCCTTCCTCAGTATGCAAGTGCTGCCAAAAGACTAACACAACACCGAGCAAATCCCTCTCAGCTGCAGAGAGAATAAGCTTATCTGACCACTGACCCAGCAATAAATAGCCACTTGCCTTTCATTTACTCTTTCTCAGATAAACTCCCTTTGATTTCACTTACTCATGAGAGGACTAAGCAAGGATGCCAGTACCTGACCTGGAATCTCTGGTCCAGCAGGTCCAAGCCACTACAGGTGTCTGAAGGAATTCAGAAGGTCTCATTACCCACCTGTGACTGTACCACGGACACATGCAGTTGCCATCAAGTCACAGACAAAGGAAACATCAGAGGGCTGAGGTCAGCCCTTTTTCTTTGAGGAGTGTGTTGACTTCCACAGCAGTTGTGTTGTTTAGCAGGATGCTTCCATTTTCCTTTTTTCCATCCTGAGGTCAGACTCCTGACTGTAACCACTGGTTTACAACAGGGATGAAGTCTTGCAGAGGTACATGTCAGATGGAATAAGAAACTGTGGCATACAGAGCTCTCAGGTCGTGTGTCTAGATAAATCCAGGGAAGGGAGAAACTCCCCTTTCTCTGGAAAACCAGCTGAGAGAGAAACAAACTCCTGACAGAGAGCACTGGGCAGGCATTTGTCATTTTGAACTTACCACATACTGATAAAAATACTAACACTCACTACCAGAACAGACACCTACATGCTATTCCCTTAGCCCTGCTAGTTCTCCGCTGGGTCACTCCTGTCTAAGAGAGAGCAGTTTCTGCATTGGTTTCCTCTAGAAAAAGCAGCTCTGTGAGCCACCTGCTTGCAGCTAAAGCCAGTGACAGCAAGATCTCGGCCTCAGATAGAGAGAAATAAGACTAGAGAGCACAAGACAAATTTTTTGCAGTCACCTGGGCTGCATCCTAAAGTACTCGATGAATTGGTTCAGCAGCCTCAAGAACTAGCATCGATTCCCTTTGGGAGCTTGTGTAGAACAGGTAGGGGGTCAAAGGACTGAAAAATGGACAAAAGTAGCACCTAGCCTTAATGAGGCAAGAAAGGGAAGAGAGTTGAATGATGATTTCAATTCCCAGAATAGCAGGATTAATTACTTGTAAGCACCTGAAAAAAATAACAGATTGAGTAGCAATCGAGGTGGATTTGTCAAGACCAAATTATTTTTTAGAAATTTCTTTATACATATGAAAAATTGTCATCGGGGAGAAGCAAGACGTGAACTGGAATTCAGTAAAGCTTCTGACAGATCACTTTCACAAACATGCCAAAAATGATATTGATGATACAACTGTGATACAAGTTCAGAAGTGGCCAAAAAACTATCCAGGAGTTCTCAGCAGGCTCACTCTAGAAATGGAAGGATGTTAATACTTTGGTGTCTGCCTCAGAACCAACATTGTTTAGTGTTTTCATTATCAACGTGGATGATGAAGCAAAAAGTATGTTTATTAAATTGCAGAGGACATGAATCTGGAAAGAATGGCAGGTATGCTGGGAAGCTCTGCCAATGGAACTTGGCAAACTGGAGGAGTGTTCTGGAAGAAAGGATCAGTAGGGACAAGAGCACGGTACTGCTCTTTGGCACAAGGAGCCAATGGCACAAGCACAGGGTGTGGAGCAGGGGAAGTGGCTGCTCTCCAATTCTTCCCGAGACCTGGAGTCTCCAGGAACCCGACAGTCACCTTCAGTTCCATGCCATTGTGGAAAAGGCCATCAAAACAGCAGATGTATAAAGAATGAGAACTGTGACATTAATGAATTATCTATTTGCTCCTCCTTTTTGCTGTAGTCTGTACATTTTTGGGCACTGCTCTTTAAGAAAAAGATGAATTAACTACAAGCATTCAAAAGAGCAACAGGAATTAAGAGATCTGGAAAACATCACCTAAAAGAACTGAAAAAACCCCAGAGTGTTTATTCTGAAGAACTGAAGGATAAGGAGCCAATCACAAGAACACTGAAGTAATGCACAAAGCTCAAGTTCTTTCTGCTCTCTGCCAAGCTGGGCACTGAAGCACTCAGTTAAGAGAACCGCGATCACTCTCCCCAGTCTAGCAGGTTTTGACAGACTACTTGCTCCATCTTTCCAAGAGCAGGGGATACCACACAAGAATTTAGTGATGATGACTTGACTGCAAGCACCAGGTGGAAATTCAATTTGTCTTAAAGTAAACCAACCCATCCTTTGAACTTCAAGCTAAACATCAGGATTCCCTGCAACTGCATTGAGGTTGCAGGGCACTGACACTGCCGGGGCTTTCCCCTTCCCTGAACGAGGAACAAGAGCCTGACATAAAGCAAAGAAAATTACTTTTGACTCAATTATTCATGTTACGAAAGCCCACTTGTGCTTGCCCAGAGGCTGACAGGTAACTTCATCTGTCTGGTAGCAAGAAAATAATTGCAAGTTGGTGCCAGTGTTAGACAAGAGCAAAGTATGAGCCCTTAAGGCCATCTCTGTAACAACCGTATACAATTATATTCCCAGACTGTTTCGTTCTGTACGTGGTGAGCTGCCAACCTCCTCTCTGTCTCTAAACACACGATATAATATGCCATCCCCTGAATGCTAATCCATTTGTCTTGTTATTTGCTGAAAAGTCATTAAGCAACATTTGAAAACAGATATATAAGATCCGTAAAACAAGAACTATACCTACTATTTATTTGGGATTTCCTGACACAGATAAACAATCCACTGAATGAGAAGTCATTGATCACAACCTGATTCCATTCTGGGTAGGTGAATTACAGAGAGCAACCCTGACTGTTAACAGATCCATGGTGCTTCAGAACGGCACTCATGCAAATGAGGCAGTAAAATATTTATATGGGGAAAGCAGTGTATTTACCACTTCAGTGTTTTAAAACGAGACTTGCTACTGTTCGGGGTGACACTTTAACCAAACACAAATCATGAATCTCAGTAACTGAGCAAAATATAATGGCTTGTGCCATTCAGGATGTCACATTAAGTCTGATTGTAGCCTTTTCAACAAGTTGGGCTGCTGTGCTGCTGCTGTCTCCTTTTCCCCTCCTGTGACATCACATCCTTGTCCTCAAACTACTATTTCTTCCCCTTCCCATTGCTCTTTTACTTCCTTTGCTCTTAAATCCTTAGAGTCCATAAAATCCATGCAAAAGCCGGTCCATTAAAATACTCTTTAAGATAACTAAAAATTAATTTAATTGTTCATAGTACACACTAACAATCTTGAATAGCAAGCCTCATCTGTGATGCAACACAGATTACAGAGAGATGTCTTTGTAAAACATATTTAATTAAAGCTGAAGTCTGTGTAGGTAAAGGAAGTCTTTACTTAAATGCAGCAGGACACATAGTGGAACTCTCCTCAGACCAAAACGTGGTAAATTTGCGGTGATATAATGTTTGCCCACCGTTATTAATTAGGTGGCCTCCACAGTGTCAGCTGACAGCGTTCTTACCACTTTCTCCTTGTAAACAATGTATTTCAGCCACTTGAAATCCTGCCATTTGAATCCTGCCAGAACAAACAGGGAATCCTTCTCGTACTGCTCCATTTTCTGGATTGCACCTTCAGGATATGTGATCCGGAGCGTTGTCTTGCCACCCACATCTTTTTCAAAGCCCTTCACTGGAGCCGAGTTCAGCCTGCAGGGCAACCAGAGAAGACACCGTCACGGACTCCCACTTACACTCAGATTCCCACTTACACTCCTGTGGGTTGATGACACAGCAATCACTGCTGGGCAAGAGCTCCCTGTAGCAGCTGCTACAGTAGCAAATGTTAACTCTTGCAGTTCTTCATCACAAACACTTACGGAGGTTTGTACCAAGTGACAACAGCTTAATGAGAAGTTACTTAAATTCTATCATTGAATATAATGCAAACCATTTCTGCATATCCACTCCTGTGATTTAAATAGGGTTGGAGGCTTTGGAAAAGGAAAGTGAAAAATGTTGTTCTTGCAAATTTAGAGTAACAAACTAAGCATTAATATTTTAACAGCCCATTGCTCCTGTGATGTGTTACTTGGGTTCTGCAAGACTGTGCCGAAAGAGATGATGCAGCTCCACATCAGTGTAAACAAACTGAAACCGGTCTCATGCTCCAACCCCAGCCCAGAGAGCAGATGTATCATTTTGCCTGCAGTGAGGCTGCCTAGGGAAATAAGCCAACTAATAATCCTCAAAAAAATCCCATAGGAACAATCTGCACCTTGGTTTAACTCCCCAAACTGGCCCACCTGGAGGGCGAGTTGCCTTGCAATGCCAGCACAAAGGAGGAGGTTGGGCCAGGACAAGGCTCAGCACCACTGCAGTCTCACTGACTCCAAGAAGTTTCTGCAGTGGAAGTGCATCCCACTCTTAAAACACTCAAGCAGTCACACAGCTTTACTCCTGGGGACACTGATTTCTAAGGAGATGCTATGTATTTAGCTGTGCTTTGGTTAAAATATTTCTCAGGAAAAAAGTTTTTTCCCTTGGAAAAGCAAACTGCTTTGGCATGAACAGCAATGATGACTTTCAGGACATTACAGTTTTCAGAACTTCTATTCAAAACTAAAAACCCAAAGCTGAGGAAATTTCATGTAACTTGGAATACAGCTCTTGCTGACATCAAACAGCAGCCTCTGATGGCACAGCACTGCCTGTTTGAATTATTACAGCATTCTTGACTTGGTGTAGTTCAATATACTGGAAAGTGCTTATGGACTGCAAGTTTTGCCATGTAGGAATGTTAATGAGAATCTGGATTTGTCTTTTCCAGCCGGAGTAAACAGCATTTTACATTGGAAAACTTTTAGTAGAAGAAAAATCTCTACAAAATCTGAAATTATATTCAAATCTGGAGGAATACATTCTTATGCATTTTTAGCAAAAATACTTACTTTATCATTAGGAATAAAATATTAAAGGCAAAACAACTTAAGAATCAGCACCACCACCAGTTATACAGCAGATGAAAGTCTTTTTCAATGGTTTATAAATCCTTGCTTTGTAGCCTGACTTTGAGGTGACTGGACCTGAGTGCAATGCTCCCAGCCAGCCTGGTCCCTTGCTTTTTCCTCTGTTGCTGACAGTGCATTCACACATCACTCATTTTTTTCTGTGGACAGTATTTAAACTTCAAGGTGTTGTGTCTCTTTGGGGTAGACGACCTTATATAAAGCAAAAGCATGTGGCTCTAAAGGTAACAGAATACTACCAACACTATCAATACCATGAATACTATGCAAAGAAAGCTAGTTTTACATGTCTGTTTGCTTTAGGATGAGGAGGTGTCTGCAGTTGTTTCAAATGCCACTGTGCAGCTCTTTGGCAGGGTTTTTCCCATCCCCAAATGCTGGGTTCACTGTTTTGCTGCTTACTTATTTAACATTCCCAAAACTTGGAAACCCTACTTTGTATCTAGACAGGAAATAAATCAAACCATTCCCCCAAGTGAAATGAACTCAGGTCTGCAGCAAAGGGCCAGAGTGTGAGCTGCTGATGGAGCCACAGTGATGGAACCAGCACCAGCAAGGCCCAGGGGCAGTGCCCTGAGGGCAGTGCAGGCAATGGAGCAGGAAAAGTTCTGGCAGCCACAGCCCATGTCCACGAAAGTGCAGACTCCACAGCTCAAACCCCTTCCCAGGCAGGATGCACTGGTGGTTAGAAACACAGCTAAATCTTGGAAAACCTCAGGATGTCAGGCCTCCTTGTACTGCCCATGGACAGGCAGTTTTCTCCACAGGAAGTTTCAGAGTGTTTTTCTCTCTATGTTTGCTGATTACACTCGGAGGACACTAACTCCTAATCTTGGCACCATGAAGATCCTTTCAGATACCACTCAAGTATCACCATCAGGTGAATCTCTATCTGGTTCTAATCAGGAATTTCTGATACACACTTATTTTTGCCCTGTCTGCAATCTATTCTAAGGAGGCATTTCAGAGCCCTGATGACTGACTGCTGCAAGAAGTCCTGCCAGGTAAACAGTGTGACAGCTGGGAATAACATCTGCACTGAAATCTGATAATGTCTAGTTAAAGAAAAACAGCAACTCACTCCAAGCTCTTTCAGAATTGACAAAACTGAATTGGAGTACCTTCACCACAAGAACAAAATTTTTTGCTGCAATTAGCAATCCTCACATGTTAACACAGGAGGCATCAAAGAACTCCACATACTGCTGGATCATTCCTTTGTCCACAAACATACTACATTTTTTCCACTTAAAATGCACTCCCTAGGTCCCAAATATCATCCTTCAAAAGAGTTCTGCAGTGTATGAAAAAGGATATTATAATACATGGGACTTCCCCAGCTTCCACAGGAATAAAGCAAGCAGTTGGATACATATCCAAGCACCTGGCTTCATTTAACCTTTACAGTTGACTTCTCTTTCCTTTATCCATCCCACCAACAGTACAGGTGCTTAGCTGCCCTCTTATCCTCTCAGCTTGCGAACTGACATAGATTTACTGATGTGGAGAGAAAAAGTTGAACTTTTCATTTGGAAATTAAATAGTGGACTTTCTGATGTAAATCTTAGTGGGTGGCTTAGTCCAGATGGATTGAAACGGTCCTTTTGCTACTTTTTGAACAATCTCAGCCCAAGGAAAGGCTATAACTGCACTTTAATTTAGCTGAAATAACTACAAGTCACCCAACTATGACGAGTAGTAAGAGCTCTTTGTTAACAACTGATAGTGGGATGAACTAGGAGAAGGGCTGTAAAAATTTTATCCTGTTCTGAACAGACATCCCTGTGTCCAGCACACTGATGGAGAAGTGGGGAACCATTCACAGGAACCAAAGACTGAAAGGGATCTTCTTGGTCTTTTTGTCCAGAGTTAGAGGATATTTATTTCTCTCTGTATGTTCTATTCTTTCCTGACACATGGGAGAGAATAGAGACTGTACCAATTTATATAGGTCAACTTAATACCTGCTTTAAATTCTTTTACTAATCTCTTTCTTTCTTCTACCATAGCTAAGAATTTGCTATTTGCCACCACATCCTAAAGTTGACTAAAGTTGAGAGAGATTATATCAGATACATTTCCTTTCATACGAAATCAGTCATCTTACTAAGGAAAAAAATACCAACTTAGACTATGTTAAACCAGTTTTACAAACTTACTTGGCAGTTTATCCCACTTTTATTATTTACCATCATAATATTTTGTTACTCATGACTCAAAACCTGCTGGAAAACTCTGCATTTTTTTTTCAGGTCAGACTAATGGGTCTATAGCTCCCTAGAGCACATCCTCCCTCCCTCCCTCCTACACACACTCTCTCACTCTCCATTAGTACAGGTATTATGTTTGTTAATCTCCAGTCACCCAGAACGCCTCCCTGACTTGACAGATTTATTACTAAGAGTTACGACTAGACCTGTGATTTCACATATCAGCACGTTTTTCAAGCATTCTGAGATGGCGATGATCCAGGTCCTCAGCAAGAGCAAGAAGTCCTAACTTTGACTGTGGTCCTTTGCCCTCCCACCACTCTGCTTCTGCTCCCTTATTTAACATTGTCACCTGCAGTGATACAGAGACAAAGTATTGTCAGATTCTAGGGCACACTTACAGGTGTTTAATCCCTACTGGGTCCTCTCTCATAGAGGCTTCCTGCTTCCTAACATCCTAAGCTGCACCATTCTTAGTCCTGCCCATCCCAACTGTGAGGTGCAGTTCCTGGGGAATGCTACACGTGTATGACCAATAATACTCCCCTGAGCTACCCAGGAGATATATCTGGGAGCAGATCCAACAGTGTGAGTTACTGCTTCACCACCTAAGGGCATCACAAAAGCAGCAGCTTTTACAAAGGAGCTATGAAAAGGAAGGTTCAAGTGATATCATACAAAAGACCACGTTCCCAAGAAGCTGTGGAAAACAGAAAGCTTGAGGAGTGCCTTTACCCTTTGATGTGATCATTGTTTATAACAAACCTTTTTAAGCTCAGGTCTACTTTTCCTCTCCCTGTAAGTCAATGCTTCCATACAAATGGATATTGTCACTAGTACGGGTTAAAGTTTGCCTGCATAGCAAGTGAACTGATACAGAAACCGAACATGTGACAAGAAAACTGTAATGCCAGAGACTCACCTGACAACAACATCATAGTCATCAATTTTTAACCCCAATGACTTATTTGCAAGTACTCCACCATTTCCCACAATAATACATCGCCGGCAGCTGAGACTGTGGAAGAAACAGAGGAGAGAGGTGATTTTTGTAACAGAACTTCAAACACACAGAGAGCACATATTTAGTCTGCACGCATCTGAGAGCCACAGGAAACCTCTGCAAATATTAAGAATTAAGTGGGGGACAGAGATACACTTGATCCCCAGCTCACCTCATCATGCCCAGGCATTACACGTGATAAACTGCTTTCAACACCTCACACCACGTGTGGCCTAATGAGATGAGCTGTCGGGACAAGCAGCTCCTCTCCCCCACACCCCTGGTATGATGGGCTTGAATCAAACCCATCTGTTTACTTAAACCGTCTCATTATTCATTCAGCACTGAAATAACAATAAACCAAAGGCTTAGCGAGGAAGTCTTCTCTCCAAGCAATTTTATGAGTGCAGGCAGATCTTGTCAGGTTATCTGGGGTGTGCTCACCTTGCTGAGAGCAAAATTGCTGCTGTTATTGTGGGACTTGAAGAGACAGAAAAACATTAAACTGAGAGGAAAAAAGACCTCCACACACATCTGTCCAGTAGGAAACATATATGGAGACACAATAGGTGAGGAAAGGGAAGGAAAATAACCTTAATTAACAAAGAAACAGGAAAGAGAAGGAAGAGAACAGTTTCTCGTGGAACCCCGAGTCACGAGAACTCTCTGCAGCAGATGTTAAAAAGCGATTTTGTTTTGAAGACAGAGAAAGGACTTCTTTCCAGCCATCTAATCCCAAATGCAGCTGGCTCTTCTGGCAACGTGCCTCCATCTCTGGTAGTTCACTGAAGGAATACGTGTCTGCAGAGCCTTTTCCGGAAACAGTCCAAGGCAATCAGTTGTTTGGAGCAGATCCCTGAGCTAGGCAGCCTTCCTAGTCCCAGGAACAGTCAACTGGTCACTTCTAGGCTGTCCTCTCTGTGATAAGTCTAAAAAGCCAGCACGAGGAAAGCTCTACTTATGTGGGGTCCCTTTTTGCAAGCAGGGCTGGAGTGCACTCAAAAGACTCAGCTAAACCACTGAAGGTCACTCTGCTGACAGAGCTGTTAGCTGGAGACACGTGCAGAATTAACAGCACCAAGAAATGGTCAGGAACAGCTTCCCCTGCCCAGATAAAGCTCTACCGCAGATCTGAGCCTTTCCAAAAGAAAAAAACTTCCTCAAGCAGATGGACATATTAGCCCAGTGTCCCCAAGGGCTGAAGAAGTGTGTGTGTTTGTGATAATCCAACCACAATAGAAGAAGAATTTTATAGATGATGGCATAGAAAAAAAACAAACAGTTCTGGCAACAAGGAGCAATCAGACACAAGATCTGGTTCAAGCAGAATATTGTGACAAAGCAGGAAGGAAGAGTCAGCCCCAGGTACACCAAAGCGAGTGACAAAGACGGTAACAACTTTGTCAAAACCTTTAAGGAAAAGGTGCTGCAGGAGGGAGAAAGACATAGTTCAGCTCTGGCCAAGTGATATTTCAGATGGAAATACACTCTTTTGATGATTAGGACAGGAAAGTTTAACTGCCTGAACAACAGACTGTTGGGTGAAATGCTGTAATTTCTCTACTCAGCTGTCTCTCAGCTATGACTCTGTTTGAATTTTCTGTTTTCATGCTGAAAGTCAAACACTGCAAGCTCCACGCACTCCACTCTATCCTCTTCCCACTTACTGCTAGGATGTTCTTAGCAATTCTGAATACAGATCTGCTTGTTTCAGCCTCAAACCACTTAATCGCTTTCTTCGCTTTTCTGCTAAATTAAAGCACCATCTACTGTCAGTAGTCCCTTGCACATCTGCATAAGATCCACTTACTGACAAAGCACTGTGTATAAACATTTTCCTCTCACAGGATAGACTGGTGAGCATGAATTGCTGCACAAGAGCTAAAAGAACCAGTTCCACCAGCCAAAGCTGTTCCAGCAGCTTCATGGCCCAGTTCCCACACAGGACTCACAGACTGATCAAAGCCCACTCCCAATCTCCTATAGACCATACAAACTGGAGTGAGCTCATGACATTTTGCACAGTATGGCAGCTCTTCTAGGTCTTGAGTCACACTTGCAGTACCCCCCCTGAACAATTCTCAACTTCTTCCCAGATCTCCAAAGTACTGATTCTGGAAGACCAGCATGGGGTGCTAATGCTGCTCAAGGCAGAGTGTCTTTTACACAGAGATTTTACTTACATCATTCCAACCCTCTTCTTACAGTCACTGGTTTGCAGAATATAATCCTCATCTTGTAAACATGACCTGCATTGTTACCTCTGTGATGCCTGATTTTTCATTTGGCTCCAGTGAAGGATGCAACACAACAGTCAAGACTGACCTGGCCCTTCTACTCGTTACTTTCCCAGTCTTTGGTTCTGGCACATTTTCCTAGTGTAATTTCACATTTCCTCCAGACTGGTTTTAGCCCCTGTGAACACCTGCCAGCAGGATTACACAAGAAGTGTCACTAAAGGATTAATTATCAACTCTGACAATAACTTTTTTAAGCTGTGTAACATATCCTATTCCTAAAAAGGATACCTCTAAATGGTGTAGTATAGCATCAAAACATAATGGACTGAGACAAATAACTAATGTGTGCCTCTAAAAGACTACTTTTATCATTCAATCTTCTAGTTAATCTAAAAAATATATCCTCTATATGGCAAGATTTCATTTCCACAAATCCAAAGTAACATAACATCAGTTATGCTGTCATCCTAGCTCTGTCCTCTGCAGGATTTTCCTGCAAAACCAAACTAATCAACTTACAGCCATCTCTTTATTATCTCCCATTTTTTTCCAGGAATGACAACATTTGCTGTTCTATCAAACACTTCAAGAAGGGCTAAAAAACAAACAGTAATAACAAAAAGAATTCTTTAGTTAACTCTTTAAACATTCTTCAGTGCTTACTGCCTTTAAAAAACTGTCACTTAATATCCTTGTAGTTACTAATAAAAAAATCACGAAGTATTTCATTGTTGCTGCAAAATGAGACATCTTTCTATCTTTACCCCTAAAAATTAAACAAATACTTAACTGAATGGTTCTGCCTTTACTCATTGTAACTGATAGGTTAATCACTTTTGCCCAGTTTCGTGTCTGAACCACTCTTCTACTCTCATGGTTCTGACATATTTAAATGCATTCTCCTTTTTCCTTAAGTCTGCAGATAAGATTTTTCATTAGTAACTTTCTGACCTTAAGGTCTCATGTTTGATCTTCTAACAGCTTCAATTTCGTTCAAATATACTCTGTCTACTGATGGTGCCTGAGCATGGGAAACCTGCACAGTCACTGCTAGCTCCAGGCAAGTTTCTGGGTGAAGAAATACACAGTGCAAGCAGCATCGGTTACAGCTCAATTGTTTCTCCACAAAGAAGCGTGCAAACACGTGCTTGTTTACATAGTATGTCAAAGCTCTATTTCTTCTTGAGAAGAGCTCAAGGACTGAACACATCAGACATAGCCCATGTTTCCGTGTGCTACCAGGGTAGTATGAAGAATGGCCATGGACTTTCCATAACAGATATTCCCTAAAGCCCTAACATGGGAGCTGAAGCCAGATGTACAGACTCTAGACACAGATACTCCAAGGCTGAGTTCATCTACACCAAAAGCAGGATTCATGCAGATTTTCTTGAACAATATAGCACTGTAAACACATGTATGCATTGTAGCAATTCCTACTTCCTCTTCCTCTCTTATCGAAATGCTTTAGGGATTTATCAGGGGAGAAAAACCACAAAGCCTTTCTTTACGCAACTTTGGAACTGAAGGCTTTGAGGAAAGATGTAACAGAACAATTTAAAAATACATCTTTAGGGTAGCTGATGCTTAAGGAGGCTTAGCATATCCTGGTTTGATCTGGCTGCTGTTACTTAAATGGGTGCTATCAACCTGAACCAGAGGGACACACTCACCTCTCTTGCTCTATCAAATTCCTTCCTCACTTGTTCAGGTAATATACTGTATTAGTAAAGACTGTGATAGTTATAAGCTCAAACTCTCAGTTTTCTTTCATTACCACCTGGAGGCAATACAAAAAAGGTCAGTCAGGTTTTTATATTTATGTCTTTTAATAGGAAATTTACATGTCATCACCACAGAGATGTAACCCGAAAAGCTGCAGAAGTCCAGCCAACAAACGGGCTATGGAATTAGAAACCAAGCCCTGATCCATTTGCAGAATGAGGGACAGGGCACTATATCAAGCAGTGAAAATGTCAGCAATATAAGTGGGCCTGAAAAAGCCACTGGAGGGCAAGAAGTTCCAAAAACAAGGCCCACCAACGTATGCATTAGGTAGAGAGACAAGCCAGCTCCAAAGGAAGAGGTCAGTGGTTCTAGAGAAAGTCCCTGGATCTCCAAACTTTTCCAGACCAGCTCAGGGGTGAGTTGTAACTACCCTTCCAAACATCACAGCAGCTTTACCTACCCCCTGCCCTGGAGCAGGAGCAGGTTACTGTTCAACACAACGGTGCTGTAATAAGGAGTCATGAAGAAAGCAGGGCACCCACGTACACTGTGTTACAGGTGTGAACCACAGCCTTTGTTCACATGCCCTCCAGCTGCTGCTAGTTATAACACAATGGAGGGATTAGTTGAAGTGAGTTGGCAAAGCTGCTGTGGGATGATGAAAAGTGCACGCATACCCAGAAGGATCATGTTTGCCTCATTTCAGCACCATGTCAGTACACTGTGTCAGGAAAGGTGCATCAGGATGCCCTTTAGCACATGGATAATCAAACAAACAAGTTCATTTCCGTGGCTTATGAGAGGCAAGTGAACACAACCTCTCAAGGACCAGCTTGACGGGTGAAGGAGGGCAGAAAAGGAGAAGCTTGGGTAGGAACAAGACCAAAGGTTTGGTGTAGATATCCTCCACCACAGAACTCTAATCCTCTCTTTCCTTCCTATGCTCTCACGCACTGCTCTGACCTCACCTTTCCTGCCTCTCCCACCCTTCCCCTGGGAAAGCTGCCTTCAGTGTATAGTTACACGAACACTTATCCCAGTGGGCTGGGCAGTGCTCAGCCTCCCCACCCATCCCAGCCTTGGCCTCTCCTGCTGCCATTTCAGCTCTGTGCCCACACAACTCTTCAGTGGGAGAGGAGTTCTGGAAATGAAGTCATTGGAGTGACCTGGGTTGAGAGAAAGACTCATAAACTGGATCATCTCACTGATCCACTTCAAAGTCCCTTTTCAAACAACAGCAGCAGCACAAGAAAAAGGGCAGCAGCAGCAGCAAATATGGCCTCTGAGACTGGCTTTGCCAACAGACAAAATGTTGGTGTAACTCCATCCTAAAAAGAGGGTGAGCCTGGAGCCTTTTTCCTGCTTCTAGAATCAGCCCACTAGACTTCTGAGAGCGTACAAGTAGAAGGCTTCACAAGATCTCCCAAACCTGATCCCTTGTACCTCACAGACTTGAACTGTGTCTCTTATCTAACTCTTCCACAATAAGACATTTACTCAGTCCTTTATCATAGAACCAAGAACAGTTTGGGCTGGAAGGGATCTTTCAAGGTCCCCTAAGTCAGGCCTTCTCCAGTTGCTCCAAGGTGCTGAGCAAAGGGGAGAGGTCTGGACTTTCTGCTTGACCAGTGAGCAGGAAGAGAGTAGCCAAACTCAAGGCTCTGCTCCCAGCACCCTGGGACTGCCATAGAGAGGAACTGTCAGGATCTGCTTGGAGCTTGAGACAAGATGAGGAAGGAGCTAACCTTCCTCCACCAGTCTGCTCCCTCAACTTTTTAGGAATCCAAAATGGCAGATACCCATTGCTGCCAGCACTGGAATTCAGTGATGACCACAGCTGAAGAACATTTCTGGAACCATATCCAAGTCTTCATCTGTGCCCTACTCACCGAGCCGCTTTCCCAGAGCAGCACTGTGGAAGCCTTAACACCTCCTGCAGTTCCCAAGCTCTTTCTCCTAATAACTCCTCTGTTTCAACTCCATCCACCTCCTCCTTTAGGCTCTCACTTTGCAGCTTGCTATCCCAAGCCTTCTTGTCCCTTTCTCTTGTACACACTTCCATTTTTATCCTTCCTAAGACCTGCTCACTTGGAAGGGTTTTGGGAGGTATTTGACTGTGAGACATATGTACTACACAAGCAACATCCCCTGATATGGATTTATCACAATTCCCAAGGAAACAGAACTTCCCCAAGAGACCTGTGTGTTTACACACCACCACATACCACAGAAATACATGTCTAGTCTCTTCCTGAGGTCTCATTTGCACTTGGTATCTCAGGGACTTTGCACACATTTCACGGGGCTTGAGTGTTAGATCTTTCCTATCTCTGCACCAAACCCATTATAAAGAACACAAACCAAAGTGAGCAGCTCATGCTAGAGTGGTTATGTTTCAGAATCTCCTGCAAAATTACTTTTAAAAAGCCTGAAACATTCTACTCCTCACAAAACTGGTGAGCAGCAAGGGTCACAATTACATTAACCTTCACTGTAAGAATCTTCCACCTGCCCTCTGTCATTAACATTAATTTACTATGAGCAACCTTCTGAAAGAGTCTATATGTGGATTTTTCAACAGATTAAAATCTTAACTCTCTAACCAGAACTGAGATAAACCCCAGATGGATGAGACTCAGTTGTGTGCAAAATCTCTAAGAATGTCATTTGTAAAATGGTTTTACCTTCTGGACATAATTTCTCAAATTAATCCAAAGTCTGAAGGCTAGCTCTATCTGGTATTGCTGTGAGGCAAGGCAAACTTCAAAGAAACCTAAATTAGCATATGGACTGAGCAAGACTAAGAATAAACTTTCGCACAGAGAGTGACTCCCAGCTACAGTAGGCAAGCTCTACAATCAGCATGAGAGATGAGGAGACCTATGGAAAGGCTGGAAAAGCTTATGAAATTTGTCATGAAAAGCGGGCAGAAGGGCCAGGAAGTAAAATCCATGTGTTTAGAAAGCAGGAACTGTGTTGTTAGCCCGGGTCAAGTACTACTGGAAAGAAGTATCACCAGGACTTTGAAAAGAGATCATGTCCCAGTAAAAACCTCTGACAGCTTCTGAAAAATCCTACCCCTAATCCGGGAGGTGGCACTAAACCAAAACTGCAGGACAAATGGAATGACAGAAAAGCAAGGACAGAAAGGGCTAAAAGACTATCATTGGGAGGCTGATTGTAATCATGCCAGTGAGTTCTAGAAACAGCCTCTACAACAGGACTGGAGAATCAAAGGAGCTTCTTCTAAAGGCATCACTTCAAATACCACAGGCCCCAGGAGACTGCTATCCTGTTCATCCTAGCACAGGCTTGGCCAACACAACCAAACATTTCTACTTTGAGAGTGAGGTATTAGTGAAAAACATTGTTGAAATAAACCAGTCCCTTCTTTCCCTCTAAAGTTTCATTCAATCTTGTTGCTTTGTCAGAAAGGCTGGAAAAGAGAAAAGTGTTTATTGAAAACCTCCTATTTACTTATTGAAAATGAGGCAAGAGAATGCCTTGTAACAACATATGAAACAAAAGATTAGGAAACAGTCAAAAGGTAAATGCTTTTTTGTACTTATGTTTGACTTAACAGAGTTCTCCAGAGTCTACAGATTACTGTAAAGAGGACTCAGTTTTCAGCTCCTGATTTACTCATCCACATCCAAATGTATTGGCAATAATTTCTGGCAAAAAATGTCTAACAAAATTTATTTAGGACATACGGAAAAGAATCACTTCTACTCCTATTCTGAAGGTCTCATCTTACCTGTCAAGAGCTGGAGTTAGACGATAATCTTTGGTTGCTGACAGGATGGCTTTGATCAGATTATCTGGGGAGAAAGGAAGAAGACATTAGGAATAAGTTCTCACTTCTAATGGAAATGAGAAACAATGTGATGTAAAGCATCTGAAGCAGTTACTTGAAGGAACGGAAAGGTTCTCGTTAGGAATGAACACTAAGTTGAACATTCCTATTTTCTCTGGACAATGACCTTCACACACAGCCTGCAAAGACTCGTTATGTGCCAAATTCTGATGCAGTGTGTAATTGCCTTGCACGGAGAGTGTCACAGGGAACAAGCACTGTACATTTTATAGCAGTGATTTCATATCCACTGCCCTGGGGTGGCAGTTTCACAAACACTTCAGACATGGAAAGGCCAGCATCACTGTCACTGCTCGCCTTCAGACAAGCATTTATGCAGCTGAGTGGTGAACTGAATGCAGGAAGAGAACCAGGTTAAAACTGATGCTTTCTGTGCTGCAGGTCACTTTCACTTCAGGCTCCTCAGTCTTTCTTCAATTAAAGCACCATGATTGCATAAAGAAATGCCCATGGAACCACAGCCTACACTGATACTCAGTGAATGCTGCAGCAACCAGATGGTGTAAGTTATACAAGCATAGGCACACACACAAATCAAATGCATTAAGTTGCAGAAGCACAATGATTACATATAAATAATTCTATCAGCTATGGGAATTTTTGAGTCTGCTTCACTCTACATTTTGTCATTTGTCCCTAATTTTTCCACCTCTCTCCTCCATAAAGCTCCAAACTCCTTTACCATGACCCAGGTAAAGACCCTTCTTGGCCAGGGCCAAGAAGCAGCAATGCTCTGGCTAGTCTGTATTTACAAATGTACCAGTAACTTCAGAATGTCTGTACTGGGTCTGACAAAAAGTGCTTCTGCCTCCAAATCCTGACTCTAACTGTGGTCTTAAGCAGATGCCTAAGAGGAGAACAAAACCAAAGAAAACAGATATATTTCCCTGAAATCCTCTTCTGCTATTTGACTGTTTTCAAATCAGGGATTTCATATGTCAGATATAGCTTCTTTGTATCTGGTAACCCGCTATGATTTCTCTTCCATGAGCTCAGAATTCTCTTTGATCCATACGGACATTCAATCACTTCTCTTTCCTGATTTTCAATATGGCTTCTCTGAGCTTTATTTATATTGGAAAATATTGTGAACAATTAGTCCCTTTCCATCTTTGCTTGGGAGATTGCAGATATCTCTACTATCCTTAAATATTTCAGTCAACTACTTCAAAAGTTCTTAGGAAACACCAGTCAAAATGAACAAGTAAGTCTCATTTCTTTACAAAAGACTAAAAATTATACAGAAACATTACAACAAGTGGTTTTTCACATTGTACTTAAACAGCTTTCCTTACAGACACTAATTACTGCAATCAGCACAGTTAGGGAAGACCCTTTCAGATAAAGAGTTCAGTTCTTCTCCACTGTGTTCCTTCTCAGCAACAGGACAAGTGTGTGGGACAAACACAGGAGCTGGAGGCAGCCCACGTGCCAAGGAGCTTTGAACCTGACAACAAGCTGGAGAGACATACAAAGGTGATAAACAGAAAACTCTGACAGTTACTGTGAGATTTGGGGAAGTTTTCGACATGGCAGCACTGACAGCACCTGCCAACCAATACAAGCTGGGGAGTGTGATTACTTTCAGAACATCATAGTTTGGAGTGGAGTAAGGGACAAGGCAATTTATAAGGGTAAAAGCAACTTTGATAACAAAATAGTGGTGATGTTTAATTTTCATTCATCTAAAGAATTTCTTTTGATGCATAGGCAGCAGGCTTCCTCTTCAGCAGGAATGTTATTCCCCTAAATCAGCCATAACAGCAGTAGGTTGCTGTGACCTCTAATGGCACCATGCCACACTCCTCTCCTTGGCCTGCTCCACACTCTGACTTTTGTTGGACAGTATACATTACTGACGTTGTTTTCCCACATTCTCAGAGAAGAGATCAAATGATTGCATGTCAAGGGCTGCAACCTCCCATCTACCAAGCTTTTGTTACGCCAGGTTTGCTCTACCACCCACAAGTTACACCCTGCACCACTTGGAGACCATCCGATGGACTGTTTTAGAAAGAACATTAAAAGAATACAGTTGAGTAATGCACTCAAATAATTCAGCTTTACTCATCCTGCCAGATAATTAGCAATGCCCTCTTAGTGAATGCTCAGGAATGAAATAAAACTACTTTAGGAGTAGATATGGCAGCATTTGGAATGGAGGTGCTTCCCAAACAAAACCAAAACAAACAACAATATAGAGCATTCAGTACAGATTAGGAATGGACAAATAGGAGATAGCTCTTCAGCAGACCCCACAGTCCAACAATACATGGCATCCAAAAGGTTTGGAAGTTGCACAAATCTGCGTTACCATTCAAAACTGCTGAATGAAGCTCAATAAAAGACAAAGTATTTCACTGTCAAGTTTTCACTCACAGCAGGAATGAAGATGGCACCAAGTTCATCAGGTCTAGCCCTCTTTTTGGAAGCCAGGAGCAGGAGCTAAGAGCACTCACAGGAAAAGCTAACGGCCGGGACAGGGGACAGGCACTAGATCTTCCTGGTTGAGCTGGAACTCTACTACACTGTTGCTGAGGTGGGCATTTGCAGTTGTACCTTGACTCTGGCACTATGATGGAAAGACAAGACCTCCTCCAGAAGGAGTTTCTGTTTTTTCCTGGGGAAAGGTTTGAAGGATCAGCAGATGCTGCTGCAGCTGATCTGCAACCTTGCACAAGACCACAAAGGAATAAAGAACAATAAGGAATCACTGGCAGGATCTTTTAATACAGCTGGGGCAAGGTGGAGGGTCACTTGCAATCACCACTGCAAAGAGTACTATCACAGATATCTGTGACCTGCCAGACACAAAGCAGGGCTCACCTCCAGGCTGTGACTAAAGAAAATTAGCACCAGAAAAGCAGGTGTAAGGTTAATTGATGAGACATGCTCTCTCTTCAGGGTAAGAAACTAAAAGGGTGATGAGCACTGTCTGCCTTACACACCTATGTACTGAGTGATAATAATGGATGCAGGTACATGTAATGAACACTACAAAGAAAAATCCCTTCCTGGTTCAAGTAACAGGATTTGTACACAGCCACTGCCTGGAAGTAAAGGACTGAAAGAAATTTTGCAAGGACAAAAGAAAGACCAAGTTGTCTAGATGAACACATCAGCAGGGCAAGCAATCTACTGCAGTTTTCTGCAGACATAGCTTATTATATTTTTTTCTTGTCATGGAGAATTTAGATCACTGGGGAGAGTGGGGGATTATTTAACCCATTCATCTATCAACCACTATGCATGCACTTTTACTATAAAAACAAAGCAAGAAGCCTCTGCACATTTTTCTCCCATCTATAGGAGGAATTGACTACATTTATCTAAGCATCCTGAGTTATCTTGACACATTCTATCAACTTTGCCTTAAAACATCAGAAGATTCAAAAGCCAGCTTGGGACTGCATGATTTCTCTGAACCCAAGTACATCGTGACTTCAGGTTGACCCTGAAATTTTCAGACATTTGGAAAAACTAAATAGTTAGAAACTAGGCAGTGGCCACACAGTGACCACAGACAGTGACCACACAGTGAGAACCAGCCTAAGTCTCAATTCTAGCCTTTTTCTCTGTTATTTATGTGAAGGAATGGGAGAGACCTTCACTGTAAATGTCAACAACACTTAAAATTGTTGTTTCTAGTGCAGAAGCTTCTTGCTTGTACCACTAAAAAAAGATGGGAGGCCTTTCCAGTCCACAGGGCTTACTGCAGGCATCTCGCAGGGTCTACCTTCTGCCTGCCTTGAAAGTAGGCAAATTGGGATGTTTGTGCACTCTCAAGTGGCCACGAGAAGAGGCCATAATTTTTCAAGTTGTCTATACCAGCCACCTTCCTCAAAACCCAGCAAGTCTACAGGCCCCTACTGCCAGCAGTAAGCGTATGAGTACCGTGCCTCAGGGGCAGGGAACAGCGCGCTGCTGCAGTGCTGTGTGTTTGCCCTGGGAGCCATGGCCAGTGCCCATCTCCACAGGTGGTCACCCAGGTGCCACTCCTCAGCCAGCACTTCTGCAGGGTCCTGGGCATCAGCTCCAGCTTTTGGGAATAGACTGACCCAAGTGAGGTTGACTGACATTCCATAAAGTATCCCAAAAGACTCTGCACATGGGTCCCTGTCCCACAATAACAGAATGCCATGTGTGTGTCAGCTTTGTGGGGAGAGTAAACTAAACACTACCAATGCTATGGATTAAACAAATCACAGTATTTACAAACAAGTTCTAAGCACAAGCCAGTGCATACACTTTTTTTAATACACTACCCAAAAGTTCAGCTCTGTATAAAGTTCCTCCTTCAGCACTTTTTTACCTTAAGGTCTTGCTCCATATGGGAGCTGAGGAATGACTTCTAACAAAAAAGTTTTTACATCTTTTGAGGAATGATCTTTACAGCAGGTCAAGGAAGGTGATTCTGCCACTCTACTCAGCCCTAGTGAGGCTGCATCTGGAGTGCTGTGTCGAATTCTGGGCTCCTCAGGACAGGAGAGACATGGAGCTCCTGGAGCAGGTCCAGGGGAGGGCAACAAAGATGATGAAGGGTCTGGAGCATCTCTCTTATGAGGAAACAATGAAGGAGCTGGGCCTGTTCAGCCTCGAGAAGAGAAGAGTGAAAAGGGACCTAATTAATATCAGTCTTTGAAGGGAGGCATCAGAGGATGGACCAGGCTCTGCTCAGTGGTGCTGAGCAATAGGACAAGAAGCAACAGGCAGAAACTAATGTACAGGAAGTTCCATCTGAATATAAGGAAGAACTTCCTCACTGTGCAGGTGACCAAGCAGTGGAACAGGCTGTCCAGAGAGGGTGTGGATCTCCCTCACTGGAGATGTTCCAGAGCCATCTGGATGCAGTTCTGGGCAATGTGCTCTGAGATGACGCAGCTTGAGCAGGGAGGTTGGATCAGACAACCCAGTGTGGTCCCTTCCAGCCTGACTCATTCTGTGATTTGCCACCCTGGTGCCCAGCACAAGGCCATGGACCCAAGTCTCGCCCAAGTCTCTGCTCTCTCTTCCAGAAACACCATGCCCAGCTGTAGACAATCAACATTATTTTTATCTTTGTGAAGCTGGGAATCCAGTGATTAAAACAGGTATCACAATGTGTCTGAAATTTCCTGCACCACTTCTTTTTATTATCAATCAGCTAACTTTAAGAGGTCAATGCAGGAAAAAGCAGCCATGAAGAATTCCAGCATTTAGCAGTGCATTGCAAAGATATGAACTGGCTCTCAAACACTGCTAACTACCAATTGAGGAGTCTGTCCCCAGATAAAAACTTGTGTGTAAATACGAGAGTGTGATTTCTTGAGGTCACTAGCTGTACCAGATTTAGGTGGTTTACTGGAGGTGAACTTTACTGACAACAGGACTTAAAACTGCCACTCCTCACAATACCTCCATTGATGATTTTTAATGGCATTAAGACAAGAGGCATATACTGTTGCTTAGACACAAAACAAAAGAAAAAAAAGATTGAATGTGCATGGTATCCTCCCTAGCAATTTTAGAAGAACCTGGCATGCATTACATGTAAGCTCCATTAAAGCCCTTAAGGCCTTTTTTTATAACAAGATATAAATAAAATACATAACATTTGGACTCTTCATTTACATCGTTGTTTTGGAGCCTTTGGGGATTTTTTTTTCCCAAGCTTTTCTTCACAACCAAGAGTTTGTTTTTTCAGAATACAAGCTTAGTTCCCAACATAATCCCAGGGCTTGGAAAGTTGGAACATTAATTTAAAAAACAATTATGCAAAAAAATGGGCAACATTTTGCAATAACCACGCATTAACAATTTTGATCTAAACTCAAGTTCAATGCACAGGAAGCAATAAAGTCTGCAGAAAGAGGCAAATTCACGCCAAATAAAAACAGTCCTTGAAAGATTCACAGTGTGCTGGTTAAAGACAAGCAGGAAAATAAATACAGTTGTTATAGAGGGCTCTACATTTTTGATGACCCTTCACAGGTGGCCAGACAATATCTTCAAGGCCAAAAAACTCAATAACTACTACAGTGATTCCTAGTTCTTCTGACCCTTGCAGAAGCATTAATAAATGGCACTTCAAAACACAACAGCCAGAGAAGACTTGCTCTTCTCTTCAGGAAGTGGAAGAGAGGAGGTAATATCCATGTTTCAACTGCAATTCAAGACTTCTGTGAAGAACTCCAATATAGAGTCATCCAATTAATTGCAAACTTCAGGTTTGCATCTCCCTGGGGCAGCTTTCTGTTCCAGTGGGTTGGGAGCAGGATTATTCTTTAGGCACACTCAACAGCAAAGCATCAGTTTTGATTGAAATAAGGGATTGCATTGGAGGGTTGTACTTTCATCATGAGAGCTCAAGAATGAGAAGCAATTTAACTTCAAAATTCACAGCATAACTTCCCTTTAGAAGCTTTCTTCAGTAAAGAAATGTTAACCCTCTACCTCTTCTGAAACTTTCAGTTTTTTCCCCCCCTTCAAACCTCTCGTTTCATTTCTTTAGGCTATAAAATCAGCTAAATTCCCTGGGGGAACATCAACATTTTTATATCTATATTCCCACATGATAATGGCAACTATTACTAATTTTGGTCAAATGCAAAATTCTAGTGGAAGCTAGTTCAGAATGTGCCTCCAACTTAGGAAGAAACAACAATCTTGTTAATACCTACTCTGAACAGAACTAATGGCTATACATGCTTGTGCTTCTGCCTTTTTTGTTAGAGGAATAACACACGAAGAACAAAAAAATGCTTATAGTAGGAAAATCATCTGTACAACAGAATACCACTAACAAAATGAGGATAAAGTTGGAGAATTAAAGCAGAAAATGCCTCATTCAGACCCAGTCAAATGCAGGGAAGGTGTCTGCATGTGGTACTCCAGTCTCTACAAAGAGCTAGAAGATTAGGTTAGAAAAGACTTACTTTTCTAATGTTTTTTTGGGTTTTTTTAATCAGCTGTAAATTTCAATTGTCATGTCCAACTGAATATGTTTTCTCAGAGATTAAGTATTGCTCATGCCAAGAAAGTCAGTGTAAAAGAAAAAGCTACGCAAAAGAGCATGCATGAAAAGGGAGGAGATTTTCTCACAATAACATTGTGATATGCCAAATTTTGCAGACCTGAAAACTCAACATTTTCACCAGAGATGAATGACCTTTGCCCCATGAGACTACTGAACAACTGCTGAGCAGCACTGAACCGTGGCTCTTCCCAGGAGCACTGACACAAAAGAAAACATCCAAATAAAACCAAGTACAAGAACAGTTAATCATTGCACAATACATCCATTAGCATTGGTGGTCTGGACAAAGATTTAATTCCTTTGTCATTGAATGTGTCACCAGTTCCAGACATCCCTCCGGTATCAAATGAAAATACAAAGTCTTCTGGCCAGTACTTCATACTACATTTGATAAAACGGTAACACTTTAAACATGTTCTTAATATTCTCTTATCACCATGGGAAAGATATTGCTTCCTAGTGTCCTGATGGGAGGGAAATTCTGAGATGGTGACAGCAGAAGCACTCCCGAAGAAATAACTACCATCTTCAAAGACAAACTGATTCAGGGCCAACAAAGCAGCCTCTCTGCTCAAAACAACTGAGCAGGAACAAAGGTGGAAGGGAAGACCTATAATTACTGCTAAGCAGTGACACAATTACTGACTAAATGCGTGGAAGAGATATTACATCGATCATGTCTGTTTAGTTTTTTAGTGTATGCTGTGCCATATGTTTTCACTTAAACTAAATAAAAAAAACTGCAGCAACTCTCCCGTCCTCATTACACAGAAAGGATGCCAGATACTAGCTACTCTTTCTTATGAAAGCCTTTTATATTCTTCAAACCACATGTACTGAGAAATTCTATTAATAGTCAGGTATTTCTCCAGTCTTGTTTGTTGTCCTTCTCCAAATAACTCTTTCCTTTTGCTTTAGCTACAGAGGTAAATTTGGGGAGGAGGCCCTCTGGGATTAATAATCTTACTAACACTACAAACAATTTTTCCATTGCTTATTCATTGACAAATTTAACCCTGAGAGCGGTGCACATGCTAGAAGATCTCTGCAACTACATGGACAGCATGGGCATGTTCATACCTCCATAATTACACTGACAGAAGCACTGCTAGAAAAGGGTGCAAATCCAAAAGAAGAAATGTCAATTTAGATTTTAAAAAAATCTCCATGTAACTCATTTAGAAGCCTGAGATTGCTGCAGTCTCCTTGCTCTTCACTGAAAAATGTTGCAACAACAGACTTGGTGGGTGCTGGGAAAGAATTCCTACAAGCAAATTAGACCCTTGCAAATGGTGAAACACGGGAGGCACTCCAACATCCTAGTTAACACCAAAACAATAGCCTGGGACACAGGAGGGTGCTCAGCAGCTGGAGCTGTCCCCCACAGGAACCCTTGACATTTGTAGCTTTTAGAGTTCCAGCTTCTTGTTACAGTTTGATCTTCTTGACAACTCTGAAAGTTGACCAATTTATCGTGTTCCTCACTTTGGCTATAAACACACCAGTAAACAAACTGGCAGCAGGGCATGCGCCCACATGGTTCTACTCGAGTCCATACTATTGAAGTGTTAGCACAGTCCCAGATGTGTTCACCAGGGCCAACAAACATCCTCCTCTACAATTCTCACGCATTCACAGGCTAATACAGGCCAGTGACCTTTCTTGATAGGAAGCCTGGACATAGCCACTCTATTTTTGTGGGGGGCAGGGAGTTAATCTGTTTGAACAATGAGCTCAACTGCATTCACGACCACAGGACAACCACTTTATTTATTAATAGAGACGGAGTCATCATTTCCAAGCACTTAGAGCGGCCCACCCCGTTTCCAGACTCTGTCAAGTCCCACAGTCGGAGACAACAAGTTTGATGTGGCAGACAATCTCATTTTTTAAAAGTAAGTGCAGTCAAACATGACACTGGCCTGTTTGTCAACATGGACATTCTCCCTTTAGAAAATCTTGATCCAGATTCTGAAACATAATTTCATAGGTTCACAGCCAGCTGAAGAAGTCACTGGGCAAAACCTAGAGACACTGTTACATGAATGGCTGAACTAGGTACTGGTAGTGACCATTTATGGTGTAAAAACATAATCACACCTCTTCATACCTATTATTTCCCCTATTCTCTGCACACAGAGGAAGCCAGAGTTTTCACAAGGGCTACAGACAACTGTGATGAATGCAACAACACCTTCAACCTGCTGGATCAGCTCCAACACTCCTGACAGCTCTCAGCTCTGCTTTTGTCCCAGGTTGCTGGGCATTATGATCAAGTAACTAGGACCAATCTTTGGTCCAGATCTTTGGTGAACAGAGTCAACAACTACAATATATATTAAAACTCTGCTCATTTAAGACAGGTTAAGAAAAAGATACAACAGCTGCTCTTAAATTCCTCTTAATCTGTTTCTAATACCTTGTCGAGGACTTTCAGAACCACCGTTCAAAGAGAGTTTGCACAAGACTTTGCATCACACGCCTCATCTTATAAAGCCCTGCTCATAAAGCAGCGTTGCCACCTGCTTATTCTGTGCCTCTTCCATAGCACGCAAGAAATCACTAAGGCTGTTAACTGACAATAGCAGCAGTTTCCCATCTGACACAGGATGTGCAGTATTCCTACTGCAATAGTTCAATTCAGAAGCAGCAGCATTCGGGGGAAAATCTAAAAACGTTCATGTTCAGGACCACATTCACTTTGAGGGCTTCTACACACAAATGCTCTTGCCAAGAATGGAGCACTCTGTCTATAAAACCTCCTTGCCTGGGCTAATGGCCAAATCAGAAAATAACCACTGGAATAAAGGAGCGAGAACTCTTCCACAAAGAACACTGTTAAACTTTCTATGTTGTACTGAGTACTTCTAAGCATCTGGAGATAGGAGAACTGTCTCACTGAAGAAAATTAAAATCTCTGATGGACTGTGTTAAAATGATCAACATACTGCCTTCTCCTTGATATGATAACCTTTAATGAGCAGTAGTCCTGTCCTGAAAAATTTCTGAGCCACTACTACTCTTTTACATATAATTTATAGAGACAAGTTATTCCAAATTACTGAAGGCCAGTAGACAGTGCTCCTCAAAATCTGCTTTCCCCCGTATATTGCAAGACTCGTTCTTGCAATCTTGGAACTGTCCTTGCTTAGACCAGTAAACACAAAGTGATGGATAAAAAAAGGACTTAATTCAGCTTCTTTTCAGAGACAAAGCAAAGCAAAACTTAGGTAAGAATAGGAACTTTAACAAGAGAAAGCAGAAATGGTGGATTAGCTTCCAAGCTGCTAAGAATCCCTTGATTTCATAACTGTAGCACTTTCAAGCCACCATAGATTAGTTTCTAGAAGTTCCTTGGAACATGCAGCATTACAGAAAGTGAGCTCATCCTGCAGCAGTATTTCACACACAAAAAGAGCAAACTCAAAAAACTCCCAAACAAACAAAAAGCCATTTTGCACTTGGAATTTATCACAGTGACTTAAAACCAGCAGGTGATATTCACTACAGTTCTCAGCAAGGTCTTCCTATTACCATCTCAGCCGCAGTCGGTGTCTATGAACACCAACCACCTTTCCCAGTGTGATGCACGTCAGAAATCCCAGCTGGCGGTGTCACAGGGCTGCTAACACACAGAACTCCTGTCCGATCTGTTTCAACACAGCCACGTCTCTCTACACTTTTTCAGCCACCCTGACTACTCCTTTTCCCATGCACATCCCAGCTTTGAGAGTCTTCATCTTGCACCAGCACATGACTGAGCTCCACGCTGCCTGCCTGGATCATTTGTTTGGATATCATTAGACTGCCCTGACTGAAAGCCCTAATGAGGTGCTGATCCCATCATCCAATCAGTCGTCTGAGCCCAAATGCATCCCATGGGACAGCCAGAAAAGACTGATGCAAGAATTCCAAGTGATGTGTAACATGAAAGGGCGCCATTCGCATCGCTAGGGCCTGTCAGCACGGCCATTAGAAATCCAGGGCTACACAGATTTATAATTCAACCCTCCCACACACACAACTTGCTCCAGACTGAAACTTGGCACAAAATTCAATCCCAGGAGGGTGTTAAAAAAATAACCTATTCAACGGTTTCCGTCCCATGGCTTCAGCTCACAGCCATTTAAATAATGGCAATTTCTCATTTCTCTTTTTAACTGAGGAAATCCAATATAAAACACCAGATTTACATAACATTGCAGTGGTGATACAAGCTGGCAACAAACCCAGAGAGAAGGCTGCCAGAGCTGTTTGTCATTCTCTCTTGGTGAATTTCTCTATTTGGATTCAGTTTAACAGAATGATTTTTATTAGGTCTAGCTGACATCACGTGTAACCTGCACATCCCATCTCCATGCTGACCAGGCACCTTGCCCTAGCTTTGTACACCTTGTGTGCTGGTTAGAAGGGGACAAGCCCTCCTGTGGTCACAGCAGCCTCCCACTTGTGCTGCCACTGTTAGTTCTTTGCTGCAAACTCTGCTGGCTGATTTGGAGGACAGTAATTAGCTTCCTATTGAGCTGCAAAAGACTGACTGGACAAGGAATGGACAAAACAAAGAAGGGAACTGATGCAAGCCAAAAGCAATTTGTTAGTAGAGCCTTTGATTTGATCAGAGATTGTTCTGACATCTACCACACCTGCTTCCAGGGACAGACACAGAGCTAAGCCTTCTGTGGCATCAGTTCTTTCTCCACCAGGTATTTCAACTCCTATGGGACTATCCGTAATTTTGAGTTAGTCAGTGCAAAAAAAAATCTTGCAAGTTGATTCAATGCCACAAAATTTCTAAAATACACGGACCTCAGAAAGTCTGCAGCAAATCAGTACAGTGAGCACAAGCCTTCTGCTCCACCACCACTCGGACAGAGAGGGTGTGATAGCACGTGTTGGACAGGTAGGAGCTTGTCACCCCAAAACAAATCATCTGCTGGGTGGGCTACTGGCTCCCATCTCATCCACTAACCACCACTCCTGCTTTCCCACAGCATACCTGAGACACAGCCCCTGCTGCCACACTCCAGCTGGGGTCAGGGCATATTTCAAATTATCATCAAAGCATCTGAACGTACTTTCCTTATTTGTTATATAAGTCAATAAGTAGCTCAACTTCTATGAGAAGAAAATGAAGATTAGTATCCGTAGTCGAGCCCAAGGCATCTTTCCTGTTCTTTAGAGAATTACTGACTTAAAGGTACTTCAAACCAATTTGAACTCTCTGCTGCTGTCAGCAAAGCTGCTACAAGATCCTCTGGAAGCCAGTGTCAACATGCTTCTTCTAGAATGTGGTCTTTGTTTGCCATTGTTGCATTGACTCTCCACACATACTAAAGCATCTTCCCTAAGGCCAGCCTCTGAGGTCCATGGTCCAGCTTTAAAAACCCTTCTGCATTTCTGAGAACTGGATTTACAATAATTCTCTCAAACAGGAGAAATAAACTGAGCCCAAAGGACGACCTGAGTTTTCGAAACAGAAAAGAAAATGGGGCAAGCATCTGCGGAACCACCTTCTCCAACAGCTGCAGTTTTCTCATACCTTGTCCTTTAATTCCAAAGGGGGGTACAAAGTCCCTGATACGTGCCCATTTCCTGAAGGAATCATCCAAGAACATTGGTGCCGGCTTCGAGAACCTGAGAAAACCAAAATGAGAAAGAGATTAACTCCTGAACTAGGAAGGATAAACTTCTGCAGGAATGTTGAGAGAATCCACACCTAAGTTCTGATTCTACATTGTCACTGGCAACAGAGTGATGCGGAAGATTTTACTTTTACCCAAAGATGACTGCAGTGAAACAAACCTGTCAGAATTTGTGCCACAAGGACACTCAAATCACTCCAGCCGTGAACCTAGCAATCACTTCCACTCAACAATTTAGAACTGCCCCACTAATGTTTGGCTATTAATTTAGCTACAAGAAGTTGTAAATTGCAAGCAGGTTTTAGGCAGTTTCACTTCCAGCTTTGTGAGCCCAAGCCAGTTAATGTGCTGTCTGTGTGAGTGTGTGAGGAGCCTGCTTTGGCCTCACTTGTGCACATACACAGCAGCTATCACCACACAGGCAGGAAAGACAACAGTTCAGGGGATCATGAAGCAGCTCATAGTTTACAGAGAATGGAAATGGAAATTCAGTGCCTTCTTCTGCATTCATTAACATATAAATGATTCAAGAGAGGTCCCTGCCAAATCGAACAGTTATGATCCATCCAGAATCCCTTACAAATGAGAGACCTAGTCCTTCTTAACCATGTCATTATGGAAATACATTATCCTAATTATACCCTGATACACAAACACAGCAGCTAGTAAAAATTTGTCTCTTCTAGAAACAATTACTACAGTGGCCAGAGAAAAGGAAACAATTAGCAAATATAGAAATATTAACTTCCATATGGGACCACTTCTGAGTGTATCAAGTATACTAGAAAGTACGATGATACTATTAGAAATTTGTTAATTCAATCATATCAGAACAGTAGCAGGGATGTTCTGGATCAAAATCAATCCCACCATGAAAAGAAATGTACTATGTATTCAGAGTCAGAGAGAACACCTCCACTACAGAGCAAGGTACGTGCCCCTGAAATAAATCCAGCTTGGCCAGCCTACACATGGGAGCAGGACAGATGTAACCCACAGGTTTAGCTCTTCCTTCAGGCTGTATCTGTACTCACCATGCAACTCTTACAGCAACCAAATAATCTTTGGACTTGAACTACCTGACATAAGATAAATTCATCTACACTATGCCACAGCCAGGTACAGAGCAACGATTTAAAATAGCAGCACAGTGAGGGAAGGATGGAATGAAATCTAAATTATAAACCAATTCAAGTGAAGTCCTATCATAGATGCCCAGTAAATCACAGGTTGCAGAAATCTCTGGAGAGGGGAAAGAGAGCAAGAGAATTTAACAAAACAAGAAGACTCAAATTCACCCATGCATACTGCTTCACATCCACTCATGCAACCTTTAGTAAGATCATCCATAACCATAAAAGTAAGATGCACAGATGACATGGCTGATCTAGAAGGAAAGAAATGTTTTTCCAGAGCTGAGAATACAAAAGCATATATATAACTTTATCTGGGAAAACGTTGGGGAGATATATTAGATATATAAGAGCTTCTGAAGCTCTTAGGTTAAAAAAAACCCCACAGGCCTATTTAAAAACAAATAAAGAACAATACAGTACTAATTGTAACACATTTACTCTGAAAATATCCTGGAAACTTCAATAACCTGACAAATTAGTTCAGTGTTTTCTCACACATCTTGGTTCACCAAAATATAATTATTGTATTTCCCTGGAGGGTCTCCAGGGTCTTACGTCCACCTCCTCCCAACATCAACAGGAGGAATCTTTGCAGGGCTGTCATGCAATGCAAGAGCTTTTATAAGCTGCAGGGCTACAGCATAAATATTCACAGCCCTTCCTTTACAGCCACCCCTTGAACTCTCAGCAGAAGCCAGGTCCCACAGAGTGGTCCCTGTTGTCCCCATGCAGCAGGTCCAGTGAGGGATGACAGCACTGCCTGGGGCTCACCAGCACCTTGGGGCTGCTCTGTAAGGTCAGCAAGCTACTCCCGTTGCTGCTGTGACATGCAGCCTCCAGGAAAAACCTGGATGCTTCAGAAAATGCTTATATGAGGAGGTTTTATTCTCTTCTCAAGAAACAAGAGGATTCAAGAGGTGCAGTGTAAATAAAAACCTTTGCCAGCTCAGTTCACCTGTTCTAAAGCACTGCATGAGAAAGATCGTACAGGCCATAAAGTCAGGCCTAATTCAGAACCTGGTGTTGTTTAGAGATGCAAATAATTGTCCTGTTTGCAAGTGATACACCCGGAAAAAACAATTTACAGTAGTCTGATGTGGAGTAAGGAGTGCCTCTCCCTAATGAAGACTTCCTTTTACAAGGTGCCTGGTAAAACCAGGAAGGAAGTCAGATCCTCCTAGGACTCTCCGGACCCCAGGGGAGTTCCCTAAATTAGTTGAAGCTCAAGGCATGACTGATCTAATGCTCTACGGTATCGCTTCTGCATGTGACAACCAGGGCACCAAGGTGATGCCAAAGGAAGGGTGAAATGACCATTGGCCTTTTTATTGTATTTGCTACAAGTAAATGTAGGGATTTTTCCAGCAAAGAACACAATAGCCTTAGACCAGCTACAATTATTTGGTAATATTTAATACTCCTGTATACAGGGTGAGGGAAACGGACTTTTAATTCATACTTTTGCTTTATTTAAGAGGGAGGGGAAAAAAACAGTTTTGGGGAAATACTATATCCATATGGGGAAAAAAGGAGCAAGTTAGAGGATATTTTGTTCCCATAAATCTTGAAAGTAATTCCGTTTTGGAAGTATTAAGAAATTATGAATGCCGTAAGCTCATGCGCTTTGCCACCTCAATAAATCAGAGCACACCAGAACTGATGTCCAGCAGTGACAGGAAAATGCTGTCTGCCAGACTCTCCAGGACCATGGCTGTTCTGTCTCAGCTCTGAACTGCATCTGGCATATTCCAAGACCCTTCAGGAAACATCGGGATTTGCCTCAAACAGGCCATGGGAATGCTCTCTGCAGAGCACCTAAAATACATTCCAAGGAATGCATGGGAGTCTGTCAAACAGAAAAAGCAAAAGTTTCCAAATGATGTTAAAACTCTGCATGTACTGAGCAGCTCGGTACAGGATGCTGCATTTTGCCTGTCACGGCTGCCAAAAGGCAGGTTGGCTTCACTGGCAACCACAGCTCCAAACCCAAAAGAGGCTTGTGCTCCTTTGGAAAATGGTGCAGAAAGGGACAGTTCAGGTTTTTCAGATTCTATTTTCGGCCCTATGCCCCCCAAATTCCAGAATAGACATAATGCAATCTCATTGCATGTGACAGCCTGAAAAGATGAGGAATTTGGCTGCTTGTGGCACACACTTATGACCTGTGTAATTTGAGAGAGAAATGCCAAGCATCTACAGTCTCTAGTTTGAATGGCATATCCTGCTAAAACACAAATGACATCTAAATGGACTAAATGCTTGATATGATAATTATGAGGTACAAAACAAATCTCTCCCACTTCTCAAGTTTGAATTCCTCATACAAAGACATTAATAAAATCTCTAACAATTTGTCACCATGCACAGTGAGAGGAAGAGAGAGTTCTGCCAGAAACGGTTCTTAAACAGGAATCTATAATCACACAAAAATGTGATATATATTTGTGCCTACAGGACTCCGGCTTATGTGACAAAACATTACATTTCCAGTTTTTTACTCCCTGACAAGAAGAGTTGTGACCTCAAAACACTTCCGAAGGCTGAACTAGCCCGCCAGAAGCTCCCCAGCCAAGTTTTCTGGCCATTCCATTTTGTCCCTGATGCTGAGATCGCTTCACAGCTACTCCTCTTTGATGAGCACTGAGGTATTCAGCATAAGCAGCACTGACTTCCCAAAGTATCTTGCAGTCGCTATGCAAGGTAGTTACAGGACAATTTCAGACACTGAATCTTGACTAGAATCTGCTCCCTACTCCTTATCTGCTGCTTTCCAGGCAATTAATACATAAATGTGTAGAAGAGAATAAGATACGTCTGAGAGAAAGTAAAATAAATAAACTGATTGATGTGTCTTTGGCTTTAACGAGGAAGGACCAAGAAAAGGTCAAGTTCCTGAACAAGTAAAGGAGAAGATGGCACCGCATTTCTAAGAAACCATGACACTAAGGAAAGGCAGACTAGCAGCCACTAAGCTCCACTCTGAGCTTATATTTCAGGTATTCCCTTTTTTTTAATATCGTCCTTTAAGCTGACCTGCACTTTTGTTTATTCTTTAATTAAGGAGAATCAGGAGTGCTGGAAAAGTGAAAGCTGAAAGAAAAAAGCCCAAACAGTGCTAGAACCGAGTGCTGTGCAGAACCTGGACACTGCATTTGTAAAGGAGTAGGAACAGCCTTTTTTTCTTTTTTTAAACCACACAAATAAATGACTTATTTGTTCTGGCATGACTTCTATTTTCTGTTTGCTGATGATAAAAAGTGTCCATGGTTAGACAGAAGGCACAAAATCTACCAATGTTATTAATTAAATACAAACGGAAGCCCTTGAGCGCTGAATCATTAACCCTGACACAGGCATTTAGGGAAGTACAGAGAGAAAATCTAAACTAACCTTTTCCTTTTTCCCTACTGAGACCTAGATGTATGCTGTCTCCCTTGCCTCCCTTCTCTGGGGAGCAGCATGGTGTGATAGCATAGGAATGAGGAGGTTCATGACGTTCCGATTTCACATTTCCTATTGATATTAATCCTCTGTCAAAAATCCAAGCAGCTCAAAGACTCCTCAAGGAGCTGAAAAATTTAAGAAACCACGTTAATAAGGACTAACCCCATCCTACAAAAAACATACTACAAACAACATACTACTTTTCCTATATCAGCAAATGAGCCCCGCCGCCCAAAAGATGGCTGCAAGAAGAATATCTGTAACAGCACAGATCAGGACAAAAATTAGGTTGATCTTAACAAACTGCATAAGTCTAAAATAATATGGTAAGGACAACTTAGCACTGAAGAATCGTTGGTCAGAGCACCCTACCAGTGCCATTTGAGATCACCTAATTCTTTTGCAAGAGAGTGCGAGGCACAGATCCTCACCCACCTTCTCCTATGCTCTTAGTGCCTGCAGACCCTTGTGTGGATCTGCAGTTGTATCTTTCAGGCTGCAAAGGTCTCAGCTACTTGGCCACTCCCCATACAGATGCCACTGAATTACACAGCAGTACAACAGTGCTCTGCAGTAAATGTCACAGCCACTCCAAAAAGATGACTTTGAACAGGTTTTAATCCATAAGCAAAGGAAGGGCCAGGTAAAATCAACTGAACCAAAACCCCACAAACCATGTAGTAGTTATTTCAGTTATCCCTGCCTACTTCCCTGGGAATGATTGCTCTGTACCTTTGAGGCACTCTGGAACATCTTCAGCCTTCTTGCCCTCTGCTCTCCATCACCTAGTAGGTTGTTTAAACTCATCGGTGCAGATGTTTTCCCACTGCCTGCTCACTGCTCTATTTAGAGCCGGACCAGCTGCTCCAAGATGTATCTTAAAAGGCCCCCATCCTCTGCGCTGTGGTTCATACACAGAACATTGTTACATTCTTGTAGAAAAGATAAACACCCTATCATGAATGAAAAATGTAATTATCACAGCTGTAAAACCTGTTAAATACTCTACTTTGTTCAAGATCAGAAAGCATCAACTCAAGGACCATGTCCAATTCTGGGCCTCATGCAAAAAACATGAACAAACTGAAAAAAAGGTCATAGGAGAGCTCTGAAAAAGATCTAAGGTCTAGAAAACACGATGTCTGAGGAAAGCTAGAAAAAAATTTACTTTGTTTAGTCTAGAAAAAACTGGAAGAGGACATGATAAGCCACTAAATATTAAAAGGCTTCTGCAAAAGAGAAAGACAGAATCTCTATATTCCTGGTAAAGAGAAGTACCTAATACCGGTCCTAAAATGCAGCAAAGAAAATTTCATCATTAAAAATTGTTTCTTATGCTTGGGATTATTACACATTGACATCTACTGTCTGGACATGGGTTACAGAACTCACATCAACTACACCGGTTTCTGATTTGATTGTATTATTTTTAACAAGTTTGTATCTATTAATTACCAGTTAACCAGAGCTGTGCCTACTTTTAAGAGGGAAAATCAAATAGATGATCTTTTTAAGTTCTGCACAGGTCTATTTCATCTAAAACCACTTTCATACTGGGCTAACATTGCTAGGAGGTGACTAAGTAGCCAAGCTACAGTCTACTGTAGCTGGGAATCAAGAGCTGCCCTTCAGACTCCTTGCACTTCTCAAGTATTTCTCTTCATATACAGGAATCAAACTTCAGTACAAACATCACTGTAGATAAGCAGCACATGGATTTTGCAGCCTGCTGCCTGCCAAGAGTGCTTTCTGTTTGTACCCCGCACCTTTGTGATAAACAGGAAGACACGTAAAGTTTAACCTTTCTGCAGTCATTAATGTCTTGGGCTTATGGCACCACCAAGGCACGAAATCAAAGAATGATTTAATATCAGCTCAGTCCCTCCTGCTCACTGTGTTCTGACATGAATAAAGTCCAACAAAGTGTCCCGAGCAGCTTACCTATATAATGCAATTAGTCATGGGGACTGGAAAAATTTTGAGATAAACTAAATATTAAAGACAAAAAGAAATCAGTTTGCCTACTCTGGTGAAATCCTCACACTTTCCAACTGATTCTCCGAACATGTCAGACAAAAACCTCACATGCACACACAAAAATAGCAAGAAGCTTGGTTTAAAGGTTGGCTTCCTCTTGGGGGGAAAAAAATGCCAACAAAAACCAAACTATAAAATTCATACCAGTTCATACCAATTCATACCATTCCATACTTTGTCCTGACCTGCCTCATGGAGCAGCTTATAAGACAACATGCAAAATTTGTCATTGTTCACAGAACTCCCTAATACCAAAACACAATTATGCAAGGGTGAAAAGCTAACTTCTCAACAACACAGGGTTCTGTTAGTTTAAAAACCAGTCTTTTAACATCATTTCAATGTCACAGCTTGTTTCTCATGTGTTATTGTCAATGATGCAAGATTGAATTACAGCTCATTTTTCCTACAAAGAGCCAGGTGGGCGGGGGGTTCAAGAACTCTGAGGGAGCACTGAGCCAAATATATGAGATTATATGTATTTGGAAACATGACGAAGGTGAGCGAAAGCAGACTGCAATTACTGCCTAAGTTTCCAAAGCCTTCTGTGCAAATAAGAAATGAGATGAAGAGGGAAGGTGAAGAGTTAGCTCCCAGGGAAGATACCAGCCAGCCACTCTGCCAGTTGGACAAACTTTGGAACAATTACGTTCCTGATAATATTTCTCTGGAACAGGAAGTGGATTGTGCTTGCTAATGAGCACAAATTGGAGAGTAGTCATGTAGGGTAACTGCTGCTGTGCAACACTGCACTCCCAAAAGGCAGGGATCTGGGGTATCTCTTTTCTTCTGGTGAAGATCTAACACATTCCAGAAGACTGCAGATGATGGGCACAGTTACCAGCATGGACCTGTTGTCCTTCATCATACTATTTAACCAGTCTGTTAAACACAACGACTGAACATTACCTTTATAAAGCCAACTTAATATTCTCTTTATCCTTCTTGCAGAGAGAAGTTAATCCCTGTCATCGCCACTCACTGCTCATTCTTGCCACCACTGGCCATGTCTGACTGTCCTGAGCTGCCAGCAGTCTTATGGTGGACCACAACAAATTGCATTACATTGTTTCAAAAGCCTCTGGTCTCATTTTCTCCTACACCACATTATTTAAGGTATATGTATTTAATGTATATGCCTATCTTGAGATTATCCTACTATATCTGACCAATCTTCAGATTTCAAATCATTGGAGGGAATAGCAAAATTTTGAGTGGCCTTCATACAATTATGGCACTGCAGAAGGAGTCTGGAACACTCAGCGCTGTAAAGAAATTGGTATATATGTAGGGAACAGGACAGTGATGAAAAAGAGCCTTCCACTATCAGCTAAGCCAAAAACGCACATGTTGCTCAGCACAGCCAAGCACAGAACAGATGTGACTGCTCTGCTGATGTACAGCACAGGGGATGCGGCACAGAAGGGAAAGAGCTGTTGAAGCTAATGAACAACTAAGCACAAAATGAGTATGACTTGATCCTGATACAACCAGCTAAAGATGAAAATAAGGTCACCAATGTTTAGAAAAATCCAGAACAGCCTTGTTATGGAAGCTAATGAAGACAGGAAAGCACAAAACAAATTACTTGAAGTGAAGCTTGGTCATTTTATGAAAGGGGTTGTATGATTTGTTGTCTGTATAGAAAGGAGACTCAACTTCATAATGCATTCAGTTTCTGAATGCCTGATGTTCCTTCCTCTCTGGCCTGTTGCTCTTCTCCAGGTCAAAAAACCACTTGGGGCAAAAGTGCCCTGCATAAGTCTTACTGGATTGAGGATGCTGGTAGAAGAAATGTCAATGTCTCAAGCATTGTAACTGAAACAGATGGATTGATCTGAGCAGAAATAGTCTTAATTTTTTCAAGGCTCATACACTTCTGGAATTATCAATGCCATTTTAGAACCTAGACAGAAAACTCCTATTATGGACCATATGGAAACATTAATCTGTTGTGAAATACACATTATGGCATTAACAGAAATCTTGTGAGATCTTCTGATTTTCTTACATGTAGGGCAATATTCTGAAAAGCTCTACAGGACACAGTTTCTCATATCGCACTCCTGGGAGAACCTCAGCCCTCCTGTTAAAAAAATCCCCCAGCAGATAAAAAAATATTTTTCTAGACTTATAGTTGGAAATGAGACCTCAATAACTAACAAATGCTCAGAAACCTGAGGAAGAATAAAAAGAAACATTATTTTTCAACTGCATGCATTTTCTGTCCTGACTCATTATTACTGACTATTTGCAGGTTGCAATTCTCATCAGTGCAACTCCCTACAGTGACTTTAAGGTGATCCAGAGAAGGTCTCCCCAATGAAAATGCAGGCAAGGGACAAGCTTGATTACAGACACAAACAGGAAATGAAAGGAAAACAGTAAAAGCGAGGGAAAAAAATCTGCAGAAGCTATTGCTCCGATAGCTGCCTACAGCACACAAGACAGGCAGATCATCAAATGCAAAGAAACAAAGACAAGAAGTGAATCTTCTCTGCATGCCACAAATTGATGCTCAAAGACAATTATACAGATAGTCCACTGTGATGTTTCTTACAATTTTTTGTCAGTTATTTTCAAACTATTTTTTTTTAAGTTATCACAATGTGGATTTCGTGTGAAAAACTGGCATAGTAATATGCCAGTTTTTATATCAAATCAAGTCTGCAGTTTATTTGAGAAAACAGGAAGATATGAACTGGAAATGAGAACAAAATTTGCAGTGGAAACAAGAAGGGACCGAAAGCATAGGAGGTGATGGGCAAGCATGGGAGATGCTGGGCAAGCACAATTCTTCCCAAACACTTTGAAACTGAACAATGCTTTTTGGTTGGAATCCACACCATGACTTGCACTATTCAGCAGATGGACATCCTAACTTGAAGAACAGTGAGAGTGGAAATGTTCTCCACTGCATGAATTCCTAAGGCCTAAACAATTTAGCTTGCCATGATCCTTCTCCTAGGAAGTTGTTCAAGGAAGAGTTGTGTGACTTTCAAGCTTGCCAAGAAGTCAAATCAGCATCATTCATCCAACCAAAGAATAAGCTTTTTTCCTTCTATTAGGTGAAACAGGATAATGTAGATTTAAGTGCCACCTCCTAGGCACAGCCACTTGACGTGCATTTGTACAATGTACACACAAAAAATACCATTACTATCAGAATAATTTCACTTACTGAAAAACAGTTACAGATAGATCACAAAGCTGCTATTAATGAGATCCATATCAATCCCAATGGGAAAAATTCCAGATGCGTTTCTGTTTCTCTGCTGCACAACAGACTTCACATTGTGGTGCAGGACAAAGTGGGGGCAGCCAGTTATTATTATTTAAGATTCAGACAGAGGATTTTTTCTTCCTTTAACAGATGCAAAAACCTCCAAGGATTTTACTGAAAGCCTGAACAAAAAAAAAAAAAAAAGCCAGAAGGCCAAGTGGAAGGAGTATTTTCAGAGGGACCTTTCCCCCTAGGTGCCAGAAGGTATTTCTGTAACTGGAGATAATATTTGATAGGGTTGACACAGACCTCATACCCAGTTTCATGTAATTTTCTGGCTTCTCTGTCACCTTATTAATTCCAGCCCTTAGCCTAAGAGTGGTGATCTGTAAAGCAACATGCATTAAAATCATCCAGATAATATCAGCGCTATTTAATATACGCCTCTCCCTTTTGGTCCCATGGTTTTAAAAATAAACAAGTATTTTAACAAAACAAGGGTAAGACACTGAGCTTGTAAAACCACTTTCTAGGTACTGTTTCCAGAGATAAGGCACAGAGACTGGACACTGAAGACTCTCCATGCAAGACGCCACCTGACAAAACCAAAAGGATTTACTGACTCACAGAGCAAGTGGGTGCTGTGGAGAAAGCTGCAAACAGTGCCAGCACAGACAGCTACATGCTTTCCTCATCATCCCACACAGAAAATGTCTGGCTTGAGTTAGAGATTAGGCAGGGAAGAAGAGACTGGAGGCGAGATTTGACTACTCTGATGAAGGAAAGAACCACAAACCATGTGAACCTCTCCTGTCCCACCCACAAAACAGGTGTGAAAAATAAGGCCTCTCCTTCCAGCCAGCACACTCACTGGCCTCGTCCAACCAGGGTCCTCTGCTCTGCTGTGTCCCCACATGCAAATTCATCTCACATCTGGCAAGAGACCGCGCAGCAACAACAGCACCCACAGTGGTAACTTCAAAGGACTCTGCCAGAAGGCTTGATGGATACCTGAAACACAAGGTATGCTCTTAAAAGCCTGCCCTCTAAAATGTTATAAATCTGCTAGAGGAACTGATATCCTCCCTGACTCACTAATCAAAGCAGAGACACACTCCCAGTTCTCATTGCTCCACTTAAAGAATGGTACAACAGTCCTCCTCATTCCAGGAATGGAGTTTTTCAATGAGATAGTTCATTTCAACAAGTTCCCACAAGAAAAAACTGCAGAAAAAAGGATGCTGCTGGTTTATGCATTTGAGATTTATGTAAGTCACTGAAATAAATACTAAATATTATTAGCTACTAAAGGAAATGGTTACGGTGAAGATGAGGGGATAAAAACCTCTCACAAGTATGCCTTCTCTAACAGTATCCTTGATAAAGAAAGCACTTCTCCTACAGCTGTGGGAAAGAAAACAAGACAAAACGGCTGAAGTTAAAATTACACATCTTTGGCTGTTATCAAAGGGAGCTATAGCACATGGACAAAGTGCAGTCTGCGTGATTCCAATTCCAAACCAAAGAAATGCTGCAGGCATATTCATCATCAACATTTGTATTTGCTCCTGAATATCACAAAGAGCAGTGAACACTGCTGATCCACTACTTTTGTCCCAGTAGCAACGTTTAATTGCGTCAACTGCATTCCGCCTTTGTAGAAAGCATCAGTAAGTTCACTCCTACAATTGATAATTTCCCAGTGACCCCCTCAGGCAAACCAAAGAGAAGCAGCTCCAGCGTGCAGCGCTGCCAGCTGACACAGAAACCCTGCCACACCCGGGAGTTTTCCATACCCTTAGAGCGTGGGTGGAACAAAGTACAGAGAGTAACCCAGCACCTCCATGAAACCATCAGGGAGACACAAAAGAGTCATAGAATCATTGAGGTTGGAAAAGACCTCTAAGATCGAGTCCAACCATTAACCCAGCTCTCCCAAGGCCACCACTGAACCGTGTCCCCAAGTGCCACATCTAAACGTCTTTTAGCTCCCTCCAGGGATGGTGACACTACTACCTCCCTGGGCAGCCTGTTCCACTGCTTGATTTTGGTGGAGAAATTTTTTCAGGTATCAAATCTAAACCTCCTCTGCCACAACTTGAGGCCATTTCCTCTTATCCTGTTGCTTGCTGCTTAGAAGAGAAGGACACCCACAGCACTAGGACATCCTTTCAGTCTCTCATCCTGTAGAGAATGCCCCTCTGAGCCTTCTTTTCTCCAGGCTAAACACCCCAGCAGCTCCTCACAGAACTTGTGCACTAGAGCCTCCACCAGCTAGTCTCTACCTCGGCCTGGAATCCAGTCTATTCACTGTATTTTCTTAACATCATCCTGTTTTGGTTTTTTTCTCATTCTTTTGTTTGCCCACTTATGTTTGTCTAACCACTTAGATGGCACTCCACAAACAATTACTTTCAATTTACGTCTGTCATAGAGAAGGTGTTCTGTGTTTTCTTTCCACTTCTTAAAAGTATTAAACTTTTCACTACAGACATTTTGGAAGCAGACACGCTTGGTGTGACAGGGCAAGAAATCTCTCCATTAAAATGACAAATTGCAGTCATTTTGTTCTCATTTAATCTTACTTTTAACAAAACAATTGCCTTGTTAAGAAAAACTGAAAAAAAACATGAAAGCTCTCAGCCTGTAAAGTGAAAGCTTTGAAATTCACTGGCAAAAGAAAACGAAGACCATAATAAAAATGATGAGCAATCTTAATCACCAGCTATTTCTAATATCTTTTTGTCTTAAGTACCCTCCAAGAAATCAACAAATTCTTAGTCACTTTTTTGAACTTATAGAGGTACAATAGAACAAATAACAAGAAAGCTATGGTTTAAGCCACTAAATAAATAAATAAATAAATAAAGGCAATCAACAATAATAACTCTTTTTTTTAAAGCTGTAAGAAAATCCTATAAAATGTTGTGATTGCCCTTCAAATTTTTTTTCCCAAATAGTTATTTTTCTAAAAACTATTCCCCCATATTAACTTAGAGTAGTTTTAAAAAAGTTAAACCCTGTTTAATTCAGGATATTCTTAAATTTCCTTGTCTAAACAGAAAAGTTGAAGGACTACATTAGCCAAGTATCTGCTAATCTCAATGACAAGAGAAACAGCAGATTTGCATTAGCCAGCAAAATAGAAATGCTGTTGGCCAAAAGGAGAACTTCCCACAAGTATTTATGGGTGCTCTTAGGGCAAGTGTTCAAACAGACAGCTGTGGAGTGAGAAAACAGCACAGGATCATCCTGCATTACTCTCTCTGCTTCTGTAATGCTCATGCTCAGTTCTCCTAAATTGTACCTTTCCAGTGGACATTTTGCTTTCCCTGAGCTGCAGACTAAGTGCACTCGGCTGTGACGTTCACAAGCAGCACAACTATAAAACCTGCAGATTCTCACATCAATGCTGTGCAAATATCACTGTCTAAACCACAGACTACAAGTGACTAAAGAAAAGATTTTCAGAGACAATCAGCACTTTGCTGCATTCAACAGCAACCACGCAGTAACCAGTCTTCTCAACAAGTCAGGTTACTCATGTTACCATACTTGTCTTGTAGCAATTATTTCTGAGTATTCCCAGTGCATGTTTTCCCACCATGACAACCTGATACATGCTCTGCAGCAATGGTTTTCATTTTAATGTCTTGGCCAGTCATAGAGTGAGTCAAAATGACAGCTCTTCTGCTGATACCAGACTTTAGAGGCAGCAAAACAGGTCCACTCCTGCCAATTTTTACCAGCTAAACTTTGAAAAATGGTGCCCCTAGTTAGAGGGATTAGTATCTCCCTGAAAACAGGTATTAGGAATAAAAATACAAGATCAGCTCTAGTAGAAATAAGAACAGGCTGATGTGCAGGATTATCAACAAATTGCTTCCAAACCTGCCTGGGGCCAGCACAGCTTTGGAGAATCTGTAACAGTCGGAGGGAGCCTTCCTTCCATCACTGCTTACTTCTTTTGATACCAAGAGTGTGCTGAATGTGTGCAAAGCACAAATCTGAACAAACTTTGCCTGCTTTGCTCACTGTTATCACCCACTGAAAGCTATCGTGGGCACTTCTTGAAATGTACGTGAAGAGCCTGGACTGAGGGCAGTGACCTCGAGGCACTGAGCTGTGCCAGCAACAGCCACCAACACCAACCCCAGGACAGGCACAGGGATCAGAGCTGTGCTCTCCTGGTAAGCCCAGTTACTGCACCAGAACTGGTTGTCTCTGAGGGAAGGAAAAAAAAAAGTGTTGCTTGATTTTTAGCTTGGGATTATTTTTTTAAGAATTCATCAGCTTGATTGCCCAGCAGTAAGGAAAATCCCACCTAAGGATGCGAGTGAGACTGTGCTGGGGCAGATCAGAGTTCAAAATCTCTTTTCCAAAAATGGCAATAAATGGATGTCCAAGGTAAAGCAAGAACAGGGCAAAGAGATAAAATATTTCCTCTCTAACGTTCACACAGCTTTCAAACATTTTCAGCTGAGTGGATTTCCTGAGCTTGATGTGGTTTGTCTAATCAGCAACCCCCCTTTCCCTCCCAGCAATGGATCCCTCCTCCAAATGTTTGTCCAGACTTCTCTGGAATTTGTACAGACAATTTGCAGCTGTCACATGCTCTGGCAAGGAATTGCCCAGGTACATGACCTGATGCACAAAGAACTGAATCTTTTTTGTTCTGATGCATGTAAGTAGAAACACATTATACAGAAAGACTGTACAGATGATTTCTCCCTTCTACCTTTCTTCTCTGTAGTAAAAGCCGAAGGAAAATTCAGTGCAGCTCAACCAGTAGACCCCCCCACGAAAGATCATATTTCCTTCCAGCTGCCTGAGCAATCACATTGTCCCCTACCTCTCAATCCCTCTTGGCCCTCAAGGTCTTCCCTCATTCTGCCTTTGGGATTTGATGTTACCAAGCTTGAAGAAATATTGTGTCATGTAGCTCTCATCTGGGAAGTACACTCCACCTCTGTACCCACTACATGTGTTCTCATACTGTATCTCCTAAAGCTTCCAACTGGCTCCCCTGATGTCTACCTCAAGCCACTTGCTCCTACCCACCAAGTGAGCACCTTCTCCTTTTTGGCCTGGCAGACCACTCAGCAACATTTAAATTTGGAAGTACTGCAGGCAGTATTGCCTCACCCATCTCATAAGGAGTCCAGCCTCCTCCTGTGTTCACAGAGGACAGCTTTCCCTAAGATGTTTCCTGGCTGTTAAGATGGCTTGGAAGTTTCAGATTTATGGCCTATGACTAAAAAGCTCTCTCTGCACATTGTAGTTCCTGACAGGACCATTACAAATGCCAGGGAAGGACATGGACTTGCCAGAGTGAGTCTAGAGGAGGGGGACAAAGATGATAAAGGGTTGGAGTGTTCAAGGGTAGGTGGGATGGGGCTTGGATCAACCTGCTCTAGTGGAAGGTGTCCCTGCCTCTGGCAGGAGTGAGTGGAACTAGATGATCTTTAAGGCCCCCTCCAACCCAAACCACTCTATGGTTCTATGATCTGTATAGGACTGAAGGGCCATACACATACAGGAAGCCCCAGCTGCTTTCTGGAAACAGGGCACATGCACAGAAACCATGGCATGCTCAGGAAATGGTCTGGGCTTCCAGCTGGTGAAAAACATGAAGTCACTACATCCAAAGACTGCACTGAACAAGAAACAGCAATTACGGCAGCTACCAACTGCATCAAGAGATCCTCTCCTGCTCTTCTGAGCTGGCCAATGTTTTTCAGCAGCTGCACACAAGGAGTCAAACACCAGCTTTCTAAATGACATATTTTATAAGGAGATGAGGTCTGTCCAGACACAAATGACAAAGAGCCACACTACTCCTCTTTAGCTTTAGCTAGCGTGGGAATGAAGCTCAGACACAGGAAAGCTGCCTCTGTAGCAATGTCCTGCAGCTGTCAAAGAACTGGCATGTGAACAAGTCAGGCACAGGAAGAAGAGAAGTGCTGCTACAACCCTGGCCAACTGAGCAATTTCAGAGTCTCAATCTGACAGCACAAAAGTAGGCGACCATAGAGACACTGTACCACTTTCTGTACAGCTTTGACTCAGACATTCATGTGTTGTCCCTGTGGACCTGCAGGAAGTACAGGAATATATATGCCTTGATCCAGGAATAATGACTTAAAACCCAGTCTTGTGTGGGAAGTGTTGACAAACTACCGCTGGTAGACACTGAAATCACTCAAACAATTAACTGAGATTAGATTAGCTGGTGGGTTCAGAAAAAGGCTATGAATAAGATGTGTGCAGCCACGCATGTTTTTACTCAATTAGATGACAGTAGGACATGCATTACTTCAAACATCAAGACTACACCAAATCAGATAAGCAATCCCACCTAAAACAAAAACCAGCAACATCCCACAAATGTAAAATAAATTTGTGCTAAGCCACAGTGGAATAAACTGACCAGAGACACAGTTTCTTCCCAACCTCAATCAGCTTCAAAATCAATATCTTAAAGAGTAAGAATTCACATTCTTATTTTTCTTTTAATCGACTGTAACTATAGCAGTTTTGTTACTTATATTAGTTTATGATGTTACATCTCTCTTTCAGATCCTGTCTCAGTAAAGTCTATAACATTAGACCAGTTTGAAACATGATCTATTTCCATTTAATTGAAAGCCAAGACGGTTTAATATTAACGCAATTTACCACTTTTCTGACATTCACGAAATGGTACACACCTATGGTATTTCCTCTGCAAACTAAATTCATCATATTTTTGTCCATACAAAACCTGTCCTTCCTAGACAGACATGCTATAATTTTACTTTGGAGTAGATCAGAAAGCAGATCTGCAGTAGGTTTGCCGACACGCAGGTCTTCTCTACCACTACCTCTTCTTATCAAGGAGTAAGAGGAAGAGCATAGGACCAGTGCCTGAGCACTGTGAGCTTCCTCCTACAGGAAGCTTTACAGAACTGGTGTAAAAGATCTTCTGAAGGACCTGTGAAGGAGTGCAGCGAAAAAACACAAAAACTCTTTTGAGAAGAGCCAGTTTGACAGTGCTAAGGGCTGTTGGCTGAAGCAACCTAGAAGACCACCAGTTTTAATTTGTCACACTGCTTCTTCCACCCCCTCCTGTAAAGTCACATCACATCAGCTCAGAAAACGTCACCAAGAAGACATAGTAAGAAAAGTCATAAACACAGGATTGCACAGACAATGGAACAGGCTCTCTGCTGACTTGGACTAGAGAGTTTACTTTTTAAAACCATATTTCAGAGTCACACCTCTACAGTCTGCTTGGAACCCATCTGAGAGCAGTCCTTGAAGCTTAGCAGTGAAGCAAGTAGAAAGAAGACAGGGAGAACAAAACACCTGTAAATCGAGGGGGAAAAGCAGGAGTGTATAAGGAAAGCACGACAAGTTGTCTTAAGTGATGCAAGAGGTCACAGCAAAGAAAAAAGAGGCACTGAATTGTGATATTTGAGCCACTACATATATAGCAAAACTTCAAATAGGTTCACACGGCATCACAGTGAATTACAGGAGTCATGCTGGTCTGTGTCATACCATGGTCACCTAGATATTTAGAGGTCTATTTTTAATATTCCTTTTAAAGAGCTTTCCTGGTAGAGTACATGTATTGTGTTATGGTTTTTCAAGTCTATTGAAGTTTAGGTAATATATTTGTTTCTTTCATTCCTGCAGCTGAAAGTCTGGTTTTAATGAGAGACTGCCCATTTTGGTTAGCAGCTCAGTCTTTACATTCTTAAGCCTCTTTAAAATTCCTGGATCTACACTGCCTAGGATGGGTGATTTAGCACTGATTAGTTTAGTGAGAGAGACCAGAGACACTGCTCAGAGGTATTTTACTGTTCTGAAGTTAGTTCCTAAACATATGATGCTTGAAAGCCGAAAAACAGGAGAGCAGCTTTACAAATTGCAACAGGGAGGAGAGCTAAAGCTTCAGTCAGATACACTCTATCCTCCACCTCCTTCCTGTCAGTACAAATGAAAACAAAATGCCTCTCATTTACAAAAAATACTTGCTACTATGGGCAGAAGCATGACGAAGAATCCACCCTCCAAGCAGTTTTAGTGACAGCTTCCATGATAGTCTACTTCTTGATCAATGGGGTTCTTTTTAAATGATTAGCAAGGGTGTAATTAAGGAAACTGAAGGAAGAAAGATAACTCAAAAGATGAATGAGGCCTTTATTCAAGGTATCACTGAGATGGGGCACAGGCTGTGTGACAAGCAAAGATGGGGGTCCTGCTGGGCAAGCTGAACGAGCCAGTGTTGCACCCTTGCGGCAAAGGCGGCCAAGAGCTCCTGGGGTGGCGGGACCCCTCCCCTGGCTCAGCACCAGGAGGGCACTGCTGCAGGCCTTGGGCACTGCTGGGCTCCCCCTAAAGAGAAACACATTGGAACAAGTCCAGCGAGCTAAGATGATTAAAGGATTGAAGCATCTGCCATGAGGGGAAGGCTGAGAGAGCTGGGATTGTTCAGCCTTGAGAAGTGAAGGCTCGGGGGCTCTGATCAATCTGCATAAACACCTGACAGGGGCAGTCAGGCAGGCAGAGAGACTCTTCTCAGGGGTGCACAACACACAGGGCAATGGGAACAAAACTGAAATACATGAAATTCCATTTGAAATAATAATACTGCTAGGGTGGTCAAACACAGGAATGGGTTGTGCAGAGAGGTTGATCAAACACAGCTGAGCATAGTCCTGAGCAGCCTGGTGCAGGTGACCCTGCTTTTTGGACTAGACCATCTCCAGAGGTTGCTGCCCACCCCACCTAGTCAGTGATGCTGTGGTCCTCCCCCCATGAAGCAAGGAACAATAACACTGCAAGAGCTCAACTCCTATCCAGGTCAAATCTCAGAAACAAGGGTCTGCTAAAACCCCATTGTGCTATAATTCCTGCTGACCTCAATCAGCCTAATCAAGTGGTAAGATTACAAAATGAAAAAAAAGACTTTAATTTGATTATTACTCGCAGCTATTCCATTGACCTAATGCTTGGCCACAAAGAGCTCATGAAAATTAGATTAATGTATAAAAATAGACAATTTCATCCTCTGGAAATCACAGTTTAAATCTGACATTCAACAAAACTGGAAATTTATTGCTTTAATGCCATCCCATTGCTAATGGGCATAGCTACCTGACTTAAAACAGACAAGGATAATTTGATCAATCAAGGCATTTGCCGTTCAGTCAAAGCTCTCCTATGTATACAAACACCAACACCATTCCACTCCCTCACAGTTTAAGTGGACTGGTAGGACTGATAAACAAGCTAACGCCAGAGCTGTGTGACACGACTGTCTGTGTCAGGACACCCAGGACAATGGTACAGCCAGCAGTGCTGCTGCAGGCCAGGACGAAAGGACAGAGCAGAGACTAAAAGAACAAGAAAGCCCAGCACGCTCAGTGAGACTGCACATTATGGCATTGCTTAAAATATTAACTTGTGTTGTAAAGGAAACAGATAGTAAAAGTGACAACTATTTCTCCCTAATGTTTTGATTTTATTTTTTTTAAGCTACTCTTCAGCACAGCCATCTGAAAAACTACAGAACCATGCAACTAACATAAACTTATATGAAAAATAAGCATAAATAGGAAAGATGCTTCACTTTTTTGCTTGAGTCAAACTAATAACTCAACAATCCCTTTATTAGTCAAAGCTCCCCAACAGCTCCATGGAATGTAGCAATTGGCAGAGAGGTCAGAAATTTGAAAATTATATGCCTAGATATGTGATCTGGTTTCATAATTTATACCCATGAACCATCTTGGCCAGCACAAAGCAAAACATTTCTTGAATATAAACACACCATGGGAGCAACAGGGACTTCAGTTTATCTGATCTGAGGCTTCTTTTCTACATCATTTCAGCATCAATCCAGCTGATCCGACAAAAGGTATTAAGCAAGAGACTGGAGAACAGAAAGGGAAGCCAGCACTTGGGTTATGCTGGCAGCTAGATGGCAGGTTTTATTCTCCACGAGTATATCAAAGCCTGAGTCCAAAAAGCACTTAGAAGCCAGAGCCTCCTAGGCATGAGAGAGTCTGTGAACATCCAAAGAGTGGGTAGCTCACTTAGGACTATAACAATCCCAGACAGAAGCCTTCTGATGAGGCCAACGTTCCTGACAACACAAACACCACAATTCAGTGTTTTAGCAAAAGCTGTCAAACCCATGGACTACTTCTGCTTCTGTAATCCACAGGGCACAGAGCTGCCCTTCCTCCAGAGATCTGTCCCTTCTGCTTCCCAGCAGCCATCCGAGAGTGGGCTCTGTTATCTCCTTTTGGAAGCATTTTAGGCTCCTTAGATTCCTTCACTATCTTACTCTATCAAAGTGAGGGAGGAAGAAAGCTGAACTTAATCCTTTGCCTGCTTGCAAAGTAGGCACCAAGTAAATTTACTCCTAAACCATCTATAACTTGGACTATTTTCTCTTTAATAATTCTATGCCAAGAGTGACTCAGAAATTATTTTGAGATAAGTTTTATCATAACTGTTCATAACCATTGCCCCATTACACCATTTGAAGGGATGGGCAGCATGAAGAATGCCTTTCCACCACTGTGTGAAATTTTGTGCTTTAGCAGCTTTCAGTCACAGAGGTCAACATTTTCAAAATAGGCTACCCAGACTTCAGTTTTCTAAGGCAATTTTAGTAAAATAAGTCTATAAAACTTTGGCCTAGATTTCAGAGGTATTGAACGCATTCGGCTCTCACAGCTCTGTAGCATATATAGCTTAAAAAAAAGAGACTAGGTTCATAAAACATGGATATAGACTGAACTTTGGAAATGTTGGTTTAAAGTCAAGGATCTGAAACCAATCACAAAAGAAACCATAGTCAGCTTGTGAAAATATTTTCTATGCATTTTTTCTTAGCACATCTATGCCACAGCGCTATAAAGCATCATGCACACAGCAAAGATTTATTGAGTTATACCTTCATTGGGCACATTCTTCTCTCTCTTTTAAAATAAATTTTAAAAACTAACATTAATATTACACTGCAGTGGGGGATCCATGCCCACAAATGCCTCCTTTTTGAGTATAATCCATAATGGATGTGCTTTTAATAAGCACCTTAGACAGTGCGGAAATGTCACCAGAAGTACTAATGGACTATTAAATGTCTGCTATGAAATACACTGACTGCTTCCACAGAGCTGCGCTAATGCTTATTTTCCTACATAATTCCTAGTGCTTTCAGGGGTGTGACACACACACTGACTATTGCTCTGTACCTCAGCTGGCTTCCTTCCTCCTGTAAGTACATTTTACAGCACTTGCAGGAGATGTGCGCTTTAGGAAAAAATGAAATCTATACTTTTCCATGGCACAGGTCCCAGCAGGCAGAGTTCTTACGCTTGTAATTGAATTATTCTAGCTTCCTCTTCACTCTTCCAGATACTAAAGCACAGACATAACTACTGGGCTTTTTGCTTTTTATTACCTCCTGCTTTTATTACCAAGACAGTAAATTCAGAGTTGCATCACTTAAACTCAGATGGTACAAGCACTACAGAAAACATTGACATACCACACTAAATTAGCACCTTACAAGAATTCCCATTATTAGTCTTTTCTGCTTGGTTCAAGGAGTCGAACACTACACTGAACTGACAGGCAAAAAGAAAATCTCTTCACTTTCCCTCTGGTCAAGAGGCTTTGACAGTTGTCTGCAAATTGAAATGCAAGAAAGGTAAGGGCTTCTCTTCCCTCCTCATCAATGTAATTCAGAGCACCTTGAAATGAAAATTGTAATAAGAAATAGCAAAGGCAGCAAAGGATTCAACATTTACAAATTTCCCATGAGGCTGAAGTGCAACTTTTGCAGCCTCTATTCTATTAGTACCATGGTTGCTTTACAATGATTTCCATCATTGTTGTGCATTTCTTTATTCGTTAATAAAACATGGTTTTAGTCTTCTGCAGTGCCCAGACTTGTCCTTCAGGATGCTCACAATACATTAGACTCCGCCTCCCTCTGATTAATGAGCACAACTGAGAAATGCAACATAAAAACCAATGGATACTCCAACCTACCTCATGGTCAGAGACCTCGCACCACATCCACATTATGTAACACGGAGTTGTGCTGTGAGACAACCTGGCATGCACAGCCACACCGAGGTAGGGGCCTGGTCCCCAAGGCAGGAGAGCCATGTCAGAGAGAATAAAGCTACCCATGAGGCTTATGAGCTCTGGCACAAGAGCCATAGATGAGCTTCTCCTCTTTTCAAAGGCAGGTTTGTGCCCACAATTTCATGCTTAGTGTATGCATTACAAAACATGCTGCTCAAACTTACCACATTCAAACTCACAGGGTACTTCGTGGCAACATCTGGCAGACAAAGAATATGCAATTCAAATCGAGTTTCTTTTACCTTCAGTTAGACAGATGAGCTCTCTTCTGCCTGATCTTGTTTTTCTCCCTAGTCTCAGGTACCCAGATACAAGGATTAAATAATTCTGAACATTTTACAGGAGAGTTTCATCTAATAATTTATCTTTGCAATTAAATCCACTATAGGCTTGCAAATAGTTTGTGTGAGCTGTCAGAATGTTCCCAGATTTCCTTGGAAAGACAAAACGGTTTTACGTTTAACTCGGCTAACAGTTAAGTGGTTGGCAGTAACTGTCCCCAGAGTCCTGCAGAGGCCAATAAGCCTGAATTTAATAGAGTGGAAAAGAGGGAGTTAGTGAAAGGAGGCAGATCTTGTCACTGCAAGTATGACAAATGAGAAGGATGAACTTAACAGCAGTTTTACAAGAGACTAAAAGGAGCGATACAAGTGTAAACAAGAGGAGAAAGTGGTACATTACTGTAATAATACTAAAAAGAGAAAGTCCCAGCTCAGGGTTCAGCTATGTGAAGAGGAAGCAACTTGCTGGTTTTTTGTAGACCAGTTTTGGAGAAGAATCCCATGGGTTATGTCTCTACATGGCTATACTATTTGGGTTACATTTAGCAATCTGATCTTGTTATTTAGCAACACAGACTTGCTGATTCATACAAGCTAACCCAGAACACAAAGTGTTTGGATTCTCATTTCCTGTTAAAGTCTTTGTTATTTACTGCCTGCAAGACTGCACTGAAGTTCCAGCCAAAACTCATTTCTGCTGTTTCCAATATACATTCCAAATACAAAAAACATGGCATCACATCAAATGTTAAAGTAAGATCATTATCATCCAGCTGCCAAACTGTTCCTACAGGTTCAGAGGGAGACAGTTACAGAAATCATGAACAGTGGCTCAGCAGAATGAGCTGACAAGTGTTTTCATACTTGTAGTATCACAGCATACCGGGAGACATGGTGGTCTAAAGGATAAAAAGATTTTACCATGGAAGGAACAGGACAGATAAGACAGTGGCTCATAACCCCAGGTCTACCCAAAGTGCACAGTGTGCAAAACTGCAAAAGCAGGCAGAAAGACTCAGCACAGAAAGGGCAGAATAATCTTTTACCAGCAGAATAACCCAGTAGCCTCTAGGAATGTTACTCACCATGTTAATCACCGCAGAGCCGAGGATGAAAGCTGAGGTCCTATTGTGCTGTGCAGCATAAAACCGTGGACCAGACCATGCAAAAACATCTGTCATTCATTTGGACAGATAAGGCAAAGGCAACACAAATCTCACAGGGAAAGGGAACTGCACAATGGTAGTAGTTATTTTAGCTCTGTAGCTGAGAAACAGGTTTAGGTCAGAATGACACGACATAGTGTGAAGAAACTAAGGAAATACTACAAGGATAATTTTAATGAAACACTGTAATTGAAGAAAACCTGGAAAGTTCTAAGGCAGTTGTAGGAAATAAAGCCAGGAAGGCCTTAGAATACAGATGTAAATGAGTCAGTTCAGTAATTTGGCAAATTTAAGGAAGTTCAGACTGAAAAGCTGAAAAGAATTCCATGATCCAACCACCTTCAGGATTTGTTTGAAATTCTTGTATCTATTTAGCTGTTGTTGTTCTTTAAACTCTCCTAAACCCAAGGTGACCTTTAAAAAAAAAAAAACCAGCACAACCTGAAAAATTTGCCAGCACATACAAAACATATTTTAAAACACGCTGTCCGGAACAAACAGTCTTCAGAACAGGGCACCAAATAGTCTCTATAATAAGCCATGAGCAATTAGTCTGCTGGGAAACACATCAGCTCACTTCATTTCAGCAGAGTGAAGTTGGCTGTCATGCTCCAGGGGTGATGTGAACTGTAGGGTCTTTTCCTGAGCAATGTTTACTGGAAACCCACCAGTTTATACCTGCTAGTGGGAACTGATAGAATTTCCAGGGCCTAGGAAGCAAAGCTTTGCAGTGGCTCACTACAAACCACCAAAGTACTGCTTGTGCTCCCTTAAAATGCCCCAGAGAGCCAGAACCCTCTGGTCCACCAGCACATGCTCTCTTATTCTTCTCTCCTGCCTCTGAGTCTTCCCACTCCATCCAAAACTCCCCTAAAAAACTGAGAAGAGAGATCTCTTAGGTTCTCGTCTATACCATTACCATGCTTTGGGAAGCCTACAGACAGCTAAGCTCAGCTGGGGAGCAGTGTGACTGGGATCTATGCACACTGAACGTGCTTCCTGACATAGAATTTACAAACTACTGTAGAATACTTAAGAATGTTGTGAACAGCAAAGGTTACCATCTTATTTATACAAAAAAGTAAACAGAGATGTAGACCAAGAGAGATAAAGGAGGGACACAATCTGTGTGACACAATCTCCATCTACACAGAAAGGCAGATGGAGCCAAAAGAAGAGCTCTGAGGACAAAAACGGGAGAAGAAAGGAAGGAAGTGATTGCCTTGCATGTGAGAGAAAACAGCCCACGACTACAGCACAGAACAAACCCTGGGAGACAAGACCGAGAACAAGCATCTTCTTTCCTAGGACTGCTGTGAAACGCAGCATTATGAAGTCAGAGTATTGAAGAACTGACACTTGGCTTCCACAGTCAAGACGAGTCTCCAAAATCTGCTAGCAGCAGATGAAATGAAGAGACTGATGCCAGATAGACTCAGAAATTTGCATTTGTCTAATTTTATGCTTTGTTTTGTAGTTATTTCCAAGCGACTGATCAAGAATTTCAACTGTGATTTGCTGGAGAAATCAGGTTGGTTTTTTAAAATTTTGTTTAGTGGTCTGACATGAAGAGGGTGCACTGCAATCCACAAAAAAACCCCAACCCAACCCCAAAATAAAATGTAGCAGACAAACCCTCTCAACACTTGCAAACTGGAACAAGCTTGGAAACCTCCCCCCCTAGCGTGTCTGACTCTCTAGTCTAGCTGACATGCCAGGTCTTGGGTATTAAAAGAAACACCTCAGTAGCAGCTGAAAGTCAGTGCTACACTAGAAAATAACTTCTAGAAGTGAAAGATTCCCACAAATCTAGAAATGCCTGAAGTGTTTAACACTGATTTTCCCACTTAATTTTTTACTTCTTAGCTGCAGTGGTCACTGTGAACAAGCTGTTGAGGGCTCTTCCTCAGCCAGATGTCCGGGATACTTAGGGTTCCTCTCCCCACCAAGGAAGAGGGGCTTGTCACTGATGGTTGCTCCAACTTCTCCAGATACAGACAACTCAAATCATTACTCAGTTTACCAACTGCAGACAACAGTGCCTGTGCACTTCTAAACAGGCCAGGCAACTTGTTAAATACAGTTAGAGCAGTCTGTGGGAACCTTTTCCTCTTCTCTCATGCACCTCTCCTCTGCCTCTTATTGGGGTACCTGCATCTTCAGGGAACATAATTTCTTTGGAATAGCTAAAGACAGGATTATCTTAGAATAAACTGCCCTCCTGATATCACTCTATTTGAATTACTGGATCTTCTGTTTAACATAAGACAACATTCAAGTATTTTGAGATCTTAACTGAATAAAGACAGTTCTGTCTGTGAAAATATTTACAGTAACCTCACTAATTGAGACTAATTCCAGCTTCCTGAATATCATTATGGTAAACTGGGCACTGCTGTGAAAGGGAAACAAAGAGGAGATGAATTAAAACAAACATGTAGAAACACAAACAACTGCTTCCAGTGATGTTAATCATTACAAAAAATCTGTCAAAAACATCCCTCTGACTGGCATCTGTCACAACATCTCAGCAGTTCATCATCACACAGCCACTGTTCAGATGGAAGCAGAGTGTGCATCAGTCAGCACTGCAGATCTCACACAGCTCTAAATTTCTACATGAATTACTCTGTATCTGAGAGCACTCCAGACATGGCTTATTTCACAAGATCTCTCTCCTCTTTCTCCTGGATGGCCTGGAACCATCATTTTTCCCATCTCCTCAGAGAGGGTGCAGTGTCTGGCAGCTAATTACTCAGAATGAAGTGCTGTTTCTCCTCTGTGTTTTCTGTCCAACAACCCACAAGAGATGACAAAACACTGGAAATCGAGTCCTATTAATATAAAACCCACCCAAACTATTAGCCCTGTTTCCTTTCATTTCCTGTCTGGACATGGTTTAGGAGTCCTCCAGCTATTGCAAATCCTAGTAATGCAGTACTGAAGAATGAAGAATCTGCTTCCCAGAGGAGAGGCAGAGATCAGCATTTCAAACCCACACCCTCCATTAGCAGCAGGTGCCAGAGCTGGGAAAATGAAGCAGAACAGCTCCTCCTTTCCTTTTAGAAAATTCCCAATGACTACTTTCCTCCTAAAATACCTTCCTTACTGAGCACAGGTGGAATTTTTGGCTAAGCAGGACAGATCTTCCACGAGGTTACTATGGCAGAGCAAGACCAACTACTTCTTTACAGATGTGTCTACTCAGACAAGTTTCTTCGCCCTTAACAAATGAGGAAACCCCTATGTGAAATGAGCAGTCACTGAGCAGAAATAAACAAGATTAGTGTTTATAAACTGTTTGGTATCCTGTTGTTCCATAAATAGTTATTATTATCCAGGAGGTCAGATCTGTCTTAAGGAGAAGAAATGCCTGGTACATATGCTGACAAAAATCCCCAACAAGGGAAAAAAAACAGAGAAATTTTGTGGTTTTCTTATTTTAGTTTTCTTTCCTTAAACCAGAACCTGTAAGGACATTTTGCCTCCTTCAAATTCTGGACATCCTTTCTCAGGCGTTCCAAGAACAGCAGGAATAAGTCAGGGACAGCAAACTGAGAGCTGGCCTGTTTAACCAGAGCCTTGGGACCAGCATCTTCCTCTGCAGATGCCTAAACTCCACAGACACTGTTTAAGAAACAAATCAAAAGCAAAAAGAGCTGGCCACCACTGGCTCTGAGGAGTTGCTTGTTTTGCCACAGGTTACACTAAGACTGCCTGGAGCTCTATATTGTATCCACCCATGAGGTTACACATTTACAAACAAATTCTTAAAACATAAACAAAACTCCCGAGACAGATATATGCTGTGCTACTCATCCCTAATTCACTGCCTGGTGAAGCAGCTGGTGTGGCTTTGAACATCCCTGAGACCATTCCAAAGCTGGTGTTTTCTTTCCAAACTGGAGGCAAGACTCTCCCACCACAAGCTGCCATCCTATGGACTTCTCGTGCTGCAGGCCAGTCCAGGATAGCACCTCATGGAGCCCAGGGATGGCTTCAGGGACAGGGAAACCCATCGTGTCACAGACAGCTTTCCCTCGCTTCTCATTTTTAGGTGACTTAAAACTATTCCACTTTCCCTGAAGCATTCAAGGGAACTGTATGTATTTAGAACAGCTCAACCATGGGACAGTTTTCACTCTCAGTGTAAACTGTCTGTAATTAAAAAAAAAAAGGAAAAAAGAACCAAGCCCAGAAACAAACAGTTATGGTGGCTAACAGAGCATCATCTTCCATTAAAGGCAGCAGAGACTGCTAACAGAGGCAGGCCCAAAGTAAATCGGATGCACAGATCTTTCCGTCTAGGAGTAAAATCATCGTGGTTTTGTGCACTGGCATAGTTACATATTCTTCTGGTTTCAGGTGTTCAAAGATCCCACAGAATGTCACACATACTTTGATCTGTTTCATTCCAAGATAAACTAACTAATTGCTAAGCAATTTCTTTATCATACTGATATCACCAGTGTAAACATGAACCTAGGCTGGCACAGCTTGATAAACAGATCAGAAACATGCTAAAATTGGTGTGACACAAATACCAGTTTAGAAAGGGGAAACCATACAAACCTCAAATCATCTTTTCTCTTTTCCAAGAACTGTGTAAAACATGTTACTTGAAGCCTACATAATCCTGAAGTTTACATCAGTTATTTAAGCTTGAAGGAAGAGCAAATTAGCATGGCAGATGCAATGATTTTTAGAAAAATTGCAATTAAACACTTCTCAAGAAAGTTGGGCACAGTTTTTCTGGTTTTCAGGCTGGACACTGGAGTAGGATATAGCCCTGACTTGCACACAGGAAGTTCCTGTGCAAGTAAATCAAAGTGCTTCAGGAGAGAAAGGATGTGATCATCCTTAAATGTACGGCAGATTATGCAAAAAGGAAACAACTTTTACTGAATGCATAAATCTCCAGAATTTGGCAAGACAGAAGCAGAATAAAAACCCACAGTGAGTAACAGTAGTGAAATCTGCTATCCCATTGCACCGCAGTGTGTGGCAATGCTCTTGCCCCGGTTTCCAGTATTACATGTATTTCGGGTTGGGTGGACTTGGGAAATGACAGGAATTTCACCAAGCTATTGTGATCCCTTGGCACTACTGCAACAATTACAGCATTGCTTTGATGGTATTTAGCAATTCGTTTACGGATTTTATTTTCCTGCATACTTAGCTCAGAATTTTAATAAAGGTACTAAGAAAATAGTTACCAAAGGAGCTTTTGGCTGTTCTTAATGCAGTGGAGTCAGAGTTTCTACAACATTATCTGAACAATGTTCTCAAGTGACTTTTCAAATTGCTACAAAGAGAATTTATAATCTTTCCAGTTTTTACCTTCATTTGCCTAATGGAGAGTTGGAGGGTTCCCCAGACTATTTCTAATTTGGTCTAATAATCTTGCATAAATTATCAGGCTGCCTTTTCATCCATATTCTGAGCCAATGTACACTGGCTCAGTGACAACATTTGCATGCACTGACACTCCTGAAATGTTTCAATAATAGAACAAAGTGAGCAGTAATAGAAGAGAGAGAAAGATGGAAGAGGAAAATAATTTGACTTGAAATCTACCCAAAGATAGGAACTGTGATGAAAGCCACTAGTAGGGAGTTCAGAAGCAACTATTATCCACTCTTGAACACAATTCAGAAAACTTTCAGGGAAGCTGCACACTTTTCTATGGCAAGAGGAAATCACTGGTGACACACCGAGTCCCACAGATACCCAGGAACTACTTGGGCCTCTGGGGAGAGGGTGATCTGGACCAATAAATATGAACCTTCACAAAGTCAGTCAGAGTTTTAATCAAAAGAGATTACAGGAATGTGAGGAAGAGAAAAGAAGGTAAGACTTGTATATCAAAACCGCAGTGATTTTACAGCTTAACCTTCAAGCTCACTGATATTTTTCATTTCTTGCATTCCATGCTCACTGATATTTTCCTTCATTCAAACGGATTTAGCTCCTCAAGCAATCTTTCCTGCAAGATTTTCCTGGAAGTCAAACGTTCTTACTGGTATAGCTTTAAGAGCAGATGGGCCACAGCAACAGAGCCCAAACACACATGCACAATAAAATATGCTTATCTGGTGGCATGAATCAAGTTTACTGCTTCTATTACAATCTTACATGCTCATGCAAATATGGTTATTTATTTGTACGTTTGCAAAGCTGTCCTTCCTTTTTTTTTGTTATCAGTCCACAATTTAGAAATAACTTTGGTATTCTGGAAAACAACAACAAGCAAACAAAAAAACCACCCTCAAAACAACCAAACCTGTCCTGTCCCCACTCTAACATATGATGCAGTGTACTCCTATTAAAGCAAGAACACATATGCTCTGTATCTTTCTCGAAGCCAGAAAGGCACATGCTCAGTAAAGTCCCTGTGTCCATGTTCCAGCTTTCATTTTATAATCTCACTTAATTCCAGAGTCACGAAAAAGACACTGAAGACATACTTTTCAGTAACAAAGGCTGCACATAACATGGATTCACATATTTCATTTTAAACTCTTGGGAGAGGTCAAACACGAAGGAATTTAGCACCAAAAATGGCTCTGATACAGAATCTACTGTCATGATCAGCACATGAGAATTGCATATATTACTTTACACATTTGTTTAAAGGTTAAAAAGTCAACATGGGATAGAGACAACAACCTACATAAACTGAAGGTGAAACCATATCTCTACCTCCTGAGCATCAGCTCCCCACATCCCTATCCTGGTGCCCAGACTGGCTGACCAAGTTTTTGCAGTGCCATCACCGTAGCTCTTCAGTTCTCAAGCTGCACCCCTGGCAGGGTTTGCATAATGATATGGTAATTTCATAAACTGAATCAGTGAACAGGTCTGGATTAAAAATAATCTTGCACAAAATGAGTAGATGGATGGGGGAGGAAAAAATCATGTTCAGCTATAAGGATTATTTTGCTTTACCCAGTTCATTGCACTGTGCACAGGCAGCTCTGCTCACTCAGGTAATGGAGCAGCACAAAGGCAGCACGAACTCCTTATGCAAACAGTGGGAATGCAGACACAGAAACAGAGTCTTTTCTTTTTCTCTTTTTTTTCACATCTACTGTTACATTATGCCATGTCTACTTCAACCTGACTGCAGCAGCATGCACATTGTCAGAAGTGAAGCAATGAGCTGCTGCCATTGAATTTTGTTTTGAAGTACGAGCTCCAGCTGGTCAATCAGTGCATGAATTTCAGGGCTAGCAGGGAAGTTCTGTGTCCAGTTTCATCTGCTCCTCTCTGGAATTATGTTCCCAAGCACTGTTCTCTACAATAAAAAATGGATGCAGGGAATCTGCCACAGAGAAATTAAGTTGTATGACCACATTTTAAACAAAGCTCTGGTTACCACCACTTCAGTACCAGAGGTTTGCAACACCCTGGACATAAATTATCAAATGTTGCTTCTTAATCCCAGCTTCCTCCTACAGACAAGGCAGGTGCAAGGGACTGAAGCAGCCAGGGTGTTGTGAAGGGCAATCCAATTGGCCCAGTTATAAATAGCAACAAAAGCTCAGACAACAATCCTAGTTTGAACATTGAAAGCAAATGTCTCCTAACAGACTGTGCTGTATATTCACTAGAGACAGCTGCAGCAAAAATATTTTGTGAGATAACATACTTGTCACCTTTAGGCTGAAGTATGAGAGATTTAAATCTCTCAAATGAGTCCAAGACAATAAAACAAACATAGGAATTACACCTGTTGTATACTCTAACCCAATTCTGTCACTCAAAATCTACATTAATAGATATTTTTAAAAATCATCCTCTTAGTAAATACCTTCAAATGATATATAATACCTAGCACACTAAGTGCAGAGGTGAAAAAACTGAGAAAGTTTTTCTAGAACCAACATAAAAGGGAGAAAAAAGGCACCACTTCATAAAAATCACAAGGAAAGAAAGATAGAGAAGTGCAAAATATTCCCTTTGCCAGCAGTGACAGTGGAACAGCAGCTGACTGCATGGCAAGATGTGTTACTGGAAAAGCCACAGAGCTCTGCGTGGGGAGGTGCTACCCAGACACCAGGAGTGATTTGAGAGGGTGTGTGTTTGGGCTTGCATGTTTGTTTAGCCTGGGATTTACAAAACACAGAATAAGGAGGTGACAGGAGGTAAGGGTGAGCAGCAGCATGCTTCAATGCCCCTGGCACAGGCCAGGCATTTAACAGCCTGGAGCTTCGAGAAGTGGAAAACCCCGACAGCTTAACTGACTAGGGTGCCGACAACTTCTCTTTTATCCCTCCTTTCCCCTCCTATGAGTCTTGAACTCTTTTAGCCAGAGTTAACCAAGAAAATGAGGGAAACTGATGATGTTCAGCACTGCCTAGAAGAAAATACACCTCCATCAACTTGTCCCTTCAAACTCAAACCTCAATAATGCAACAAGGATATTTCCTTAGTCTTTGATGTGGGGACAGGTGAGAGGTGTGATGAAGATTCCAGGTCAGTGGTCCAGCTTCCCCAAACACCTTTTTGGGCACTGGCACCTACGAAGTTCCTTTCAGAGCTGTGATTACAGCAGTTACTGGGACTCCAAATATAACTGTGAGCTCTGAAACAATCTCTGCCACCCTCACAAACTATTCCTGAATGAATGCACAGGCACAGAACAAGAGATTTAAAGAAGGGACAGTGATTTGAGTACTCCTCATTCCCAGAGCAGTAGGAATCTCATTTTGAAGGAAAGCAGAAAGACTTTCTCACAGCAGTGTCTCACAGGGTGTCTCACAGGCACCCTGACTTCAGTGGGGGTCTTGAGATGTGTCCACTCTTCATTGAACACAAGCTGGTTTCACAGCTCAAAGTAACAAAACGAACCACCTCAGTGTGTTTCAAATTGAGATGCACATTATACTTATATTTAGAAGATAAAAAACGCCTACTATCAATAACTGATTCAGCATATATATATTATATATATATTATATATGCTGAATATTTGTATATATATATTATATATCTTAAAAAATTAAGAGATACTATCCACTGCACCTGAAGAGACCCCAAACTGTGCAGCAGATGCACCACACCAGTCAGGCAACAGTTTTTAATCCCTGTAGCAATCCTGTAGCAATGTAGTGGCATGTTAATTATCCAGCCTAGTTCTTCATGAGCTCTCGGGAACCACATGAAGCTGCCATCCTTCGCCTTCCTCTGCTCTCCTTAAATAGTTAATCACAGAGGAAGCAGCCGTCACCTGCACTGACAGCCCCTAAGCATTGAGCTCATGCCCTGTCACTTCTGTACGAGCCCATGCTGGGCATGGCAGTAATTCCTGAGGCATAGAGACAGTCAGACATGCATAAAGTCAGTTCTAAGCAGAGGGTTAAAAATTCTCTTCTTAGAATGTTTTTTTTTTCTGAATATCTAAACAACAAAGAAGAAATGTGTGGGATGGACAGATGCTATTGTGTGCTTATTATAAGAAGTACAGCTTCCTGAAAGGAGATATGGAAATGAATGTGGAAATATTTAGGATCAGGGGACCACATTTTTAAATTATCATGACTCCTACTAAAGCCCTTGCTGAAGCTCCAGTTCCACCCAAAGTCCCTATCCCCTATTTGCATATAAGAATGGGGTTTTTTTCCTAAAGTATTAAAACTGCAAAACCATATCTGTAAGACACCAATAGCAAAGAAATTTTTGACAAGCTCTGATGTGAAGGAGACAGGAGTCTACACTACAAAGAAAGGCCTTCTGGTGCTGTCCCATCTATGCTCCCCCAGCCTGTGGAAGTAGAGAGAGGCACGGGAGTCTATGACCTACAAAATCAAGGGGGAACTAAACATCAGAAAAAAAACGCACAGAAAAATTACTTCAGAGAAAGCCACTGAAATTTCTGTGGCTGGCATAAATCCTTGTCATGCACTCTCTGCTGATATGAAAGCTTTAAAAATTTTGAACTTTATGTACAAAGAAGCAATTCAGCATTAAAATACAAACCCAGAAGACTCTACAGGATAGGAGACCTTATCCTCTGAGCTAATAGCAGGCTACAGTATTGAAAAATAAGAGGGGAAAAACATTTGACTGTGAAGAAAATACCAATTGCTAATCAATAGAAAATTCACACCAGGATAATCAAACAAATCAAACTGATTTTGTTTCAGAATTGACTTAAAGAGGTTTGTGATTCATATAAGACTGTTTCTTAGCACCAATTATCTAGAAGATGCTTACAATCATATCCTTGGTGCAAAAATAGTCTTATGTATCTGAAACACAAACGATAAATTCACTGTTTTGGTCACAACACCAAGAGATTTGTTGTATATTGAACCTCCCCTTTCTCCCTTATTCTGAAATACTTTCAGATACTCTTTAAATAAATCTTTGCCGTGTTCCCCCACCAAACACAGATACACAAGTTTGCAGGCTGCAGACATTCCCTCTCTATTTACCGCCTCCTCTAATTTTTATTATTAGCTGCCAAATTACAAGAGCTTGTGGTTGGAAAATTGCAGCTGAGTATTGAGTAGCTGAACTGTCCCAGGCTGGCACATCAGCCACAAACCGTGGGCAGAGGTCTCTTTTCTCATTTGATAAAGAATAGGGCATAGAAAGAGCTGTACACAGGCAGCATCGTTTCCACAGCAAGGCCAGACACGCAGGAGACTGCAGTGTTACCACTGCAAATACAAGTTAGTGCCTTCTACAAAAAGGTCAAAGCATTAACTCCAGACTTGTAGGTGACCTCAGACCAACTTAAATAGTGTAATTCACTGAACATAGTAGTCTAATTCACTGACCTACTGATGCCATTTTACCAAACACACTTGCCATTTTCTTTGTATCATTCTGAAACCAGTAACCTTACTTCAGGCACTTTGAGTCATTATCTGCTGTTGGGAGATTTGCAAGAGGCAGAATCGTATTGTCCTGGAAAGTGAAAAACTAGATAACTCCTTCATTTACAGTGAGCAGCAGATGCAGCCCAGCTGGCCAGACCTTACACTGCGAGGCAGGACTGAGATCATGCACCCATTTCTCTTGGTGGGGAGCCACTGTCGTGACTCAGATTACAGCATGTTTTTCTGAAGCTATATCACTCTGCTTTTAAGGCATTAAAAAACCCAGAAACGAAAGGCATGGGCACAGCAGATTAGACCAGGCATCCATTTCGCCCAGTACTTGGTGTCTGTGTCCATGGGACAACACTTTATCAAAAAGCCTAAGAAACAGGGAATACATCAAGCTACATGCTGCCATCAACATTCATCCAGGATGTAACTTAGAGAGCTCCATGCCTGAATACTTAAGAGTATATTTTATTTTTTTTAATCTGGAGCCCATTCTTAGAAAAATGTAACTGGAAATAGCATGAAATAGCACTTACCTTTATTTATTTTAAACCTGGAGCACAATATTTGCATTTAATTTCTCCAAACCTTATCAAACCATGTCATTCACTATGTTATACAGGCTTGTGAATATCCTCTGCTTGCTCTACTTTGCAGAGTATAACTAAGGCACAGCTAAGTCCACCACAAACTGTCAGATCAGTCTTCTCCACAAACACTGCCTTATCTCTATCAGAACTGAATTTGGCCTGCTATTTGCTTGCCCCACCACTTACAGCTGTGAGATCCTTCTGACATTCCTCACAGTCAGGTTTTGGTCTTAACACCTGGAAAAATGTGTCAGTGCTTTATTATTCATCCTCCATTCCAGACAGTTTATGAGCACTTGGAGCAGCAGAGATCCCAGCACACTTTCCTCCAGAAGACTCCAGGAGTAACATCCCTGTACTATCCAATCTTCTTATTTTTTCCATACCGTTTCCACTATTTACATAGTCACTACTGAATCACTACAGGATGACACCTGTTTAATTTTCCAAAAATCTTTGAAACAGCAAATGTTTGGTTGTTTTTGGTTTTTTGGGCAGGGATTTGTTTGCCTGGGGGCTTTTTGTATGTGTGTGGATTATGGTTTTCTTAAGAAATCCAGACGTATTGTAGTAGTTAAATCACTTTTATCAAATGCTGATCCAGTCATTCAAACAACACAAGCAGATTTATAGGGCAGAAGTTCCAGCTGCAGAAGACAACTTGTCTCCTCTCTATCTGTGAACACTAATTCTGTTCTTTATTTTTAGGTTCTAAGAGAAGCCTGATACAGAAAGCAGGCTTGCTCTTAGTTTCCACTTTCCCAAACACCCCCCAGACCCTTCTTGAAAAGCCCAGCACGTTTACCGCTTTTCATTCTTCCATTCTAAGGCCAATTTAAGCAATGATTATACACAACCATGTGTAACTCAGCAACTTCAACACCGAGTTCCTCACAAAGTGAGAACTTTTCCTAGCAATTCTTTGTGCTAGGAATTCACTCTAAAACGTCAAGCGTCTGTCACTTTCCCCCAGCCTGTCCCCTGGAAATGAAGGGTCCACATGGGAACTGTTCTGCAGTGAATAGCAATGCAAATAACTTCACTGCTACAGCTTTACCTTCCCTTAACTCATATGTAATATTATAAACATCTATCAGCTCATCGGGATCTCTGACAGGCTTTCTGCCTTTGACAGACAAAAAGCTTTATTATTTTTTTTAAGGTCTTTACAAAGCTGTTCCTCAACATTTTTTTTGCTCTACCCGTTATGGTTTATATTTAACTTGCCAAAGTTAATGTTCTTTCCTATTCTCCTCATTTGGATACAAATTCTGCTTCAGAAAGATGACTTATTTCTAGGAGTTTTGTTTACTTTACTGTTTAAGCAAGTCGTTGTTCATTTTTGTGGCTTTTCTTCCACCTCTTACTTCCCCTCCCTTCTCACAGTTTACTATTGAAACTGGACACAGTATTCTAGAAATCTTGGATTGTAAGGTTTTGTATTTTAATTTTAACTCAGTGTTTCACACAAAATTCTCAACTTATTTGTGCACATATGAACTTGAAACAGCACTTATGAAATGGTATTTTGTTAAGATAATGTGAAGGTTTCTCTGTTTCCAAGACAGAGTTTTTTTTCTATCTTGAACATATAACCTGCATTTGTTCCTCCCAGATGTTTTATTTCATGTTGGATATAATTAGCATATATTTTGTTGGACTGTGGCCATTTAAATCAGGCAATCCAGATTGTTCTCTAGAAGTAACCGACCCCTTATTTAGTACTCTATAACCTGGAATTTTTCCAGATAGGATTACTGATGAAGGGACCAAGCATTGCTAGAATGAGAACTGATCGACTGAGGACCTCACACAAACAAACAAACAAACACACACACAAACAAAAACCCAGATATTTAGTCTTTCATTACCATCAATCATATTTTTGGATTTCTCAGGGCATTGCTCTTTAATCCGTCCAGTACTTGCTCATGCTTGTAAGTCTGAACTCTCATTTTTACCAGTAAAAAAGCACTTACCAAGGAGAGCTACAACCTCTGAGAAGTATTTATTCTATTTCAACTATTTCCACCATATTTTGCCTATTTACATTTAAAATTGCACTAAGAAGTCAGGAACCTTAAAATGGGAAAACATTTATTCATTTTATTCATGCTTGAAAACAGCCAAACCAACTTTATCCAAATATTAAAAACACCCAACAAAAACACACATTTTACAGCAAAGACCAAGCCTAAAAAATGTCAGCTGTAGAGATGATGGTTTCCTAATGACACAATCAACTGAAAACAAAAGCTAGAATAAAACAAATCATGCAGCTCAAAGCTTTAAATGAACAGGCAAGAGACTTTGGCTTTAAGAGTTCTAAATATATTGAATACCTGGCTTGGTAATATTAACTTTGCATAGTTCTCCGAGTACAAGGAAAGTTGCAGAAGAGAAAGAATTTTAAGTGCAGCATGGAATTTTTTTTCAGAACTACTCATCAGCCATCCTTACAGCAGTACTCGGTAAAATAATGAAATGTCCCACACAGAATTCAATTCATAAAGAAAGCAAAGATATCATGGGAGAAAATGTCAACATTAGTTAAGTTTTAGGGTTCATGTTAGATGAGCACCTGAACATAAATACCTGGTGAGATGCTGTCTTTAAAACTGTGAATATGATTTTTCAGTGTATGAACAAGACAACAATCACTTGCTTTGACTAGAAACATGTTTGTACCTCTTTGCATGGAAATAGTTCAGTGTAGTGAATTACTGGGAGAAGGTGACTGAACAGAGATCTGTAAGCAGCTGCTGAGGAAGAGAATAAATACCACTTCATATTCTAGGAGGCTAAAAACCTCCTTCTCAAAGCCAAAGTCTTTTTAAAATTAAAATAAGATTAATAGTTTTGTAATAATGAGTTCATCCTACTCTACACAATTTACATTTAATATGTACACAAACAGAGATTTAAAAGCACTCACTTTCAGTTCTAGTATTTATATTCTAACCAGAGTTCCAAAATTCTCACAGAAGATAATACTGATAACTGTTTGGTTTACACTGGTGATGGAGAACTTTAGTGTTTTGTTTTGTTTTTTAGGCTTGTCTGTAGTATCTACTGGTTACAAGGCAATGTCAGACTCATTTTTTTATTTTAGAAAAGCTTGCAGACACCATGCTTGTCAACAAAAACAAAGACAGAAGATACCACCAATTTCAGGCTTGGCTTGAAGGCTGTGATCATTCAACCTAACCTTTATATGCACAGGTCATGGAAATTCCCTCCTCAAAAGAAATAAAATACCTCTTTTGGAAAAGTGCCAGTTATGTTAAATAGGCCACAACCTCTTTTGCCAAAGAGATCACTGCACTAGAGCATCTCTTCCACGTGTACAAGAAGCCTGTATAATGGCCAAACAACCATTCGGTCAAGTTTTCCACTCAATGCACCAAACTGAAATCCTTGAGCCTCAACAGATTTATGTTCCTACCAATCTATCTTTTGAACTATCTCCCAGCAAGTCTACAAACTCCAGACACTTGAGGGATGCTCTACCCTGTTCTACCAAGAACAAAAAATCCCCAAACCAACCAACAACAAAACACCACACTTCACTATCTACTCCAGATAACTTAATCATGAGCAAAGCTTCTGAAGCACTGCATCATGTGGTACTAGCAGTGAGCTTGACCACACATTTGTATCATGCGTAGACAACATAATTTGTTTTATTACCCAACACCCAAAAGTCTCTACTCTTTAAGCAAAGTCCTAGTCAGACTGAAGTCAATCAAGCCATTGCCACTGACCACTCAAATAGTCCAGAATTTCAACACCAGTCTCTCTTGGAACCAATCAAGTGACAGAGTAATGACACTTTTTAAGACAAACTCTGCCCTTCACCCACCTTGAAGGATGAAAAGTCACCAGGGGAAGTGGGAAAAAACTCCCACAGTGATTACTTACTTTGGGAAGATGACAGTCATGAGTGCTGATGCATAGCCTGGCTTGCACACTCCCTCAGAGAAATTGGCATACTTTGATGCCAGTTCTGGAGGCCTGTGGAAAAACAAGTACAGAATCAGGACTCTCCTGTCTATGAACTAGTTTTTGCAATCATCCAAGTAATTCTTCTCCTTATAGCTTTGCAGAAAACAGCTGCAGGAAGTAATAGCAAACACAGACCATTATTTATTTGTTGCACACTGGCATCACAGAAGAACAACAAAAAAAGAAGAGAGGTAAAGATATGTGAAATACCACTAAACCACTAGTTTTGCTGAAAGATTTTCATAGCTAGCAAGGTAAAGCTTATGGAAGAAAAATACCAATATATCATTTTAGACTTCAACCTTTCAAAAGGAAAAAAGACATAAACAGCACTTTGCTTTAGCTATTTTTCTAAGTTACGATCAAACTTAAAATTATAGAAAAGTATTATTTAGAAGATTACTTAAAGATAGTTTCAGGAATTTGAAACAAAGCTCCAAGAAGTTCTGGCAGGGTATCATCACGGGATGAGAGCTTTCACTGTTTGGAAGAGATGACATTGCTGCTGCTTTGTTGATGCGTGTCTTAATTCAGCTTGACTAGTGACTCTTGAATCAAATTTAGAATATGCGGGGTTTCTTTTCATTCAGTTTCTATACAGAAAATTAGCAACTTAATTAAAGATATTTCAGTCCAGTGCATACGTTTACCATAGGTCTACTGAGTGACCTGAAAAAAACATTTCATTCTGTCTCTGTTCACCACCTGCAACATTTTTACATTCATCCATTTCATGAAAGCACTACAAAGGTTAATTCACTTGTGCTTTCAAAGTAACATTAGATATCTTAGCATCAGCCACAATATGAGAATTGTTAATATTCCTTCAAAGAAAAACAAAAAAAGCATTTACAGTTCCACGCTCAACATTCAGTGGAAGCTGCAAGGACTCAATCGATAACACTGTTCTTGCTGCAGTATCAGCAACAGGCAGGTAATGAAAGGTTTTTCCTCCAGTTCAACAGTAGGAGTCAAATGAAGATGACAGTGCAGATCCACAGAGTAGCTCCACAAAATCAGTTCTGAAGACCCTGTTATTATCACAACTGTGCTCTTTCCCAGGCATCACCAATATCAAACAGCAAGCTACTACTAACTGCAATGAATGTGGATTCAGAGAGTTTGAAAATTATATATAGGGAGGACAGTAATTCCATGCTGAACTGGTAGTAACTGTTCTTATACTGGTCGTGCATCACCTCTCAAGAGGTTGGTATCCAGTTCCAACTATATGAACAGTAGATGGACAATTAATTTTACAACTAGCTGCATAGAGTACAAAGCCTCCTATAGCTCCTAAATTACAGGAGAATGATCTCCCTGCATACAGAACCCCTGTAATTCGGGATATATAGATATATACAGAACCTCTATGGTTCTTTAAGAATAAAATCTATTTCTGCTGAATAAAAATCTAAACTTTCAACAGCAGGAAGAGAAAATAAACTGGAGAAGATAAATAGTCACTATAAGTATTTAAATTCTTAAGACCTTTTAAGCTAAAAAGCACAGTAAAAAGCTTAAGAACATGGATCCTATTTAATTCTGGGACAGATATCCTGCATAGTTATGGTCCAAACATGTAATATTTTATTATCAAAATTCCTTATCTGTAGGATGGCAGAATAATACATTTGGCCATTTACACCGTCAATTATTAACAATAAAAGTTTAGCTATCTCTAAATATATTATATAGACATGGAGAAAAAGAGACAGCTGTAACGTTACCTAGCACAACCCAAATCCATGAATTTGGTTTCCATAGGTGATGATGTGATATCATAATACACTTCTCTAAACGAGAGAGATGAGAAAACACCTGAAATATGAGCATCCAAAATTATTTGTGTTCTTACGCCAGTCAAAATCTCTTTATAAATAGGCACATGAAGAAAAGGCCTGCTGCTGACAAAACAGAAGGTTTTAATGGTGCTAAGCATATCCCCTTCTGACACAGTCAAAAAGGGACAGCAGGATGTATGGATCACAGCTTGTTGAAGCATTTCAGATACAAAGAAATGAGGGAAATTTAAATTTTTATCAAGCAAATCTAAGCATTGCTAGAATTTTATTGTATAGGCAACGTATAGAAACTGCTAATTCAAAAATCTTCAAAAACAAGTAGAAAGCAACCGGAATTTATCTGCAGCAACCATGGTAGTGAGTCATTGCTGGCAAACTTGTATAACTATTTCAACAGCAGGCCTGTCTCAAGTGACCTCAGTGGTCACACAAAATATCTTGTGCCACAAACACAGGCATTTTTCTCTTTTCTGATTTAATGGCGCTTTCATTATCAAATTAAAATGTCACTCAGATGCCCATCACGGTGTTTCTGCACAAGAATAGCAGGCTGAGACCCTCCTGCATGTGAGCCCCCAGAATGCCAATTCCTGCATGCTGATGGGGGGGAGCTGTCAGTGCAAACCCACAAAGACACTCAAAGCTGCTAAAGCCCCCAGGCCGAGCTGTTAACACTTCCTGGATGTGATGAAGTTCATGATCCAAAGTGCCAGAGGCAGAACAGTTCTCTAAGCCAACTGTAGCTGCCATCCCGTATCATTCAACATTTGCTCATCTCCTTTCTTCATGCCGAATTTTGAGTCAGCAAGCTACAGAAACCTAGAAAGGGGCACTCTACATTCTAAATCCATCTAGGGACACGCTTTATTTGTTCAATCTCTTTGAAATACACATTGCATACTGTCACTGCCAACATGCTGATAATGACAAGCTCCTAGTAGGTGTAACCCAGAGCAAATTTAGAGTAAGGCTCGATACAGCCTTGCTGTTTACCATCCCGCTACCAGACGAATCTATCCAAGTTAACATCACTTTAGATATATACATTTGCCTTTTGGGTATTTTTTTCTGCAAGACCTACAAATCTTGCAGAGATCAATCTTCCATAAATCAGGATGCAAAACATCCTGTGTGAAGTATCCCATTGAGAACTATACATCTTTCAAACAAATCCAACTTTGAAAAATCATACTGTGTTAGTAGGTACGTGGTCCTGTAATAAAAGAACGGTACAGAGGTGAAGTCTACAAATAAGCATCTCCTTTGTATTTGATGACAATGTATCTACTACGCTGCTGCATATATTGCTGCTTCTTTGACAATGTTTTTATTTCCAAATGGGAAAACCAAAGACTATTACTTTCTTAGTGCTTTAGAAGCTAGTAAATAGCTTCATCTCACTATCCCCATTACTGTGCCTGAACTCCAAGGCCATCCTGATAATCCAGCCAGCCAGGACCATCATGATGCTTATGACAGAAGGGTGCAAATCTCCTCTACATCTTCCAGGTCCAGGCACATTATTCCAGCTCCTGATGCTCATGCTGGGCTGAGGTAGCTAAAGAGCTAATGGAGACAGCAGAAAGAATGTAATTAGATAACACTGTGGACCCTTTAAATTTTGCTCAGATTTTGTGCAGGAAAAACCTAGTAAAGTAAAATGTTTCTCCAGAATAAATGAGAAAAACAAATCAGTCAGTAACTGTAAACATCTGCTGTTTTAAACAAGTGCCTGCATGAGGGTGAAGTTAAAGGGAAGTAACTGGCTTATTCCACTGAAGAGAAAATGCACTCTTGCTTTTTTTTCTGACTTTTCTCTTATGAGACCAGCACACATCCTGAATTCTTAAGATTTTATGTGCTTCTCTACACTGCTATGTGGACATCAATCTTAACAAAATTTCACAATTTGGATACGTTAAAAATCCAACTGCTTTCAGAGGATTTAGAAAAAGTAACAAGATTTTTCCTTCTGCTTGCATTTAGCAGATGTGTGTCTTCTTTTAATCTCAAATATGAAAACGTCACCATGGTTAATTCCTTCATCGTGTCCTGATCAGGAACACCATATCATCCTCATAAGACTGGAATCTAAATCCTTTTAAAAAAAGAAATTAGTAATACAACTCAGTGTTTAGATTACTAAAATATTGGACACAACTAAGCTCATGTAATTGAATATTACAAAATCTACTTGAACATACAGTTTTGCTGCTTTGCCTTTCACGTGGAATTTAAATTGAGGATTGTAAAAATCAAAAAACTTCATCTCCTTGAGATCATCTTGAGGACTGATGTCTCTTGCTCTTACTCTTGCACACAAAATATATGACCTGATACATTTCTGAAACAAGGAAAAGGAGTTCTTGGCAATGTGCTCTCTAGGCTGACCCTTCTTCTTGGGGTTTCTTTCTCTTTGGTTCAAAATAACCTGAGTCTTATGCCTACACAGCAGCTGTACAAAGTGTATGTCATGATATGTGAAGAACAAATAGGAGGTGGGATGAGAACACGAAAGGAAGGCATATAAAACACAGTGAGGTATTATGGAGCAATAATGAACTAATATTAGCACATAATTTGGCAGATAACTAAATCAAAGCAGTTAATGCTGAGACCCCATAGTTATACCCTGTGAGATTCAGAGCATTTTAATTTAGGTAGGACTCCCTGGGTGAGATGTATCCACCACATACAGTCATGGCTCAGTGTTGGCCAAAAGACAATTTTGTAGACTCCTGGAATAAAACTTTCAGTTCCATTTCCCTCAAATAAGCCAAGGGCTACATTTAAATCAACATACAGTAAGAACTAGTTATGGGATTTGCTTTGAAATTGAAGGACTGCTCCAAAAAAGACACTACTTAAGACACAAGCAGAGTGGCTAGAGTGTGCATTTGTATGTATTTCAATTAATACCAAAAGGTCACAGATAATTGAATAGTATTTGTTTTATACATCACTTACAGCCTAATAAATAGCTTCCGGTCCTTCACATTCTTTTTCATAATATCATATAACCTTGTAATGCAGTGAATTCCATTTGATGGGGAAAATACCACCAGTTTACTAAAAGGCAGGGGAGGACACCTTCAGCAGGTTTGGTGATGCAGCTCCTCAGTTACTGCTACTCAGTCTGAGGAAGAGGAGTAATTTACATCCACCTGTAGGGTAGTCAATCCCATATACCAGTAACAGCAGGGGACTGCAAATATGCATCTCCACATCTGACTTTTTAAGTAGAGTCATGACCATCATGTCACTCAGGTGGAATCTCCTGGAGTGGCAGACACCAACACAGATCCCTCCCCTGGATACACGGCTGGAGCTCCACATTCACCAGGAGTACAGTGTGGGTTGGGAAACACTGAAACTCCAATTACAGCTCTTACAAGTTTGCAAACTTGGGTTCAAAGAATTACACAGCCTGATCATCTGATATTTGCTATTTTCCAGCTGAGGAAAAAGTAAACAAACAAAAGAAAGGAATGAGTAGATAGAAAGAAGAGGAAAAGCAAAATGCTTACATTGAAAGAGATGGGAACTGCATCTATTGCCCTATAGCCAGCAAAATAAATGTAAATATTTTCAAATGTTACTCCAGTATGTAAGCAAATTCCCCAAGGAGGTTGTATAGCCAAATACAAGGAAAGATGGTCCAAATCCCTGTTTCTAAAATGACATGATGAATGGTAAATTCTGCTTCTCTACCAAGAACTGTGGCTTCTCATGAAATTCATTTACAATGATAATCAACACATAGCTTTATTTATTTATTTGGATTACTCAAGAACAGCAGCTGGAGAAGATTAGGTTACATTAAATTGGCCCAGGAAGACAAAGTTTGGAAGACATTCCACCAAAACCCAGGACCCACCTTCACAGCCCTGAAGGAAGAGATGACACGAAGCCAGTCCTGCCCTTGGGAAGTGCAGGGCAGGCAGAGGAGCAGGGACAGCTCAAAGCAGTAACACTGCAAATGCCACTCACCCTCTGAAATGCCATCTTTGCACAAACACTGAAAAGGCTTCCACCCACAAAAAATTCACGAGGGTCCTACTTCCTTACTAAATTCCATTCCTGGTCTTTGCAATAGTAGAAATTAGATCACTAGGCAGAAGAAGGAATTTCAAATTAGCCTCAGCAGTGCTAAATGCATAAATATCTTAAGAAATACAGCTCTAAGTGATTTCTCTGTCAGAAAGAAATATCTCATTGTACCATCCCTTATAGTTCCAAGGACCAAGAACCCTTCCTGGAGCTTCTCAATTAATAACCTTTTATCAACACCTAAAAAAGTGTTGGGATCCTAGTGGAAAACTAGAACAAGAAGTTTTCAAGGTAGATAGCTTTTGTTTGTTTAAGTAAGTAAATAAAGAAACAAAATCCTGAGTTTAACAAAAACCAGATTTAAAGGATGAGGATAAAAAAATCCAACCGAAGTCCATGGCACATTTTGTATGTGACCTCATGCTGCATACTCCTCCAGGATTGAGTAATATCCCTGACCACACAATCTCCTTTGGTTTTTGTAAACTTTCCCTTTTTTAAAAAAAGATTGTGTTTTCGTTACATCTTACCTTCAAGACTAGTAGCTCAGAGAAAAAGCAGAATAGTGTTCAAATAGATGAGGAGCAAAGAAAACAGTCCATTCCAGAGTTTGTTTGTGTTTTTAAAGAAACGTGGAAAGGAAAAAAAACAACTGGATAGAATACCAATTGTTAGACTAAACAAAAAGCATGAAATACAGAAATTTTATTTTCATATAAGGCAGCTGTTTACCAAACAAAGAAAAAAAATATGAAGATGACTGCTCCCTGAGTTTTTGATTATTGACTGATCTTTGGACAAAAAACTTCTAACTTAATGATGAAGTAACTTGCTGACAATCAACACAATTCCTCAGTGTATATTACTGGATTTTTATCTATTCTAGTTCCCATAGGTCCAAAATTACTGGGTTTCCATCCTCAGTGATAAGTATCAGCATTCTGGTTTTACAGACAGGAAACAAGGATAACCTTGGAGGATAACCGTGGAGGATAACCACGCTGTTTGGAGATGAGGTGTGTTAGGACTCACTTAGTAGTCAATAAAAACTCTCTCAGCAGTCAATTCCGATTCCTAGCTGAACTCCTCTCTCAATAACTTTCTAAAGAATGTCTAAATGAACTCTGTTTCCCCAAAGCCAGAAATTATAGTGCTCCCTGATATTAGGCCATGTGATTTTCAAAACCTGCAAAATTGAAATGCCTCTCAAAAGCCACTGCTACTGCAATGGTCATAAAAAGTGGGGCAATTAAAAGTCTAATAGGAATAAAAATGCTCACCTATCACATCCAATTTTGGCCAAACAAAGGAATGGAGGAAGACAAATTGCAATGCCATAATTTTTTTCTGTGACCTGTAATTCTTCATCACCAACACTCATTTGTTACATCTACAAATGGGCAATGCTTTCTTTGGACAGGGAACAGGATTTTTCTACTTGTAGTGTAATAAATCCAGCAGTGTAGGTCCAGGAGAGACAAACAAGTGCTAAAGAGACGGAAATAAATAATTCAATCCAGTTAGAATCCAGGAATCCTCTATTCAGATTAACAGGAATCAGTACACCTGAAAACAAAGATACTCCTCCAAAGGCTACAGCTGTGGGGAAAAAAATAGCTCAACTACGAATTCCAGGAGCAGCATAGACAAAATTACAGTTTTATGTCTGTGGATAATATAGATTTGAGTGCCAAAATCCAGTGCTTAGGAGTTCTAAATGCCAAATGACAGAATCAGTCATACTAAGGTTTTAATCACCAAATCTTCCTTCAGAAAAATGTAGTACATTTCATTGCAGAATACACCAAGCTATGGACTCAGTGTTTTGTTAGGTGTGAGAGCACACTAGAGCACAGCAGAGTATTATGGAGAATATCAACAGTGATACATTATTCACTATTTCCCATATCATTAGAACATCAAGCAAAATTACCCTGAAGACAGTAAAACAGACAAAAGGAAGCACTTTGTTATATAACAGGCAGTTAATAGGCAGATTTCTTTACATCAATATGTACAGATGGGATCAAAAGCTATTAAGAGGTCTAACAGCATCCTCAATTTGGGAAGACCAGTTTCCTCCCCTCGGAAGCTGTAGAGTGACACTGCGGCAAGGACAGCCTCACATTTGTGTATTTTTCTCCTTCCCTGAACAATTCTAGGGTGCATTTTGAGACAAGGTATTGGAGCAGATGAGTCTTTGGTCTGGCCATTTTTATTTTCCCACAACACAAGTTCAACCCTTTCTGTTGCAGTAGAAGATCTATTGCACAGGCAACTGGAAGAGACCAAACCTTAGGGGAAAAAACTCCACTTGGAAAGATCTCTCTCAGCTACTGAGAGAGATGGAAATCTAACATGGACATTTCACAACACCCTCCCTTTTCAGTTTCTTCAGTAACTTTCAGGGGTAAGGGTGATAAAGACCACCCTTTAAACTTTTCTTTGGAAGGTCTGGACAGCCTGGGAAAAAATAACAACTTAATTCCTCTAAACAAAATAAAAAGCCAACTTGATATGGCAAGGGTACTTCCCCACCCCCTCCAGGCTGGACTGAAATTCAGAGGAAAAAACCACTGGTCAGTGAATAAAGTGCTCTAGATAATATGCAGAGGTGACCTCACCATTGGGGAATGTGGTTTAACAGTAGTTTAACAAAATGCTGTATATAGTCACGAGGTTTTGAATTTTTCTCACTCCTCTTTCTGAAGCAGTAGTCCAAAAAAGGCTGTCTCCAGTGACCTATATTAGAGACAAATGTCATGAATTCAAGCAGACATCAATTAATCTAGTAAGTACCACACCAAAGCCTTAAGAAGACGGATGCTACATATTGGGAGGAAAAATGTTTCCTCCAGAAATTTTGCTGTAAATACAGAACACAATCCTGACCTGAAAGAACCCTTGCAGTTACTCTGACTAAAAGTGCCCTCACAAAACTAACAAAAATCCAGAGTGCTTTAGGGAAAATAGAGAATAGCTGGAACCTTTAACAGTAAGAACAGCTGCAGAATCACTGAGATCAAAAAACCCTTCCTGTTTACTCCATGCATTGTTCTAGTGAATGCTCTTCTTCTAAGATAAATGGGGTTTTTTTCTTCCTTTGCTTCAAAGAGCAGCTGTTTGTCTGAAAAGGCAGCCCAACCAACATCCAAACTGCCATAGGTAACCACCATGAGTCAGAGAACTCAATAAAGTTTGTCTCAAAGAACTGTGAACAGCCCAATTAATCAGACTGTCCTTCATCTTGTATCAGCATAACTTCAGAGAACATCAGCCCTACATCAGGAGGTTGTTCATGGCTCTGAGAGAGAGCAGTGTTTTTTCCAAATTGTTTAGTGAACAAGCTAAAGGAGAGCTCCAAGGCTGAGCCATAAAATAGGTTTCTCTTTTCAACAGGACAAATCCCATCCTCTCCTCCTTGTTAATTCATCAAAATAGCAACACTTCACAAAATCACCTGAGCCAAGTTCCATGATGTTAAAATACAGCTTTGACTCCTGTACAGATCGAAGTCCTTGACTCAAACAGTCCAGTGACACAATCACCTTTGGGAATTTCTGCCTTCAATGATGTAAAAAAAGGGTCACTAAAAGAGGATGAAAGGGGACAGGAGGAAGGCAGCCAACATTTTGCAGCTGTACAGGACACCATTCACAGTTTTGAGGTCTTCAATATTAACTCTTTTAAGGAGCCAGGGGAAGATATTTCTAAGTAGGAATTACAAGGTCTGAAATAAACCAGAATTATACAAACACATTCAATATGGAAATTTAAAACACTGTTTGTTGGCTTTTCAGTTTATTCTTCGATGAGTTAGAACAGATTGCACAGCAGACAAGGCAGAAACAGCACATACATCTTCTCAGTTTTCTGTCCCTCCCTTTGTGGTCCTGATTCTCATTTCTTAGAGCAGGAGTGGGCCTGCAAGCTAGTGTTAGCAGTACCATTCCTGGCTGCTTTCATTTCTGCTGTGAACAGGTAAAGAATCACATCAGCTTCTGAGTAATGTTAGAGTAAAAAGTATTTCATTAAAATTAGTTTAACTGCTTGGTTTTCTCAAAAGCAAATAGAAAAACTCATCTCAGCCTCATCATTTAATTCAAACACCCATAACCTCAAAAACATCTTACAGCAACAACTGCTACATGACTCCTTCCCCAACACGTCACATCAGACACAGCTGCCATTAACCTTCCTGCTGCAAAGTAGCCTTCATCATGTTTTCTTTACTGCAATGGGCATCACACACCATCACCTCTCCCACCAGTCCTAGCCAGGTCTGGGGTCCTTTGGAGTACTTCTCCAGTGCAGATTCCTGAGGGAAAAAGCATATCCTAAATTTATCAACCTAATCAAAACTTACCCTGTCCTTCAGTCCTAGAACAACTAAAATAAACAAGTCTTTACTCATCAAAACTTATTATCAAGTTTCCAGTCTTAAGACTGGGAATGGACTAAGTAAAATAAAATACCCCTTGGATTATATTTAACAGGGTTCCTTCAGTCTCCTTCATTCCTCTCCTCTGCTAGACAGTTCTCAAGCACAGCAATAAGGCTTCTTCCATTCTTGCAGCATAATGAAATATTGTTTTCTTACCTAACAGATGCTAATCACGGTGTTAAAAGTATGTCTTGGTTTTTACTGCCCTTCCTCAGCACACCAGAAGTCTGTATGTGTTTGTTCCACTAAATTCTTTCCTGCTTTGACAAACTACTACATATTCATAAAGTTTATGTATCCAGTCTTAGCAGAATGAGGCAGACAGCAAAGCTTTGGTGTCTCTGGTCACATTATAGCAATGCAGAAGACAAAATTAGAGGCAGATGGAGTAGACTAAGTTGTCTCTTCTCATACACTCCATTTACAAAACCTCCTCAGAGCCAGCTTATAAATTAAGGGCTGACAACTGAGCTGTGTCTGGATACCAAAGCAAGTGTGTCCTTCAGAGTAAGTGACAAGGTTCAGAGGCAGGCTTGATAAACAGTATAATGTTCATCTGCTGGAATACACTTGATTTCCATTCAGCATCTGATGGAGGTTCCCTACAACATTTCCAAGAGAACACAAAAGGGAAGTAGGTTTCTCTTTGGAGGTGGAACATTGCTGGCCTGCAAGAAGGGCCAGGCAGGCACAGAAGAGTTGATGCTTGGTCATCACACGCACCTTCAGGATTTTCAAGAGAGGAAGCTCCTGCATCCGTTTAAGGATAAGCTCACAACAGCTTTGACTCAATACAGGCAGCAATAAATCACCTGCTTCCACAATGTGTGCTGGTGCTTTGTTCTTTATGACCAAGATCAAAAATAAAATGAAGAACGCCCATGTTTTACATAAATCTCTATCAAAACCCATGATCCCACAGAACATCTAGCAGTATTTCTAATCTCTTTAACTGAAGTTTTGGGAATGATCAATGCTTAGATAGCCCAATTAATTCAATTTTTGTAAGTTATTCAGGGAGCAAGAAGGTCTTTGTAGAAGGATACTCTGTAACTGGAAGCATTACAACCTCACCAGTGCAGAAGCTGGCCAAAATCGAAGTAATTTGTCCCTGAGTTTTAGAACAGATTTCTGAAGGAAGAATATGAAGTGTGGCTTTTGATGTGCCCTTCTCTCAAGAGAACAAAGCAACACGAGGACCCCCATGCCATTTATGACATTCCCTGAATGGGGTTTTGCTACTAGAGCAAATTCAGCCTTCTGTGAATGCAACAACTGTAAAAATTTTTGCTCAAACAACAGCAGTAGAACAACAATAGTAGAAACTTGTTACTAGTTGTAACCATATCCACTCCTAGAAAACAAATAAACAAACATTTAATTAGGTTAACGCTACTGTGGTGAAGAACAACAAGCAAGGTAAGCATTCCACCTTACACATACAGAGGGGAAAAAAGAACTGAGATTTCTCAGTTTTGTGCCACTAGTCTGGCTGCTTAGAAGAACACAAAATGTACAAACTTAGTCCTAAGATGAACTATATCAAGAAAGAAATCAAACTCACACATAGCAGGCACTTTCATGGATATTCACATGAAGAACTTAAAAAAGCATCTTAAAAAAGCATTCTTTTTTAAATAAGCACAGTAACTGGAAATACAGGTATTACCTCTTTTTTCTCTGTGGAAACTCATTGGCAAATATGTTACTGGTCTCAGAATCAAAAATGGGTTGAAAAGCTTATGAGTCATTCCCTTTTGCTTTTAAAATATTCTTACTTCAAACTTCTACCAAGGATATGGAGAACCCCTAGTGTGTGAAGATTTATTAATAATGTCTAGTGGTTCAAAAAGCACTTTGCTACTTCTCCAGAAATTCCTTGAAGAATCTTGTCCAGACATACCAACTCTAAAGCACATAAACCTAGGTATCTACTCCTTGAAATTTTGTTGTTGATATTAAGGAGAGCATTTTTTTCCATCATCCAAGCAGAACAAAACTCTGCATTTACTGCACACTTCTACCTTTCTATAAATACACTATCACTGTCTCCCCTTACACTCTTGATAGAACTATTTTTCCATGAACATTTCTTTGTTATGAAAGTGAACTTTTGGGGCAAACAGTATAAAACTGCTCTAAACAATGCCCAGCCATTCATATTTCTTGCTTTACATGCTTTCCCCACATGGTTTGGTTCATAATTACTTCCAGCTTCAGGAAACTCACCCTTTTAAGGGCACCAAACATAAGGTTTTGACTTTGTTTGCACTTAACAAATCAAGCAATGAATCAATTCTATCTAAGCTGCCAGCGATTCTGAATTCTACAGTCTTTATCTTCTTCTTCATCAACTGAAACTGTGTCTAACACAGGAATCCCAAAGTTACATAATAAAGACTCCCATGAGAAATCCTTACCAGAATGCCAAAGGATTAAAATTCAAACAACTGAAATGAACTAAAAAGAGCAAAACAAAAACAGAGGTGGCAGTTACATCCCACCCAAATGTGGGAGAGGTTTGATGGATGAACAACAAACAGCCAGGTAACTGAATTGTTATAAATAGCTTGGGTTAATTTTCTTAAATATTTCAAGTGCTCAAACAATTAGTACAGAATGGAAGAGATTGGGTAGAAGGAGACGATCAAAGGTCTGAAATGAAAGAGAAATAAATAACCAACTGCTGGGAAAATACCAGTATGCTAAGCCTTGAAATAATCTTTCAGAAAAAGCATCAGAACACTCTTGCATGTGATGGGCAGAATCCTTTCATTTAGCCCGTGAGAGACGCTCTTCGTCTTGGCTATGCAGGACAGGACATCACTGGGACTTCTCACTTCTTTTCTTTTGTCCCTTGTTCACGATTGCAGGAATACAAAAAGACAAATTGGAAAAAAACCCAGGGCAGAAAGAAATCCCACAGCACCAGGCATGGGGAAAGTCCAGCATTCCAACACGTTTACTGCTTATTTTTACAGTGTTTAATGGCGAAGTACCACACAAAGACACAAACAGTTTCAAAGCAACCTCCCAGCCTAGAAAGAAAATGAGGGGAAGGGGCTCTGTTTCAGTTCTTCATTATTAAAGCTCTGAAGTAAAGACGTTTCAACAAACATAAGTAACCCAATCTGTGTGTTTCCCCAGCCCAAACTCCCTCCATTTTTATGGTCTTTTCAAAATCTAGATCAAGTTTCATTTGAGTTTGCAGGGTGAAGGTTGGTATTTCTGGCTTTCCCACCCCCCCAAGACTCAATTTCTTTGCCTTTTCTTTCTAACACAAAGTTGAAATCATCATGAATATTCAAAAAATCTTTGTTTCACCTCCCAAATCTATCTTATAATAAATAATGAAGAAATATGCAAATACACAATATCACAAAATGTCTAGCAAAACACAAAGCCCATTGTGTTTTGCTAATATTCCTCCTTTTAGTTAAGTTCTGCCTAAAGATTCCCAAAGTACACAATATAAAATACATACCAATATAAAATACATACCATCTAGTTAACAGAGTGTACTTGTATAATATGTTAGTATTATGTTATTGTGGTCAACCACAGTGATCTCATAGCCATTTTTCTAATTGAGAGGGGCAACAATTTTTTTTTCCTACTTCTACCTTGAAAGAAAATTATAAGACCCATTGTTTTGTTTAAGTACAAAGATTCCGTGAAACCCAAGCATATCTTCTAACATTTGTTAAACTTTATGAGGAAGTGGTTCTTCCCCAGTCAAAGTCAAACCCTGGGAAGCTTTTCCCATCATTCATCAGCTGAGATTTTGATGTCCAAGGTTTTCAACTGACTATGGCAGGAGGTGAAAAGATCTACCAAGTTCCTAAGAGGAGCTTTTCTCTGGCTGTTGTTTAGAAGCATCAAATCCCCAACATAACTGCTAAAGTCCCTTCGAAAGTAGATTCTGAAGGATGAGTTTGAAACAGGGGCAGAAGCAGTCACTAGCTTCCATCTCACTGAGGAAAAGGCACACCAGCAGAGCAGGAAGGAAAGCTGGCACAGAAGCATGAGGGCAACAATGCAAGGGAGAAGCCCCCAAATCATATGGGTTACAAAAAAGGAACTTTTCATATGCTCAACACAAGTGAATCTGCACTTGTAAACTGCCAAGGTCGACTCAAAGCAGCCATTAAGGTGACTAAACCAAGCATTCAGAGAGTACTAAGTGACAGAAGCATGACCATGCAACCTTCAGCTTGGCCCACTTAATAAGCATTAAATACAGTCTATAATTAACTCCACGTTCATATGCTGATCCTCCTTCGGAAATCTCATTTAATTCAATGCAAACACAGATTCTGGTCAGGGAATGATTCAGAATTTGTAGTGAATGAGACTCTTGTTTCTAAGACCTGGCCAGCCTCAAAGAACTACTACAATATAAATATTTAATAATAACAAAAGCATGCAACTCGTTGCCAAGCACAGATGTTAGAAAGTGACTGCAAATCTTGGCATTTGGTGGCACCTAGTAATCCACTGGCTGAGTCACTAATGTGATTGATAGCCTTAAGTTGTTCAGGAACTATTCCCCCCTTGAGAATTAGAATCTGTGAATTGTATCATATTTTTTGTGTAAGTGTTTTTCTCTACACAATCAGCAAACATTGGATGTTATCCTTACAGGTTTTAAAAAGGCTCTGCTGCTTGGGAAAACTCTTCAGCAGGGAGAAATGGATGTAACTGGCCTGTTTTTATACTTAGTGCATATTTTGTTTGGATATTCTAATTCTGGTGATGATGTTATGGTTGGTACAAACATAACTAAAAGATAAACTCCTCTTGCAACAGATCTTTTTCACTAACCTGGTCTTGAGGAGACTTATGTCTTGTTTTGACTAAGGGAACAACTCATTCATAAACTGCACTGCCTGTGGACATCCTCAGCTTTCCATTCACCCCGTATGTCATTAACAATCCCTACCTGGATACCATCCTGCCCTTTAAAAGCTGCTAGACTTTTAAAAGAAGAGTTATTGTAGGCACAAGCACCAGAAGGGAAGCATCTTCCATCTTAATATTCTCCTTTGCAACAAGACTGGTCAGAACCTGTCCTTCCCATGAAGCATCCATACAATATCTTTGAAAGTGGCCATCCCCTTACAGGTGAGATTCCTGTCCATACCAGCCTCCCTAATTACCTCGAGGCATTTATCAGACGTACAGCTCCCACAGAAAACACTGTTCAAGTGCTTCTGACAGAATTCCTTCCAAAGCAAACAAATCTGGTTTTATTACCATTTCCATTAATTCAGGGAGAACAAAACCATTACATTCCTGTAACCACAGCAGACTGTACTATATCTGAATAACATGCCCTGGACATCTGCAGGGTAGAGGACATTAAAGTAGCAATGCATGAAAAAACTAAAGATGCAAAGGCGAATGGACACATTACTACTTATTTATGTCAAATGTTTTCCTTTGTATGACATTTAAAATACAAGTCAGAGCACTTAAGTTTTAATGCAGATCTACCTTTGTTGAAAATGTTTAGTCTTCCGGGCCATTAGTTTCAATGACATCACCTGACACAGCCAGCAACAGGTTCTGAGCAAATGAAAGATTAAGAAAAAAAATCCGCAGAAAACTAATTGTTGCCCTAAGTGCTTCAAGTCACACAAGATTCTCACATGCTGTCAATTAAGTGAACCCTATAAAGTTATGATCTATGGCAAGATTCCACCAGAACGATTATATCACAACGACAGACATAATTCAATTATTTCTGCCAATGAAGTCATCAGTGCAGAACATATTACTCCTTTCAACTCTAAACAACTTTTTTTTAAACCAGAAAGTGCTTCTATGATGGTACCATCTTGACTGAGTCACAGACAGTATTTTTAACCACTAAGTTTCATTGAATTCAGTCTGTACTTAGAAATTTGGTGAAATTGTAGAATGGTAGTAGCAAAGTCCTCTAGACTATCAGCCATTTTTCTTTCAAAATTTATTTCATATGTTTTATGGTATTTTCAGCCATTTTCTGTCTTCCTTGATGTCAAAAAAAACCTCTGAACAAACCACAGAATAATTCAGGCCAGAAGTGAACTCTGCAGGTCATCAGGCCTATTCTCAAACCAGGATCAGCTTTAATTCTACAGAAGAAACAAATAAACAACAACAAAAAGAAAAAAACAACCAAACAAAACCAAGCAAAGCTGCAGTAAAAAAAAAAGTTATTTCACCTACGCATAGTACTTGCTTTCTTTGTTCCTTAAGTTAACTCATAGCATTTATTTTAATCATGGTGATTTTGTTACAAGTCTTTCTAGAAGCTAACTTTAGGACTTTGAAAAACAAATGTGCATATTTACAGTACTATATAAATGTATTTTTTTTAAGTAGTCAACAAAATCTTTCTTTAATCAAACTAATGGAGAGTTTTTATCATGGGGAGGTTTTAAGAAAATAAATCAGTGTTCTGGAAGCCCTCCAGCAGGTAAAAACTCCACTGTGCCTTATACAGAAGAATAGGAAAAAGCAGACCATGCTTTGGAGAGCTTTAATCAAACAGGTAAGTCAGCAAAGAAGAGAAGAAAAAATGGAACAGAGGCTTGAGGGGAAGGAAGACTCAATTGGATTTGCTAAAAGCAAAATGAAAAGGACAGTGCATGCAGAAGGAGAAGGAAGAGCAAGACTGAAGCAGTGGTTTGGACACAGCACAGACTGGGATTCCAACTGTGTGTGGACAGTCAACAGGCATGTTCAATAAATTGGACATTACAAAATACACAAAAATAGCTGGAAAAAAACAGTTAGCCTAGTTAAAAACTTAAAAAACACTTTTCCCTCTCCAACACCCACACCTTCACTCAAAGGTTCCTTACCCACTTCACAATTTGGGATTAATCTCTTTGCTTTGACTTCTACATGTATGAATTGAAGGTAATGTATCATGTGAATCACATCCCACAGTGTTGTATGGGTACACACACTATTGTCTCTAAATCACTAGGATGTCCCAACACAGAAAATTCAACTAAGAAAATGGGTAACTGTGCCACCAGCATGGGTTCCAGACAGCATGCAACAAAAACTGCGTAGAACACTACACTGAATGAGACCAGAAAAAAACCTTGAACTATTCATGCAGTCAACGCTAGCCTTCCTGACCACTGAACAGGATACAGAGCCTTTGGAGGAAAATAAATAAATAAATATCAACATTTCTTCTTTCTCATATGCATTCTGCTACTTTTTGCCATATGTTACTATAACTGAATTTATGTACCCAGCTGCTTCTGCAAAAGAAGCTCGTACTTAGAGACTTTCTTATCTCCTGCAAGCAGCAGTTCCCAGCACACTTGGGAGGACTTTATTTCATTATGAAAGCTGACAGGCTGTTCACCATCACTAAACTGAATTGTTTCACTCTATAGGTACAATGAAAATTTCAAAACATTAAGAATGGGGTTTATATTGACTGGATATATTGTACAGGGGATGTATTCTCAAAGCCACGAGATTGGTTCTGCGCCTTTTTAAGTAGAAGGCTTTTAGCAGTGTTTTTGCTCCCAACTCCAAAATTCCGTCAGGTTGCTGACCCCAGAAACAGGGTCGCTACTGACCCCTAGTGTTCAGCAATCCAGGCTCAATTCGACTGATTTAAGGCAAAGAGCACAAGGAGCATCTTCATCCTTCAGCACTGCGTTGTCCTTCTGACATAGCAAGTGGTCCCTGCCTTGTGCTGAGGTTCTTTCCACTCTATTTTATCAACAATAATAGTACTATCCATTTTTAAAGAAACAAGTAGAAAGGAAATATAAACTCCTAGGCATCCCAGCAAATTGTAGATTCACATTCCTTCCACTTTCACATCTTTAATTCATTCTTCATTTGGAAGATTAAGAGAAGGATATCTAGAGCAGACTGACAGTCACGGCTTCAAGTGGGTATTTATAGTCTCTTGATCAGTTATTAAGGAATTAATGACAGTGAACCACAATCCAAGCTGGCCTGCAAAGCCTAGTGCAAGGAAAGGAGTTGTAATTGCCAGGTTGCTGCAGGACTCGGCTGTCCCAGGTAGAAGTGTAGAGTCCAGTGAGCCAGCTGCCCAAGTGACATAAAAGTTGCTTACAACAGAAAGCTGTCACTACAGAAATTAAGAAGAATCCTACTGTTCTACTTACAATTTTGAGTCCAGGTTCAGGAGAAAGCCCAGTTTGTCATATTCTGGAAAACAAAAGCAAAGAAAACAACATCATAAAAACTGCAAGTGTCTCCACTGCAAAAGGCACCAAAACCAAACAGCAGCAAGTCCTTATAGCAGCTGTAAGTACAGATTATTGTTATTTCAAGGTATTCCTAAACTAACATTTCTCAATCTCCAGGAAATACCAGAGCAAGAGAACACATGGCTAGTCATTAATTTAGAAATCACTAGAATTAATCAAGATATCCAGAGACATAAAAAGGAAGCATTACTGAAACCACTTATGCAGTGATAAACAGAGCTTTCCTGCTTGCTGTACAAATAATTTTGCCCCTAAACTGTATGACAAACATTCCTCCTAAATTCTGATGTGTAGAACTTTGAGATTTTTCTCCATTCCTTGTCTATTCCAACCCGCAACTTCATAATCAAGCATCTCTTCTTCAAGAGAAAGTGACTCATGGTGGCAAAAGTGCTTCAAGTTCAGGTGCTGTTGTTCAATAGGAAACTGCAAAGTCAGTTTATGCCATGAACGGGGGGACAGCTACAGAGACAAAGCTATCACTCAGAACATCTCTAACTCCTGTATAAAGTAAGCTTTCATTCAGCATCTCTGAATAGATTGTGATCTTGTAAATCAAACACTTGATACAAAAAAATAAAACTTTTAGAATTCACACGAGATATGCAAGAAGAAGGTGTAGTGTCCTTTTTGCGCTGGGTTAAGCTCAGGGGCCTCCTCACACTGAGGATCCCTGGGTCTCACTGCTATACAATAAAAAAATAATACAAATAGAGAAGTAAAAGGTAATCCAACCAGAGATTAAAAGAAATGAGAAAAAAATTCTCATAAGCTTTTAGAAAGAGCTCATTGGAAATACAAGATTACTTTTCTCACGAGACACCCCTAGAATTTCTGGTGCAGTAGTTTACCTCAGAAGATCACAAGCTTTTCACACTCTCATTTACCAGCAGAGCAGGAAAGCGTAAACCTGCACCTCAGACACAATGATTTCACCAGATAGGTCAATATAAACTGTGCCAGTGGTTTCAATCCCATTAAGATTTAATTGCTGAGCAAAGGGAAGTACTCTATTTGCCATCACTTAGGTAACAGAAGCTGCAGAACACACGCATGCTTGATATTGGCACATACTGTCTGTTCCCTGCCAGCACCCAAGTGCCACCCACCAACCCCACTCCACCTGTGCATCTCTCCTCCTCTTTCCACATACTGACAGTTCTGTTTCCCCCATGTGCTGCTTTCCTCATAATTTCTTCCCAGTTTATTCCTCCTACAAGAAATTACGTCCTGTACAACCTCACCTCCTCCGCCTGTAGGATTGTGCAGAGGAAGGTATCCATTCCAGAAAAAGAAACATGCTTTCAATTTTTATTAACCCTTCTGATTACCAAAAGCAACATCTGTACTGAGTAAACAGAAAAAAGAAATTTTTTTCGTCATTCTTTTTTTTAAACATCTACAGCCATCTGTCATCAGTCCTATCTCATTCAAACCAACATTCCCTTCTTCCCAACAGGACATACAAAAAGAGGAATTGCAATAAGAGATATATCACCTCATAACTACAACAACATCCTGGACTTTCTACTAACTCAGCTCTTGCCAACCAAAGCATCAGAACACAGACACAAGCTAAACACTAAGGACAGACCTCCACCGCAATGTTTCACAAGATTTACCTTCTCTTTGTCACAAGTGTTTCACCTCCCCTAGGTTTAAAGTTTTGATGTTCACTGATCATTACTGACAGTAACATAAAGGAATTTTGTAAAATTGCATGTCAACTACCTTGCAACAGGTAAAAAAAGTAACATCAGGCTGTAACATCAAACCAGAAGCATCTACGCCCCTTCCTCTCGCTGGCGGGTGAGATGTGCACGGTACTGCAGGCAGAGAAATGCTGCCCTCACCATGAGCCATCTCACACTCACTGGCACTTTTCGAAGTCAGCATTACTTTTAGCTTGGAAATTAATCTCTGTCACATGCTGCTCCCCCAGGAAAAACACTAGGAGCCTCTAAAATTACAGATTCAAAGTTATCTTCCTTTTTAGCAAAAATCAGAGTCTTGTTATAGAGTTCCAGTGTCATTTAGCTGTATCACGATGAATACAGGGGCCAAAAGTCAGCTCATAGGCTGGCTGGAAGCAGCCTGGATTCACAAAAGACAGATAAAGCCCCAAATATCTGAAGAAAGCCAAACACACGGGGCCAAGCTGCAGGAAAAGGCAGTCTTTGTCCAGAGTTACATATTTAAATTAAAACAAGATGAAACACAGACCCACTAAATCAAAGTACAACTGAATCTAAAATGCAGTCTGGTCAGGGTATGATGATTACAGGAGAGGGACCGAGCTGATCACACAGCTCAAGAAAGGGACAAACCCATTCCTACCCTTCCCTACCCTGAAAATAGAGGTGGTAATAGCCTGCCTTGGCACTCACGACACCTCTCTGTGCCCTTACAGGTTGCTTTCTCCTCCCATCACCTTAGTTTAAAGCCTCACTGACCAAGTTAACCACTTGATATACAGAAATATTTCTCCTCTTTTTCATGCAGTGGGATAAACAAGTGCTGGAACACTAGATAAAACAGAACAAAATAGTTAGAGAGAAGAAGGTAAAAAGACTCCAGCTTCTCCACCAAAAACCAGCCTGGACCAGCCGGCCATGTTAACTGTGGTTTGATGTTGGCCTCCACCAACATCATCATGATGACACTCCCCCAACACCCCAATCATGAGGGGGTCTCTGCACTGAAGGACAATGCAGAGCCACCAACAGGTACAGTCCTGGAGAACTCCCTTCACATTTCAGCACATTGGTAGGTCTGATCCAGTCCAGGCTGTGTCTGTCCCACCAATTTCCAGACAAGACACATCTATGGCTGTGTGGCACAGGATCTATTTTTAAAGCAAAAAATGAGTAAAGGTAATAAAGAATTTAGTTTGCATCCACAGGAAGAACATAATAGAATAATCTGAACAAGGCTTTATGTTATCAGCCCACAAAAGACTGAAAGGCCCATGAAAGATAAAAGCAGTATTATTAAAAGGGCACAAGGCAATCTAAAGATCACACCTGTGCTAAGGAGCTACAGATCTCAGCTGACAATGTGGTACAGCAGTGCACAGAAGCACAGAAATGAACAAACATGGGAAATGAAGTTTCATCACGCCCCATAAGAACAAGAGGTCATCTTAGGTCAAAAGCAAAATGCATTTCTACACTTCCAGGAAGATCAGAACTGAGTCAGAATCTAAGAACTGACAATAATTTCATAATAAAGCATGTAATTGGGATTACATGAACAGGAATAGAGCCAAGCATAGCAATTTCTATAAATTATGCAAATCCTGTGCCAAATTCAATGTTGGCATTAGCATGGAAATTTCTCCAAAGAATCCAACAGAAATCCAGTTACCAGGCTGCAAGTGAGAGATGCACTGTCTCAAATCTGTAAACTCTGCAGACCACCCAGGAAGCCATAAAGCCCAGTGTACAGTATCTAGCAAGTATTCAAGTTGCCTTTTGCATCTGCAGCCAATATAGCTATATAGAAGCAAAATGGGCAGAATTTTCCCCTTATGCTTCTAATCTGAAATCAACAATCCAGGAATTAACTTGGCGTAGTGGTTTTATCCTTTCAAACTACCCATAACAAATTTCACTGATGACTTGAGTATTAACCTCTTTTAGCAGCCAGCTACTTAGAAGCACAGTACAAATAACTGCCCACAGAAATAGAAAATTCAACTTTTTTTTTAAAGACGGGCTATATGCACTTGTAGTTCTGTATTTAACTGGTATTTGCAAGTACAGGAGGGAAGGTAGAAGATTCAATTTTGCTATTTTATTCAAAATGTTTGTGTTTGTCAAAGAAATCAGTATGATTCTCAAGAAACAGAAGTCCTATCAGGAATGCTGAGACCACCCTGATACATTTCATCCTGTCAGTGCAGTTTGGTCTCTGCAAAACTCAGGCTCCAGTTGAGCCAAGCCTTCATCACTATTCCCATGCAAGTTCTGCATCTGTGGCAAAGGCCACAGGTAAAATGACTTACTCTGCAATGAAAAAGGCCAAACACATCACATTCACCTTGGACTAAGAAAACACATATGGGCAGTTATAAAAGTTCAGCTGATGTAAAGTAATTCTGCTAGAACTCGAGAGACAAGAAAGAATTAATGAAAAAAAGTCATGTTAAATGGATCAACTGAAAAGGACAAAAGAAAGCTTTTATTCCAAGGTTAAAAAAATACCAGTCAGGATTACTGAGTAACAATCAAAGCACTAGATAAACAAAGACTTAATGTTGCATCCTTTCCTTAGGATTTTCACTTTAACCTCTTCAGTGATGGAATTTACTGATGAAAGCATTATCTTCTATTTAAATAACCAGGGAATAAAAAAAGACTGCAAAGGCAGGTTCAGAAGTGGTGGAGCTGAGGCCACCCGAGCTTCTCAGCACAGCCCTGCATGGACTGCATGAAGGCCTAAGTTTCAGTTTCCTCCTCACCCCCAGCTTATGCTTTTGCACACACATTTACCAACTTTTCCCTCCAGGTTGCCAAGTGATACCAAGGAAAACATCAAGAAAACTGGTAAGACGAAGCCTAGTCCGCGGTGCCTTTCCCTGCTCTGTAACAATACACAGAGAAGCAGAAGTGACACCTGTAAAGCTACGTGCTCAGCCCTTGCAGCCCAGCACCAGAAGTTTACCTCACCAGTTTACATCTACACATCCCAGTAAAACTATAGCAACCTCCAGTGGTAGAAAAGCAACTGACTGCTTTCAGCTGAATTTAGGAAAGACTCCAATAGAAAGATGAAAAATTTTCCTCCTATGATCTGCCCTTTTGCTATTCCCAGGAAGTAACCTGTTTCAAGGCAGACTACAGCCTTTGCTAAGCAGTTGTTCCATTTACTGCCATGAGTCCACTTGGCAAATGGAGTTAATGCTGCCCTACTGAGTCTCCCAACATACTCTTTATTCTATAAATTGTATCGTATTTCCTAATAAAAGTCAAGAACAATATTAACAAAACAGTAATCTATATTGGCTTTTAGTGACTTACAAGATGTGCTGATTTGATGCAGAGACGTCACATGAGAGAGAAAAATCCATTGAAATACTTTTAATTTGAGGTATTCATTAAGCTACTTCTTGACATTTGCACCTCAAATCATTCACAGCTGTATTTTCAACTGGAGGAATAGAGCATTAATAAGAAGACAGATGATGATATGCTGGCAAAGTCACATAAGGACTATGAAGCTGCTTCATGACACTCACTGGCAAAGGTTCAAGCAGCTCTCACAGTCTACACTCAGAAAAATAAAGAATGAAGTAGAACTTCATTAATCAAAAATGAAAAGGGAAAAGCATTTTTGCAGAATAAAGCCACTAAAACCAGCAGAGAAAAAAATATATTTCCCTTTTTTTTTTCCTGCCTTACAGGAATGCAGAAATATACAGCACAGTAAGTTCATCTCTCCTTTCCCATCATTACCATGTAGTGCTAAGACAGAAATACAATTTGGGTGAAAAAACCCAATACACTAGAACCACATTAGCTCCAAACATAAATTAAAGTTGCTTTTCTCAAAACAAGAACATCTACAGTTAATTACCACTGACTTGGAAATCCAGGAAATATGGAAGTTTGCAACTGTAGCCATCTGTACTATCAGAGTACCATTAAGAAATCAAATAAACATCAAGGAATCTTCTGCAAGTCACAATATTTTTCTCTTACGCTAGGAATCTATCACTATTCTACCCACTTGATACCTCATTCAGTTGGCATTTCTATTCCTGGCCTCCATCCATGCCACTCTCCATCCAAAACGTAGGCAAGTAGTCACCAAATTCACTCTGGAGTTATATTCAGTAGGACAGACAGGGTTATTCTCATCCTTCACAAACTGGTTATCTGAGCATCCAGCAGCTGAATGAAACAGAGAAAGTTTCCTTCATAGTTCTCACAGCTTCTCCCAAAATGGTCAGGGACTTTGACTTAATGAATCACTAACAGCAAAATTCTAAATAAGCACAGATTTAAATTCTTAGATGATTACTCCTCTATCAGTATGAACTCAGCATTTGGAACCATGGTCTTACATGTGAGCTTTCATAAGCACATGAACTGCAGCAGATACGCTACTCTAAACCAAAGTTTAGAAATCCAGAAGAGTTAATACGTGGAAACAATTGGAGCAAGACCTAGATAACACTCGGTTGCTTGTAATGTTGGTACTAGCACCTTTTAAACCTGCAGTGAGAACATCTGCTATGAATCAGTGGTCAGTACTGCAATCAAACATGTCCAACAAGAGCATAAGCCTACAGCCCAAAAGTATTCAGTATTTTCAGCAAGCACAGTAGCATCTGGGAAAGTTGTGCATTCAGTGCACTCCTACCCAAGGCTTAGAGAAGAAAAATTTAGCTTGCTGTCAGACACAGGAGGTAGGAAAAAGTCTTGAACAAAAATAGCAGGGGTATAAATCTGACTTTCAAGGTCCAATGTTTGATTTGGTAGCAACAAAGTAAAACAAAGCAACTAGAGAGGGAAAAAAAAATAAAAGGAGCACTAGCTGTCTATGGCAAGTGAATGAAATCTAGGTGTCCTCAAACACTCTGTGTCCTGATTGTTTCCCCAAGTTCAGAGCATGACACCCTTCTTTCTGAAATGGTTTCAGCTGAACACTGGCCTAGACATCACATCAAACACTTATCTCAGCTGTTCAAGCTTTATCTTTCAAGGGAATGGACAGCCATGAAGAGAATTACAAAAACATCTGGACATGTGAAGGCTGGACCACAGCATGAACCTCACAGTTCAGCCTCATTCAAAGCACATTTGGCTCGCATGTCCTCTACCCAATAATCTCCTATGAAGCATTACATTAAAGCTCCATAACCAGATGAACTTCTGAACATTCAGTTCAGAAAGTTTATCCAGAAAAACCTAGACAGTGTCATTAATCTGAGTTGCATAAGGACAGATTTCCAGCATCTCTGAAAACTGAGATTTGCATGTGGGACAAAGTTAAGGGGAAAGCCAAGATAAGGACAAACAGTCAATTCAAGTAAGATACAAAAGTTGCAACAAGACATTGTCCTTCACATGGCGTGATTAACAAGTACCAAAGAGCACTTCTAAGATGTTTAATATGCAAATACAAGTACCAGTTTTAAGCAGCATGAAATCTTAACAGGGAGACTATTATTCTTAGCTGGTTTTGACTAACATAGAAAAAGGTATACGTAATTTTATGTTTCAAAGCATATAACTTTAGCTGAAACATCACCTACTGGGAATGGCTGGGCCTGGAGCTGCCATGGTTTCTGTGGGTTCTTTCTGGGCTCTCTCTTTTCCTGGGTCTGCAGCAAGGTGAGATGGGATGGACAGCGGAAGCACAATAGCCACAGTTTTTCTCTCTCTCCTTCCTGTTCAACAAGGAAAGCTATCCCTCAGTTGGACAGACATCACACATCTTGACATCTTATTACACATACCAGTTCAGAGCAAGGTGAAGTTTGCAGCACAGTAAGTGCAAAGTACTAAACATAAGAGCAATAAGCATACAGCTTTCTTGGACATTTCTGAGCCTCCCTTCTCAAATAAAAGCATTATCTTCACATTTCTTCAATGAAGAAACTCAGTCTTGTTGCAGTGAAAGGGTTTACAAAAGATCAAGTCTTACTGTCTCAAGTCCTAAGCAACCCAAGCTTGAGTTGTAAAATGCAAGCAGAACAAAGACCAGTGCTTTTAAAACAGACCCAGGCAGTCTGATGGCTCACATGAGCCTGTCTGCCACCCTCCGTATTAACAGAACTCCAAAAGACACAGAGCAGTTGAACTGTTTTTCATCACTAAGTTTACTTCCCTATTGGTAGTAACATTTATGGTTAACTCCATAGATACAAAATCTGTGATTAAAATTCAGGGAAGGGTATCTCAAACCTATGCAACTGCCCCCCTACTTCGGCAGACTAAAGAGACCACCACCCAATACAGGAGGCAGGCAACAACACACTTCAGTTATGACACATTAATTAGTAACAGAGAATCAATAGAGGGTTTCTTCCCCCCATACAAACAAGATATCCATTTGGCACCCTAGAGATACTCCCACATCAGATCATGCACTAAGAATAGATCTCTTTCCAGATATAAGTTCTAGAGGAGATACAGGGAGAGCAGAAGAAGTTTGAGGTGTTTTAAACAAAGTAAGTTACTACCACTAGCTCAAGGGTTAGTAAATCAGAAATGTGTCCAAGCTTTGATGTTAGTGTCAGGCAGCAGGCTCTCTTTCAAACTGTGCAGGCAGAAGACAGGTGCTATGTTGGAAGGCAGCATGTTCCCCCTATCAACCTAAGAGGAAAGGCTGGCAAGCAAGATAAAAAAAAAAAAAAATCAAAGTGAAGATTTTATCTTTTGTGAAAGACAATAAATATCCCAATCTTTTAAGTGTTGAGGAGTTTAAAGTTATAAGAGCAATTCTTAGCCTTTCCCTTGCACTTCATATACCATTACATACACACTGTAAACTGAATTTCATCAAGTATCATGCTCACTATTGCGTGCCTTGGCTGTAGCTTGCACATTACACACAGCCAAATGGAGAGTTACCGATCTAGTGAAGTGTCCCCAGCACAAAAGAATTTTTGATTTCTGGTTCAGTTTAATTGTAGGCCATGCTTAGGTTCCAAAGAAAATTAGACTGGGAAGGAGTTGCCCTGGGGTTCAGTAATGCCGGTCAATCTCCATCCAAATAAAAGACATTTCCAGCCCTATTGGTTTAGTTACGACTCTTTTGCCTTCTCCTTCCTGGAAGCATTCCTAATGTCTTTCCCCAAATAACTCAACTGTTTGTTTAGCTGGGAAACTATCCTAGTAGCATGAAAGTTTTTCTTCAGCTGGTGGGTGACGTCATCTTAATGCCTTTCACATGAGAAGAGAAGCACAAACTGCATCATCAACACGCGTCCAGGTCATTTCCTTGCTGGGTAAGGGAAGAGTCCCGCAGGTTAATCCTCGTGTCACACTAAGGCTCTTAATACTCCCACTGCACTTAGGAAAGGACCTATTTACCCTTTGGTTAGGATGGTTGATTCCCACAGAAGTCTGACTTAGTTCCTGCCTCCCAACATGGCTACCATGTCCAATTAAGTAGAAGCCTTGTCATGAGGTGGGAAATAGAGAAGAAGGCAATGTTGTACCTGAGCCTATTGTATGTCCAACGGAGTCAAAGGAAAGAACCACTGAATCTGTAACACAAGAGTACAAGTTCATTTTCCCCCTTTTTTTCAGCACCATTTCTTGCTGTAACATTTTTTTGTTATTTTGCTTAATCAATTCCTTGGGCTCCCTTCTGCCAGGAAGCAGAACAACTTCTTCACCAACCAGGCAAAACAACAGGCATCTAGCAAACGCAAAACAATGGAGTATGCAATAAATCACAGTGCTGTTAACCAATGAAGTAGATACAGTTCATTGAAATGAATTTCATTTCCTGTCTAATGAGCTTGGTCAACTGAATCATAACATGCTTTGACTGCTGGACTAGAGACTTTTTTCTTATCAAATGCGTTACCAGTACTTTGTTCCCACTTAGGGTCCTTACCTGTTATGATAACACTGTTCCCTGACACTGTTTGCTAAGCCAAGCACTTTGTGCTCCTCGCACTTCTCACCATGTTTCCCACATCTTTACTCACAGTAGTGGCTTCCCAACTCAGTGTACTTCAACTCATCAATATCCTTTCACCTTTGCACTATATGCAGCACATGTGCCAAGCATCAAGAAAATATAACCTCTCTATTTGATACCCTTTTATTTATCCATCTGGAGATTACAACAATGCTTTTATCCATGATTGCAATGACAACTCTTGCTCACCAGTTAATGCCCAACACTGTTAGTCATTGTTTCATATGATGGGGCACCCTTTGCTTCAGCTGTCGTTTAGAGATCCTAGTTTTGAGACATGCAACTTGACATTTGGCCATTTGACATGTCAAAATCTGACATTTTGACTTGACATGCAGAAACACTTACTTCCTGCTTGCACTCAGCTCACCCCATGATTCAGATGCCTGTATTAGTCATTCATTTTCCTCATATACCACTCTTCCAGCCTAGAATCTGTTTGCAAAACTACCAGTAACAATTTGATATTCTGTTCCAAGTGGAGTTGCAATACGGTATCATGCTCAATAACAGGATTTCCCCCCAGCTTTATGCTTATTTGAGACAAACCAATATTTATTTTGGTAGTAAGTCTCCTAATTTGCCACCTATTTTCATGGCAATCCTAAGTGAAGGAGGAAGCCGACCAAATTCTATTCCCCTACCAGTGGAGCAGAACTGGGCCCCGAACCTAGAGACAAATTGCCAATCGGCAAAACACAGAAAAGAACAAATCACCACAATAGGATTAATAATTTTATGGCCTGAGAAGCTTTAAACTGACACAGCAATAGCCGAACTGCCTTTCATCTTCACCTAAATGAATAGACTGAATCCTTTGACAGTCCTCTTTGGAACTTAGGTTTCAGATGTGATCAACTCATCGCACATCCTTTGCAGCGCCACAAAGGCTGTCAAGGTGCAAGGTCTCAGTGCAAGGCAAAAAGCCCAAGCACAAGAAGATGTAGCGTGCTGAAAAGAGTTTAAGCTCCTGCTGCATCACTTGAAATTTGGGCAGGTTACAGTCACAGGCACTGGCAGTTACCATGTTAGAGCTGAAAATAACTTGACACAGGACTGAGCCCTTGGCTTCTCTATACCTCATATATCCTTATACTTATTTCCAGCTCTTTAAAATGCAATAAGGAAGTGCTAATTTTCAAAATAAACACTGTTGTTTTAATAAACGACTGTTAATTTGACTGGGTTTAAAAGAATTTTTAAAAAGGTCTGTGCTGTCTCAGATCCAGCATTATGGTAGTAACATTAAAAAAATGGAGTAAGTATCAAAACTTACTCCAACAAAAATAAAAATCCAGCTGGACTTAAGAACTGTATTTCCTCTTTTGGGAATAAAATTCAGACATCATTATATTATTCTAAATAGCAAGGAGTTTAATTCATTTTAAGTGCATTAACTTCATCTGCCATCAATTCCAAAGTATCTCTCTGTGGGGTTCTACTTTTAAAAAACTGTTGAGATTTTTATCAACATAAAGTACTGCTTTATAGTTAATGTCACATTTAAATGCTGTTAATTTTCCTGAAATATATTTTGTGTTCAAACACTGCACATGAAATACTAGGACTTATCTAAGAATGGCTGAAAAGCACTGCAAGCACCAAATTAATAACATTATCACAACCCACAAAAATAGTATAATGTTTCATTCCCCTAACTGAGAACGCTTTCTTCGTCATATAAAAAAGTAATTTACAAGCAGAGTAAAAGCTCCCTTTTCCAATCCAGTCCTCCATGCTACTATTAGTTTCAACATCAAATTCATTGTGAATAACCTGTATTATAGTCAGCTCCCCCTTGACCTCCACGAGTAATTTCACAAAACATGGATCTTCGTTAAAACACTGTGTTTATTTCTGGTATTAGCACTTCAAAAGTGAAGCAACTATAAACCTGAAGAAAGCTGAGAAGATAATAATGTGTCACCTTTCTTCTACCCAGACAGCTACTCACATCCAGCCAAATTCAGAGCTACAGGTTATTTCTGTCAGAAGCTGATGGAGATAAGCATTTTTTGAAGCAAGCCAGATTTATTTGCAAATACACTGAGTTCTGCTTCCACAAACATAAGAAGAAAAGTTCCTTTGCTTCTAGTTTCAAATCTCTTCCAATCATTGCTCAGTTCAAAACCCTCCTGACTTTCCAGGGGTCTTTTTTGCTAAGATAAAGTGGCAGCTCAGTCTGTGCTCAGTGACTTTCCCCAAGTCCTGGAGTGTGCTCTACCTTTCTAAGTCAATCTGCAAAGACTTTATCTTTCAAAACTTATTAAGACACAATGTAAAACAAACCCACTTACATGCACCCTTGCTTTAGGTGCCAGGAATTGCTCATGCCCGAAGGAGCAGTCCCCAAGCCTTCAGATACCTACTTCCATAAAGAAGCTTGAATGTTTTTCCTCCTGCCTTAACTGAAGGGCAGCCTTTATGCCCAAATCAAGAAATCTGACACACAGTAACTTGCCAATATGTACAGCTTAAGGCTGCACACACCAGTGTCAGTCTTTTACATCTGTTTTCATATTAACTACAATCTTTTTTTCAGTGGCTCTAGCAGCTTAAAAAAGAAAAGGAAAAAAAACCAAAACAACAAGATATAGCAAAATCAAAATGTAATTCTGGATCTTATCCAATCCATCAGAAGAAGCAGGCAGCACAAGCCCTCACTCAATTTAGAAGGCACTCAGTGCCAGGAATAATGATGGCTGAGACCAGCCAGACTGCAAAGCTTTGGGTCACTTTGTGTCAACTTTAACCTAAAGTTGCATTGGGACCTATGCTCTGGGTCACTTTCCCCTCACTCCCACCATCCAGTTAGAGCATCACAAATTGGACCAACACATGAATCTGCTCCATCATCCCCCACAAAACAGTGCTGTGCAGGGCTTCCTGAATGCAGTCCATCACAGCCCCTTTGGAGTGTGGATGAATGTTGTATGAGACCCTGTTCCACTGCTGTGAAACCAACACAAGGATCCCCTTTCATTCAGGAACCAGGAGCTCAAAGAGACTCTCCAGAGACCCTCAATGCTGCTCTGGGAACAAATTCAAACTCTGTTTCAACAATGCTTTATACAGGACCCAGAGATGAATGTACCTTTGAAGGAACACAACTGGATTTGCACAGTTCGGTTCTGTAGTAAAAAAAAACCCACAAAAACAAAACCTCAAAAAAACCCACCTGCAAATCTGAGGTGACTACATTTATTGCTGCACTTACACCACAGTCCAGCTAAGCCATCCAGGTATGTGGACTGATTGTATTTCAAGGCAAGGGATGCATATCAAGTGTTGCTGACCCCTTACCTTTCTCAGGGCCTGGATAACTGCATACCACACTCCTCTGTCCCCAAGACAGGCAAATTAAATTATTCATCTTGCTGCATATATTGTGCACCTTAGCTCTGGGCATTTCTGGACACCAGACAAGTATCTAACTGCTACTCATAACAGATTGCTGTATCTCTTCCAGCACTCTAGTTTCTGAACAGAAAAATAAACGAAGATTTGGATCTTCACAAAGGAGTGATGATCCTGACCAACAAACTGCAGATTTGTATGAGACAAACAAAGCCATGCTGAAAAACATGTGAAGTTTCAAACTCCATGCACACCACTAGATAAACATTTAATGTGTGTACTGCACTGAAGAGATGTGTGGAAACAGCTCTTAAAAGCCCAATTGTGTCAAGTTCTTAAAATCATGTAGGAGCAAATACATGGACTCATTTCCAATACAAAATAAAATTACTTTGATTTCATCATTGAAGAAAATGCAATATACACACCAAAGAACAAGCAGTGGCAACACATAATGAGAACAGTAAATATAATCCACATTCAAACAAGAACTGTATATAAACTGTATGTTTACCTAAGTGCTGTTTCAAAATTTCAGTTAAGATTTTTATAGTAAGACCCGCTGAGAAGCCACTAACTTTTTATTGCTTTTTACAGCTTCTCCCTGCAAGGATTTGTAGATACTTGTCTTAACCTATTGGAAACCAAAGAAGCTGAATCAATAACCCATCTTACCTGTTTTGGTTTTTTTGGGGGGAGGGGAGATTTTTTTCTTTTTAAAGGGAAAAAAAAATGCAAAACCAGACTTCAGCAATAAACTAACTTCCCCAAGAAAAACAACACGATTGCATGCTGCTTTGGAAGTGGTCCTGAGAAACCACAAACCGTCGGTCCCACTGGAGTTATAAGAGTTTAATAATAAAAGCTTAATGCAGCCTCAATACCACATACCATTACAGCAATACACTCCACAGGCCAAGCCAAACAGGGAATATGAGAATACATCACAACATAAGGCTGTGATTTGGCACATCCTCATTCAGACACTCAAGCTCTGAGGTCTGCATTGCTTTCTTGTATGCATAATCAATGTCTCTCATTCCATACTCCTGCTCTCCAGATACTCCGATGGATTCCTACAGAACTGCAACCTGTATTTAATAACATTTAATGTAATTTGTACCTCCAGAGCTTTATCAGAGACCAGATATCCTGCAGAGCCCCATCGGCTGGACTGGAGATGGCAACTGCAGTAATATTAACTAATAAAATTTTGATTCAGAGTCAGAATGAAAAGAAAAAAACTAGGTGCTTCATTTTTATTACAGAATCAGAAGAACATCTATAAGGATCTGTCATTCATATGTCTCCCCTCTTCTGCTGAGTACTGGAAAGTATAGGATCAAACATTCCAAGAGACATCAAAATTGATTTTCTATTTGAGATCAATATTCTGGAACATGACATACCAGAGAAGGAACATTTAATGCATGAAACTCTTCATAACTTGCTGACAAAGAGATCAATAACAACAAAAACTATTCTTATGTTTCACCTAGTCAGGAAATGTAGCTCACAAAAGCAGCGCACTCTCAAAAACATGCTACTGTCAAGATTCACTTGGCAAGAAGATCTCCTGCCCCAACAAAAAAACATTTTGAGTAAGACCTGCTCTTATCATGACTATGCAATACACTGGATAATTCTTATATCCAAAGAACTGAAGGGAACTGAATCATTTCAGTTGTCTTACAGAGATCTTGCTTAGATATCTAGAGCATGAATATCCTTCCTCAGGTTCAGTAAAACACAACTGCCTGCACTTAAAAATCACTTGACAGAGCAACCTTCATTTCCTAACACATGGTTTTATGTGCTGAATATGGATTTAGGGAAGGGCTAAGTAATTGACTCAGTTTAATGACAAATGCCATCCTACTAACTTAGTAAGTATCCTACTTTCGCATTAGTGTTGGGCTCCCCATTCCTCCAGCTTGGTCTATTTTGCTTTACTAAGTGTTGCCCTGGTTTTTGCTAAGCCTTCTGTTTTTAACCTTGGAGTCAGATTCTTTCACACAGTTTCATGTAAATAATAGCCAATGTTTACTTAACGGTATTTTCTGTTTTTCATTCCTTTTGTGATAAGAGAACTTTGATGAGCATCTTTCTTCTCCAGTGGGATTGAGAAGGAAGTGACATGTCCTCCAATCCCTTGTGGAGTTGGGATGTGTATAAGAATGTGAGATATGTCAATAATAAAGATTAGTCCCTCCTTTCTGCTGAACCTGGCAGATGTGAGAGCATCTTTATTGTGTCTTCTCAGACACAACTAAGCTCTTTCTTCTATAGCGCCAAGGACTTTCCTACTTGACGCTTTTTTCTGAGCGCAGTGAGGTGGCTCTGTGTTAAGGGCACTGGTCACTACAGTAACATCTCTTGTACCACAGTTCAAGGATGTTCCAAGTTACACATACTCATCATTTAAAACTCAAGGCACTAATTAAGACATTGCCTAAGCTCCACTTGACATAGCATCAGTAAAGGTCAAAGGAAACACATAAATACCACTCTTACTGGTAATCTCAGCTCCTACACACTTACTCTGTCAAAAACAATCAGTAGTGCTCCTGTTTAGACACCACAAATGTCTAAAGTGGATTGTTTGAGCAGCATAATTCTAACATTTTCAATATCTAGGATGAGAAATTACATATAAAGATGACACATACAGAGCACAGGCACACTTCCTAATCACAGATGTGAGAGCTAATAGCAGCAAATAACGGGACTGAAAGTTTTCACAAGCAAAACACATGCAGAGCTTCAGTCCAGTGCTGCCTCCAGCTGATAGGAGACCCAAGTTCAAAGTTCAAAACTTAGTCTCTTTACGGGAAGGGAAAAGTCACTCAGCAACAGGACACATCTTCAGCAACAGGAAACATCCGATTGTAAAGAACATTCCAATAAACTCTGGATTTAATAGTCTTAAAACAAGGCTGCACTAAATTTGAATGCCTGTCCTGTGTGCCACCTGGTTATACCGATTTTGATATGGAGATGTGGAAACAGGAGGATGCTTGTTTCACATAACATACCTGTGAGGGATGATTTCACCCTCACTGGAGAACACACATCATTCAGAGATACCATAAGAATGGAAATATTTGATTCTTAACTAAACAGTAATTTACTTATGCACTGTACAAATTTAAAAGTTTCTGCATTGTTGCTCTAGCCAGTATCTCTCTAAATACCATCCCCATTTATTACAGCACACAGTACTAAAGAAGGCCCAGAGGTTCTCTCTCCATTTCTGTGGCTGACCCAAAACACCCATTTTATTGACAGCTGACTTCACAGCCAGGCTAAACCCAAATTCCTTGGCCATCTACTCTGCTCAGACACCAGTCCCTTTTGTGCTTCAGCCTGGAGCCAGCCAGCTTCCACACCGGGAAACCTGACACGGCGCGCTGAGGCTCAGCACAAGCTCTGCTGCAGGGAGGGCAGGCACAGCTGGCTCAGGGTGAGTCTCTGCAAACTAAACCACAGCCAACAGGGGTAATTTTGCTATAACCCGTGTAGCCCTGAACAAATCCTTTGATTAAATTGTTTCTCATCTGTAAAAATAAACAATCTGATTTTTTCCAAAGACCCTTGAATAAAAGTCTTGAGAACTAAGAATGGATATAGCAACATATTATCACTTGTCTGGAGAATTTAATGCGGCATCAAGGTCCACTGGTTACATTGTAAACAGAAAAGTCATTTTCTATCATCTCTCAGTTTCATGTCATTTAATTGAAAATACAGCCCTCTTAGTGATACTGAACTTGAGAGATGTAGTAATATTTCTTAAGGCAATTTTTATGAATTTCATGGAACCTAACCAACCTTTTTACACTTGCTGTTTTGTGCATTGCTCCTTTCTCATCAGGACGTTTGTTACGAAGTGGTAAATGAACTGAACAAGAAACAACACTCATGTTCCAAACAGATGTATTTTTAAAATGGTCTGAGCATGCCAATTTTCTTTATTCTGCAGTGAATGAATGGAATGAAAAGATGTGGTGTCCTGCGCCAGCTGGCAAATGCTTCAGAAGGATATTTCATTGCTATTGTCTTCAGCAGCTCCCAAATAACTGTTTGGTGGCAGGAAGGGCTGGTATGTTTTGCTCATAAGATCAGTATTTATTTGGATCTACTACATAACTTTGCAAAGCCACAACCAACATGGTGCTCCACTCTGAGCATCATGGATGTGCAGCTTCCCCATGTCCACCACAGCTCCCTATTCCAGGGGAGGGCCAACAACATTGGCTGCTGACCTTTCTCCTTCCAGAAGAGAGATGGACAGTTTCCAGAGACAAAGGACAAGGGGAGATCAAGGTACTGCAGGCATTCAATGAAAATATACTTTGCTATGAGGAACACAACTGTAGAGAAGGTACAGAACTACCATAAAGTCACAAAAACACCCAGGCCAAACTCTACCAATAAAGTTGGTATCCAAGAGGTTCTTTTCTTGACAATGAGAAGTCTTTTAACTAATCCCAAACAGACTCTCAGTATTTTAAGGAGCTCATCATCTCCTAAGCCAAGCCTCATATTTTGGTTTCAATTATTATTGTAGCACAAAGTCAGTCATACTCCCAAATTCCACAGAGGAACATGCAATGAATTACAAAACAGTACAATTTCTCTCTTTGAAGATAACAATCTATGTGGCAAGACAGAAAAATGGGTACTGGCAGTTGAGGAACTACACAGCATAGAGAAAATTAATTCCGTATTTTCATATTGCAAAAAAAGTATATGTTGTTGGCTTAGATACTATAAAACATAGAGAATTTATAATTAGAAATAAATTGCTTTACTCTTGTAGCACTTTTTCTAAATATGGACATGGGCTCTTACCTTAACAAAACACAGTTTAAGAGTTGTGCCTCAAACTTACATATACTCACACAAGTGTCAGAGAACTCTGGAAGGTGGATGCACATTATTTTCTGTTTTACATAAATGAAGACATCTACATGCAATTAATGACAATCAGGACAACAACTATTTTAATAGCCTGGTCTTGGTATTATGCCCAATGGAGCCATTCGACTATTTTTTCATCCCTTTCCCTCACATGGAAAAACATTTTCCTTTTCTGAGCTAGCTCTCAGGAACCCCTCCTTTCTCAAAAGCAGAAATACAAATACTTCAACCAGGAAATTCGCATTCTTGAGTTTGTTTGAAAATGATCTACAACTTAGGATATTTAGCCAGTGGTCAAAAGCTTCCCAAAACCTTAAAGCACACAACATCTGGCCCAACTACCACAATAGCTGCCAACAAAGTCATATGTAGAACTTTACAGTGAGATTTGTCATCTCTCTTGGCTCTACCTGGAGCACAAACAAATCACAGGAAGGAGTAAGATATGAGGTATAAGCATAAAACATCTCCTGAATACAAGTGTTTTAGAGGCATCTTGTCTAGAAAATGACCACACTTGAATTTCTTTTGCATTACAAGGACCTAGATCATTTATTAACATGAGAGGTGATGCTGAACAGAAAGTCTGCCAGATCCATTTTTCACTCACGTGTTTTGCAGTTTGGGGCCAGGGGAAAGTTTGTGGGAATTTGTTTAACTTTTAACAGCATTGCCACAACTGATTCCAAAATTTGAAGCAATTTCTGGCCCATCAAATCCTAAGACTTAGTAAGTTTCCAAAACATGTTAAAACTTCCAAACTAAAATTTTGATTTGAGAGGTCCTACACAGTATGTGATTTTATAGGCAGTGGACATACGCAGAGAGGTATGGAGCTTAAATTCTTCCCAAGCTGACTGGCTTGAGGAGCAGCTTGTCTTTACCTTACTGACACACTAACTGGTCTACAAAGGGCATTATGTCTACACAAAAGCCTTCATGTCCTAAACACTGACACAAGGAAATCTGAAATAAAGGTGTTCCCAGAGTAACTGACTATGAAAGTGCCCATACTCAGAGGAAAAAAACAAACTTAAAAAAGCCCCCCAAACAAAAACCATTGTAACTGAACAGTGCATATATCCTCATTTCCTATTATTTTCTTTTACAGAAGTGCTTGATTTTAATTAAAAAAAAAAAAAAAAGGTTAATCAAAACATAAGAAAAATAACCCAGGGATGGACTAAATACTGTCAGCAGTGCCTCATTTCCACATGCAGAAATTGCAGGACAATGAAAAACTCATTGAAATAGCAGCTGCAGGAGTGGAAGTTGATCACTACACACACCACCCAGCCCCTGGACAAATACAGCTGGAGACAATCTAAAGGAAAAGTGTTCCTCCTATCACACCACATAGAAAAATACAATGAATCCCTTTAAATTAGCACTTGGCAGAGAAATAAGCCAGTGGGGTGGGGGTGGGGGGGAACCACCAACCAAAAGAAAGCATTAAAATAATTCCAAGGCACCCAGAAGGTTAAATAAGAAGAAATACTGGTTCCAGTCTAGGATCAATGGAATTAAACTGCTGAGCACTTCCCTGAAGTGTTTCACAAAGCAAGCAAGCCTTTTTGAAAAAAATAACTTATAATGTAGTTTCCAAGTCAGCAGCAACTAAAAGTACAATCAAGCGTCCACTCTTCTAAATGGGAAAAGGACAAAAGAAAAGATGCCAGTCTCACCTCCGGCTACAAGAACTTTCACTGTCCATAGATAAATTGTATCAAAAAGATCCTCGTCAGTCAGACTGAAGCCTACAGTGACACAAAGCCTGTGTGCTAAACTGGAATAGGCAGTAAATTACCAGAGAACGGCAGAGAACTACATGACATCCAAGCATACTGGGTGACCCCATTTGGGAAAGCCACAAAGTCTCTTGCATCTTCGCAACAAGCAATCAAAATGCCTCTGGAAAACAAAACTAAATAAGAAAACCCACCCCAAAACCAGAAAGGAAAATCAATTCACATCAATGGACTACCTTAATAAAAGTATCGAGACAAGGGATAAGCTTGCTCAAGAACAGTAATCCAGCATCCAGCAGTAGCAGCATCACTGAAGCACTGATTTTTTTGTTGTTGTTGAAGATCCTGTGAAACTGCCAACTCTACTTCACCAAAAGCTGAAACTTCAGAAATTGAGAGATGCCAAGAACAACTCCCTTTCTAAGTCAATTTCCACAAAGAAAATCCACTGTAATCTCAGAAAGACAAAACTTCCACAGCGCTCCACAACAGACTCCATTCCTTATTAGCATTTCCAGCCACCTGCTGAAATATGCTTCCAGCCAGGATTTCACAGGCTCACTGGGATTCACAAATTTTAGAGTTTCACCAATTCTGGATTACTCCACTAGCAGAACTCCTTATAAAAGGCAACAGCCATTTTATTAACTTTATTCTAAAATAGCTGCCTCATCCAACACAACTTCATTTGACTGGCAAAAAAACCCGACAGCTTGATGTTGGCAGGTCTGAGATCAATTCAGAAATGGAAAAAGGCCTTTTCTTGGTTTGTGACAAGTCAACAGTGTTGGCAACTTTTTGGCCCTAAGTTTGACTATGAAATTGCCTGCACAATTGAGCAGATGATAAAGAAAGAGAGGAGAGGATTAAGTGAAGGGAGACAGCAATGAGTAGGGCATTCTACAAATAAAGAATATTGCAGAAGCCTGAAACAGCAGCTCACAAAACACAAAGGCCTGCTGGTCGCTCAGAAAAGGCAAACTGTGTTTCTAAATGGCTTAAGCTGTTGGGTTTTAAACTCAGGGACTGGGGACCTGTTGGGGAGCAGGTTATTTGGCTTTATGAGGTTTTTAAACTGTAATAGAAGAGCGTCTTAGGCTGGATAACCTTGACATTTCTTTTAAACCATACTAAAACAAACATGCCCACCAATTCTCCCAAACCAAATCAAGAAACGGCAACACTAACCATAGTAGATGCTATTCAAGGTGATACACAAACCTCAGCATCTCAAGGCCAAGGACTCCATATGGAGAAATGCAATCCAAAAGCAGGATTTAGGGCCAACTTCAAAATTGCACATATGGAAGAGAACTGCAATCACCTTAAGATCCTCACTGCATCCAAGCAGCTCGTTATCACCAGCCCCAGGCCCACAACACTTCAGAGAAGGAAATAAAGTTATCAGTTGAAGCAGAGCACTTTCCCACAGCTGGTTTTAATTAAGCTAATTTGGCAGTAGTGACTGACAGCAAGCAGAGCCTTCCCAAATCATTTTGCAAGCATTTTTGCCAGGATTTCACCATCTGTGATAACCAGGAATACTTAATTCTAACTAGGATCTGTCTGAGGTACAGCATTTTAGAGCAGTGTATCCACTCTCCTTTAAAATCATCTGGTACAGCCACTGCTTACAGGTAACTGGAGGCACTGCTTGCAGATAATGGGGTGTTGGGAGAAGATGCAGAACTTGAGGAAAGCTATTGGATAAATTCCACTGAGAAAACCACTCCTGAAAAAGCAGATAGATCACTTGCCAGAATCCCATCATACCTTGGCCATACCCATGGTACATGAAACTTATAAATGACCGAATGGGTATTGAGCAGATTTTGGAGCTGTAACAAACAAAACAGCTTATATCATTTCAAGGCTAGCTGTGAAGTTCTTCTTGTGTGGATACGTGCAGAATAGGGCAGGTTTACCAGGAAGAAATGCTTTGGGTTACACCACAATCTCAGAACAATCCAGGATATGGCCAGATCGTGCAAATTTAAGCCCCATTAAGGCAATGGGAAAGGGTCTAGCAAGGGAGTAATTCTAATGACATTTAACTAGATGGAAATCTTTTTCTAAGGTAAATCTGTGACCAGCAATTGGAGTGGCACACTAATGGCATCAGAACCAGCACTGGTACATGAGACCAACATACATAAGGAACAGATGGATCGGTAAACGTAAGTTAAGAACATACCAGAAGAAAGTATAGCCTTCTGCAGGAACACTTAGCATGTACCCAGACCTGGTCTCTCTGGTTTACTCAAGTTATGAATATCCAATACAAACACTAGTTCAGATTAAAACACCAACCTGGCCAACTCCATTAAATGCAGATTGCTGACACTAAAGCCAGGGAAGTTGCCAGGAACCAAGTTAAGTCTCAACCAAGGCAAAGGAAACAATGAAAGTTTCAGGATCATAAGTCTGGGCTTCATGAGAGGAGAATTCAGGGACCAGCTTCAGAAAAACCCACAGGATATGGGCCTTGGGATAAGACTGGTGCAGGAGAGTTTGCTCATTTTGAAGAATGACCTCCACCATGCTCAAGAATCATAGAGCCAATGTGCAGAAAATCAAGCAATGGTATCAGGAGACCCACATGTATCAACAAGGAGCTTTCGACAATACTTAAATACAAAAAGAATGCACACAACAGGTGGGAGTGGGGTCAGGTGAGCAAGGATCAATGTAGAGACACTGTCCTAGTGTGCAAAGACAGACTTGGGAAGGTCAAATCCTGCCTGCAGCTGAAAACAGTCAGGGACAAGAAGCACTTCTACAAGTAATTGAGCAGTAAAAAGAAGAGTCGGGAAAATGTGGACCTCCTGCTGAGAAAAAAATATGGAAAAGGCCTGAAGAAATGGGCAGGCAGGTCTCATGAAGTTCAGCAAAGAAAAATGCAAAGTCCTGCTCCTGGAGAGGAATAACTATGCCCTACAGGCTGGGTGCCAACCTACTGGAAAACAGCTTTGCAGAGAAGGACCTGGGAATCTGTGTGGAGCAGCTGCACCAAGCCAGCAACATGCCCTGGTGACAAAGGCAGCCAACAGCCCCGGAGTGTGGGGACCCTTCCCCTGGCTCAGCACTGGGGGGACACTGCTGCAGGGCTGGGGCACTGCTGGGCTCCCCTCTACAGAGAGACACACTGGAACAAGCCCAGCAAGCTAAGATGATTAAAGGATTGAAGCATCTGCCACGAGGGGAGGCTGAGAGAGATGGGATTGTTCAGTCTTGAGCAGAGAAGGCTCAGGAGGATCTTAGTAATGTAACCTGATGGAAAGGATTAAAGAAGGCAGAGATGGGCTCAGAGGTGAAGCGCCCAGTGAAAGCACAATAGGCAATAGGAACAAACCAAAACGAAGGAAATTCTGTTTAAACCTAGGAAAAAAAACACATCTCTACTGTGAGGGTGCCTCCTAGTCACAACTATTTTGTGACCCTCTGAAACACCATTGTTCTAAATAAGTATTGCTCTTAGGATTTTAATGCAAGTACTGCCCTTCAAGTGAGACTGCTTCAGAACAAATTAAATTCAGAGGAATCAACTGCAAAAAAAGACAATTCTTCCAGTCTGCTGGCAATACTATGCCAGGCAAAAAGTCTTAACAATGCATTAAAAAAGTGAGAACTGAATTTATCCCAAATAGAGCACACGGTAAATCCAATAACTACAAGGTTAGGGTTCACTTAAAGAATTTCCTTCCCCGTATAATGAAATATATTGTTAATGGCTACTATTTGAGTCCAGGAGTGAAAATCCAATGATCCTGCAGAGGTCATGATTGTTACCCATAATAAACTGGTTTTTACTACCAGCTTTCACAAGAGGAGCAGCCAGTTAAATACAATGTGCAAACCGGAGTGTTCTGGCCTGGAATTGAGTTAGCTTGCAGGATCTGGGCAGTTTCTCTACAGTTGTTCAACATACTCAACGTGACTGAAGTGTCCTGCACTGACAAATTCCCCCATCAAATTTCACCCATCAGAAGATTTCAAGCAGGTGGATTATTATTGCCCTGCATCCTGCTAGTGAACCTTTACATAGTGATGCCACAGAAGGCACAGCTTCCCACCACAGCCCCAAACAGCCCATTCCCTTATGTCCCCTGCTTTGAGCCATCATAAGGACTCCCCTGGCTGAAAGGTCAAACTGCCAAAATGCCTTTCCACTTTGGTCTTCTGCTGTTTTGGAGTAGGCTGGCATTGTTTGCTATTCCATCAGTCAAACAGAAACAACTGGCTCAAGGTGAGCTGTAGAAATAAGGGTTAGGGTTGAAGCACAAACAATGCAAGTGATGTTTCAAAACACAGTTAAAGCCAGTGCTAGCAGTGTTTCCTGTAGCCAAAGCCCAAAAGCACATTAATACCTTTCTATCCACTCCTCCTCCACTGTAGCTCTACCCCTACCAGACATCTCGTTTTCTGCTCCAAACAGATTCCATCACTAGCAGCTACCCTACCATCCCAGAAGCATGCAGAAGAATGAAGACAGATTGGGGAAACAGTTACTGGGCCTATGAATAAATTTTTCTTTTTCAAGCCTGTCTACATAAGGTCTTCTCTCAATGTAATCACACTGTAGTGTCTGTAAAATTATTCATGAGGGCAAACCATGATGAGAGGTACACTCAGCACATGAAGTGCTTCAGTGAGTTTGCAACTCTACCTACTCTATCTCGTACCTACAAGGGGGGTTTTCTGACACTATGGCTTAGATCACTTTGCAAAGCAGAAAATTTCGCTCACAAAGTAGTTCTTTTTGCCAATTTACTATCAAATAAGCCCATATCAGAATTCCATGGAATCACAGAATGTTTTGTTGGAAGGGATCTTAAAAACCATCTAGTTCCAACCCCCTGCCATGGGCAGGGACACCTTCCACTAGTCCAGGTTGTTTAAACCCCTGTGCAACCTGGCCTTGAAAACTTCCAGGAATGAGGCAGCCACAACGTCTTTGGGCAACCCATTCCAGTGCCTCACCACCCTCACAGTAAATAATTTCTTCCTACTATTCAATCTAAACCTACACTCTTTCAGTTTGAAACAACTTCCATAAGCATAAGTACATTACAGTAGAGTCAGAATACAGCAGTGACCGAATTGAAGGTGTCTCACTTCCATCAGGATTACCAATTCCAACCTCAAATTAACACCAACCTCAAGGCCACACAGGATACATTGGCAGCAAAGCAAAATTTAGGAAATTTTCACATGCTGTGTGGCTCAGCACATCACTGCAACTGCCCCCAGCACTGCTGTGCCATGACAACTGCTCCCAGGGTGAGGGGAGGTGGTAAATTGGATCACTGAAAAAGTATGGGACAAAAGTCACAAAAAATAGTCCCTAAAAATGCTACTATGTAGTCACTTAGAGCAGATTTACTGTAAAAATCAACATACTATGTAACTGTACTCTCAGAAACTTAGATTTGGAAAGCTCAGGTCCTTCCACAGAACCGAAATGATCCCTGGCAAAACAGTAACATTCCTTAAAAGAGAGTCTTAAATAACAGCCCACCTGTTGACGTTCAAATAAAACACAACTCTGCTGAACAGCAGCCAGAGACTGTGCAAGAATGTGGTAAATAAAACACAGGAGGAGAGAGTAGGGCTGCCCAACAAGAGACGGAATAATTGCAACTTTATCCCCAAACCTTTACTGGTTTTTTTTTATAATTTATCTCCAGTAGAAAAACTCTCTGGAAAGTTCCAGCATAATCAACTCCTCAATCTAGAACAAAGAAAGAACAGTCCTTCCCCAACACTGAAAGACAAACAAGCTGTATCAGAATACACATCTTTGAAGCACTTTTTGTGACAGCAAAACTAATGAGAAAACATTCACACTTAATTGGGGGATTGTGCACAAAACTACTTAGTAAATCCATAAATGGATGCTATGAAGATGAGGCAGTGACCCAACAACAACTAACAACATGTCAACAGTTCCAATGGACAACATATTAGGAGCAAAAAAAAATTCCAAGCTCGGTGTGAAAACCTCATATTTTATCTTGCACCAACAGTACCCTCTGCTGTTCCAAAGCTGCACTGCATAAGGGGACATCCAGCCCTGATCATCAGGAACACTCAATTCCTCAAAAGCTAGCTAGCTTTATTCATTATCTCACTTCCTGTAAAGATGTTCCAGATATGTTGGTTTCTTCCTACTACAGAGCCAGGTTTTGGGTTGGTTATGATGTTAATCTATTTATTGTCCCAAGACCTTCTTCTGTGATTAGAAAAAGACAGTTTTAGCCTTAAAATTTTTTTTTAAATTAACAAAAAGAAAATAAATTGAAGACTATCCTCTAAGGAAGACAAGACCTAGTCAACACCACAGTAATATTTTCTGGATCATTTCTGTAAAGCCAAAAGGGAGTTTTAGATTTTAAAATCAGTGTATCATTCAACAGCCACACATCAGAAAAATTTAAATATTCTACCACAAAGTTTTTCAAAAAGCAACTTGAAGGCTACATCCCATCTGGCAAATGGCCCCAGGGGTAACAACACAGGAAGACCCCAGTATTTCTGATATCCGATGATAACCCAGCATCCATTCCCATGCTGGAAGAAGGACCGTCACACTGCACCTGCAGCTGCAGCACAGCAAGGGCAGAAACAGGGAGGTGAGGCAGAGAGTCCTGTAGGCTTCTCCTGTGATGAAGATTCCAGACCCATCCACGCAAGGTCACCATGAAGCTTCAGCAAAAGCACTGAACCCGAGGAGACACCACCTCACAGCGTCCAACTGATGATCTTCACTGGCAGAGAAATTCAGAAACTGGGTGTACTGCTGTTCTTCTCCCTTCATGTGGAAGGCAAGGTGAGGGAGGAGAAGCACAGACTGTATGAGCACTACAGGGGAAAAAATGCCCCCAAGTGCGATTTGAAGCACAGGCATCTCACCACAGGCAGCCTGTACAAACAAGCACAAGGAGGAAAAGACATACAAGAGCAAGGAACATTCTAACTAGATTACATGTTAAAGATGACCGTGCCAGAATTGAGCTGTGAATGAATACACTGAAGTATAGTCGAGAATTACAGAAAAAAAAAATTAAAATAGAAAATATAACTCCTTCAGTACAGAGAAGAAACAAACTTGTAGAACTTGCAATGGAAAAGAAACCTCTACTGCCTGATCTCAAAAGCTTTCAGGGCAGGATGACACATGAGAGAAAATGTCCACAGGTCTTCAAACCAAAAGAAACCCAACAACACATGTTGTCCTTAACTATACTGTGAACAAGACACATCAACCCAGTTCAATGTCTTCTTCTGAAGCAATGGGAGACAGTGATGGGAGACAGCCTTTGACCAAAGGACACAACTTCGAAGCTTCAAAGATGGTTTTGTGTCTTACCATCAGAGCAGACTTAGAACCACAATTTCATACACTTCACAGCAACAGCAACACAACTTCCAAGTGTGTGGCAAATATACAAGTATTTAATCTTGGCAAGGGAACGAAGTACTTCCGAGGGGACTCAGTGGTGTTATAGTGAGTTATAGTGAACAGCCAGCTGATCTGAATTGGCACCACAATACTGAAACCCCAGTGTCTTTGCACTGAAAAGCATGAACTAAAGCACAACTGCAAACCATATTTTTCTATTCCACTCATAAAGATAGAGCCTCCAAAGAAATACATGATGAAGTACTACACTCCAAGAAACATACACACAAGTTATAGAATATTTAGAAGCAACAATGATCATATTTAAAAAAAAAAACAAACTCCAATAGAAAGATTATAAAGCCCAAATCTGAAGAAAATAAGACTGCAAGAAGCTTATCAACTAATCTAAAATTCATAAACACATGCTGAGGGGAGGAAAAAAGATTAAAACGAAAGGGCGAAAGTCAGAAAAGCTTGCAATTGACTGCATTGTGGTCAAAGTGATTTGGAGTAAACATCAGAAAAAATGTGTCTAGAGGGAAGAACAATTAAGCACTGGGACAGATTGTCCCAGTTTCCATGATTAGATTTTATAGAGTACTTAGGACATAGGTTGGCATAAAAAGATGTTAAAAATATTGTTTCTAAAAGCCCAGAGAAAGACCTCCTGGAGTTCTTTCCAGTGCTATTTGCTACAATTTCCTATGAAGGAAAACATTTTGAATAGCCATTAATAAAATATACAACTTTTAAAACAAGTAGTAATATTTAAGATCAGATAATCAAGAAAACACACAGTACTAGAAATGAAGTATATTAATCTATACTTCAAAAAAGCCTAGGACAATCAGTTTACAAATTAAATATTTACTCAAGTATCTTAGAAAGTACCTAAATGTTATACAGAAGGAAAGGAAACTGCCTTGTACTTCCAGCTCACTCCCTGTTGTTTCTTAATGCCAGTGAGGTAGCTGGACTAAACAACAGAGTGCCAGGAGTACAAAAATGCAAGATAACAGCACTGAGGCACATAACATAAATATGAAAATAAGTTAGAAATGACTACTAATTATTTTTTCAAAACTTAAATAATTATTTTGGAACTTAACACTATCCCTTTCTTACCAACAGACTGACTGTTCAGGACTGCTATTCTCACATCTTGCTGCTGTCAACGCTTTAAAAAAAAAAGGAAAATTAATTTTCAACCACTTTAAGCATTAGGACAGCAATAAGGAGGCTTCTGCTTTGTGGTCAAAGAAACATTATTCTCTAATACAACCCATGTCCTAGGAAGGTTACAATCACAACAATGTAACTTCTTTCTCAGTACAATTGCCCAACATCCATCTAGAAATTTGAGACTAGCTCAAGCCCATACTTTAAGAGAAGCCAAAAAACATTTGCCTTGATGCAGAAACAACATGGAAGAAAAGAGGAATTAAAAATTATTAACATGGATTTGCTCCTATCTTCAAGATGAAACTTGCAATATGCAAGCATCTCCACGTGTTTATAATCCTGTCAGAGCCAAGTATTCAACATGCAATTGCAGAGGATTTATACGCCACGTGATTCCAGGTAACTGCATTCCCCAAACGTTTTATTGGACCAGATGGACATTCCAGAGATGAGGCTTCACACTGTACAGGATGCAGGAAAGGAACCACCCAGCAATCACTGCAAAATGAAGCCTTCTGGAAACATTCACCCCACTAAGTCCCACTGCGCATGGACAAAGGAAATACCACAAATAACGCTTTTTAATTAAAGTGTGTTATAAAGTGTACACAGGCACACACTAGGAGGAACTGATAAAAAATATTATAAAATAAAATATCTTAGAAGAGGAGTACACTTACTTCTCAATTCCTACTAAAAGAAAAGAAATTATGGTATTTGTTATGGATTAGTAGCACTGGAAATCTCACCTTCCAAGGACAATACGTGGAGCTGCTATGAAGAAGAGACAACCACTGCTGTTGGTGCAGTCACTACAGGCAGACAAACAGTGGTGTGCAATGGCTAAAAGGACTCAAAAGGTAGATGCATCAACAACATCCAACACTGTGGTTGCCACCACCACATATCTTACTGCACAACTAATGAAATACCTCCAGTGTTCCTATACCGCAGAGTTTTGAGTCAATGAAGCAATTCATAGGAGAGATTCAAACAGCTTAGTGTGGATGCCTGACTGAAAAAATAAACTACCTCAAAAATAGTTTGGAAAACATCTGTGCTGATGTCCTGACACCAGGAACTGCAGAACTTGAAGAAAATTGAATTGAAGAAAGATGTGCAGAAAGTTGAAACATGATCGAATAAGCAATACAAATGCTCAAAAGGATTAGAAAAACCAAACACAAGTACACTAGAGAGATTTTAAGGACACTGCTCCTTTTGGATGCAACACATTACAGTGCCCAACTCCCTCTGAAACAGGTTGCAAACCAAATTTACAGTCACTTCGGTAACGATCAAATCCATGTTCAACACTCCAAATATTTCCACATTTTTAGTCAGGATACAGACATGCCTATCATTAATAGCTGGCAGCAGCAAAAGTCATTAAAATGCAGCAGTGTTCACACCCAATCCAGCTATTTTCAGCAGCCTTCTCCAGAGGGAACCAATTACAACATGCATGGCCCCCCCTGCAGCCATCATCTTCACACCAGTCCTCAGCTTCTGATTACACAGCAGTCAGTAACAGCCATCCTCTTTCAAACAGTTCTTTGTTATTCGGAGCTTACTAAACAGCTGTGTGTCAAGCACTCAGAGCCTAAATTAGTAGTATTGCACAAACAGCCACTGCCTTTCCTCACTGACCTTCTCATCTGTTGAGTTCTGAAATTTCAAGAGACAGCCCTGATTACTTTGGTGATTACTTCTCACACTGTCTTCTGGTCTTCCTTTTATATCTACAATTATGAACCAAAAAAAAAGTGTAGGCATATGGAACATATACTTAATTACCGCTCCCTTCTGTGAGTCCTTCAGGGGAAGGAAGTGACAATGGCCACAAGTTAGAGATTAGGATGTTCTGACTGGACATTAGGAAAAATGTCTCTACCAGAGCACAATGGAACAGGTTGCCTGGGTGAGAGGGCTACTCATCACTCTGTTCTATTCTCCCTTAAAAGCAACTGCTTTTGGACTGATCCTCTTGAGAAGCAAAAAGCCTTTGTGGCAGCAACATCAATACCTACATTGTTATTGTATATTCAATACATTCAATATTGTACATTCCATCTTAAGTGTCCCTTCATTGACCTGGAATTTCTTCAACAAACTCCAATACGAGCACCTACAGTGTAACAAATGCACAATAAAGAGGTGTTTGAAACAGAAGGTGACATATCCAGAAGTATACAGAGCGAATTAACTGATGTAAAACAGCAAAAAAAGTTTAGGACAACGGGTACAGGGATATCCAAATATAAAAAAACCCCAAACCACTCCAAATGACAATGAACCCTCTGTTCTACTACATCATGCCTGATCTCTAGGGAGGGCTAGAGACAAACAAGGGATTGTACAGGGATTGTGCAGATGATCAAACACCAGGGCATTAACACAAGGCCTGTGAGGAGAGACTGAGGCAACGAGCTTGTTTAGCATGCAGAAGACAGCGCCTGGGGAGGCCAAAGGGCAATCCTCCACCACCTGCAAGAAGCTCCTGAGGAAACCGAGCCTGGTTCCCAAAGTGCTGCGTGGTGGGATAATGAGAGGCGGTGGGCAGAAGTTGAAATGAGAGATTTGGACTACTGGGTGTAAAGAAAAGTCTGTTCACCATGGAGAGAGTGTGGCATTGGAAAAGACTGTACAGAAAGGTTGTGCAGTCTCCATTCTTGGAAGTTTTCAAAACCTGAGTGGATAAAGACCTGGTCTCATCTAATAATTGATGCTGCTCTGACCAGGAGGTTGGACTAGAAATTTCGTTACATTCCTTCCAACTAGTGCTATCCTCTAATTTCGCAGAGTCTTGCTCTATTCTTAAAAACACTTCCAATTTTTTAAAGGTATGTTAAACCTGAAAGAACATTAAAACTAATCCATGTAGGTTTATTTTCCTCTAGCTTACCATATCTGGATACATAATGTAAGATGGAAAGGGTTATTTCCCCCACTCTTTACACATTACACATGTAGGCACACAAATGTAAGAGTGAAATGCAGTTACCTTTAGTAAAAGAGCTCTTTTTACTACTAAGCCTGCAATGGTGTGGCAGCCCAGAACACTCCTCGGACCGTACAGAGGGGTCTGGAGCCATGCCAGACAGTTCGGAACTCGAGACGAAAGCACAGAACTCTATGCTTGAGCCGTGTCATCGGAGAACGCTGCCCACATTGAGAGATGAAATACAAAATAGAAAGAGAGTGTGTAATTAGCTTATCTTGTCACTGGGTGATTGTAGTTTTAGATTTATGGAGGTATAAGAGAAAAAAGTTAACATTGAGGGCAAAGGGCGGTGCCCTTCCCCTTCCTCTTTCTTCTCTCCCCTCCATTTTCTGCTGTGACAAAGGTGGTGGGGGATTGGTGAAGGTAGCACTGTCATGTTAAGAAAAGGTGGAAATTAATTGGAAAAGATTGATAAATAATTATACGTTGTAGAACTTGGTTGGTTTTCCTGAAAGAGATAAAAAGGTAGAGACGGCCTTCTCAGGCGTCATTCCTGCTGTGAATTTTGGAGGAGCAGGTCCTGCTGTCCTTGCTCCAGACTCTGAGAGATAAGAAACAATAAACAACTTGAACACGAATGCGCAGGACTGTCCATTCTCTTGGCTCGGGCTCGGGACTTTTTAAGATCAAGAAACAGCCGTAAAACATCACAGAGATCACTAACAAGTGAACGCTAATACAATGGTAATGGTTAAATAGAATCAGAGAGAAATACACAAATAAATCAGGTGAGAGAAGGAAAAGAAATTTCTGCTTTAAACAACAGAATAGAGATAGAGATCCTGAATATTTCTAATATTTCTATTTATGAATATGGCTAATTCTGAATATTTCCCAAGACTTACTCACAATCTCACCCTGCTTTGCTACAATAAATCTACTTTCATCTTCATGCTGATCTCATATCAACAGTTATCATGCGCAAATGTAAGAAGTAGAAGTACTTCTTTGTACTAAGAAGTACAAAGATTAGTTGCTTTCAAAGAAATAATGCAGTATGTGCACTTAATCTTTCAGGTGCTTACAATATAGGAAACATTTGGAAGAGTAAAGCTTCAATTATAATATATTTCTTTCTGAATAAGTTCACATAAATCAGTTTAATATTTTGAAATACTATTCATTCTCCTTCCTAATCTGGCTTTCTAAAATCTCAATTAGTCACACATTCTTAGTCTTTCCAACCTCTATGTAGATACTAAATTATTTTCTGAATCCAGGTAAATTCTTAAGAGTCTCATTGTAATTTCTACCCAGAGTTACAGAATCACTACCCTGTCTTTTTAAAAAACATAAATATATAGAATACTTTGCCATTCACTTAGGGCAATTTTATCAAATATTTCTAGAAAACTTAACTATCTCCCCATCTTCTTAACTCATTTATGTTTTAACTAGGCTTTAGGGGTGCTTTTTCACACAAGATCATTAGTCTGGGAAGCTCAATACCATGTGAAGAGGGTAACAGAAGCTCTTATACAGGTTTGCAAAGTAGCCATACAAGTTTACGTCATAAAATCTTAACAGGCACTATTATGTGAAAAGATAACCTACCTCTCTCAGGAAACCAAAGGTTACACATTGCAGGAAGATAGGAGAACGGGATGGGAGAAATAACAGTACCTGCTAACCCCACTGAGTTTTCTGAGACATCCTGCTGCTTGTGCCTCTGGCCTGAGCAGGGGCAGAACTTACCTACACAGATTTTGCCATGAAACATGAGAGACATATACAACAGATGTGCTTCTCAACACTAACTTGTCTCCCAATGCTTTTATTTTACTTCTTTCCTTAAAGTACGTGAAACCAAGAGCAGTAGTTGTTTTAAAAATTACAAACATGTCATCATCACTTGTCAGAGGACTCCAGCATATTTTCATCTTCAGTTCCCATATAAATTCTACCTGATGAAAAGCAATTCAAATTATCAAATGCGTCTTTAATTTCCTCCTCTTCTTCAACCTCTGCAGAAGGATCTGCATATTTTCTGGATCTTCCAATTTTTCAGGATTAGAAGCATCCAGATTTTCTCCACAGCACCAACCCATGAGATAGGATTAAACAGTAAGAACTTTTCTTCTCTCTCCTCAGCTGGCAGTTCTTTAAATAGAACAAGCTGTTTGTAAATTAATGAAGCAACAAAGTCTGACTTCCTAGAAATTTTAGATTTGTCTGTATTTTCTTCTCCCTGCAATAATGCAAACATGATACTCAAAACCTTACATTCCTCTGTAATCTCTCCAGATGCTTTGGGCAAATACAGAATTTCAACCAAATGTAAAAGAAAAAAAAAATCCATCAATTAGGAAAGACCTTCTGAAGAGCAGTGTCAGGAGACAAAACCAGAAATTTGTCACAAGATGGGACTTGATCAGAGTATGAAAATCGCTATGGCAACAGTAGTGGCTTGTAAACATAAGTGGATGTAAATAGCAAGGTTTCTCCAAATTAAGTTACTGTAAAAGCAAATGACTCCATGGAAGGTTTATTTAATGTTCACCCAGGGGAGGACAGCTGCCAGTCTGTAACTGCCAAGGAAATAAGAAGGCTCTGGGTTTTTGTCTGTGGGATTTTTCGTGGTTTCTTTACCCAGCATCTTTGCCGCGGCCGTGACGTGGCGGGAGCGCCGGGGCTCTGCTGTCCCCGCGCGGTACCCGGGCGCCTCTGCAGCCTCCCCCTCCTTCCTCACCCGCGGGGCTCCGCCGTGTTTCAGCAAAACCCTCGGCTAACCACGTCGGTCTGTCAGAGATGGATTTAAAATAACATTTCCTAAAGAGCTTGAGGGGGAGGGAAGAGAAGGCCCCTGTATTCTCACACTGTATCAGTTCCCTGGACCAATTCACTACACAAACAAGTATTTTAGAATATCTGAACGCAAGCCAGAGGAGCAGAAACTGCTAAGCCAGGAGCTCAGCAGAAACTTTCCAGTACGGCAATTCCATTTCACATTACCTACTCTGTCACGTTATTTAGTCTTTACAAAGACTGAAGTATTTAACTGGAAAAAAAAAAATAGGAGCACAGAAAAAAAAAATCACTGCTTATAGAAACAGACAAGTAAAACATGAAAAAAAATTGCTCACACAGGAAGAAGTAATAGGGATACCATAGCAGACAGTTTCAGGTACACTGGATAGAGCTATCTGGGGAGAGAGATTTGACAGTAAATGTCTCATGTCTACTAAACACTTTCACGCAAGTGTGAACAGCTCTTCAAATCCAGCTAGTCCATCACACATGCAGGACAGCTAGCTGCAGAGTAAATTATCTTACAGGTTTTGTCTGTCTCTTCCAGACAAATAATGGAAAAATACAAAATTTATCATATCGCCATCTCAGACACTTTTATAAACAGGTACTTGAAGAAAGAAGCCATCCTAAGATTGGTTAACACTGAATGGGGACACGGATAAGTAAAGCTACTTATGGGGTAATTTCATTCCTGCAAAGGCACAAACAAACACTCGACTTCTGAGCAAAAGTACAAAATTATGTGAAAATCAGCAATTAACACATAACAGACAAGATGGTTTGGGGTTTTTTTAAAACCTTTTGACCGCATGGTTGCACATTAAACAAAATCAAAGTAGCCCTAAATTCCTGAAATCACATTAAAGCAAAAAAATCCTTATCTTAGCTCTTTTTTATGCTACAATTATAAAGTTTTCTAGAAATGAGTCAACTTCCTTCCTTCCAAAAGTCAACCAACCTTTTTGCTCTTACCCTAATGGTTCTTCTCACTTCTCAAATGCCATTTCCTCAAGTCAGAGTTAATCATTAAGAAGGAATTCTGCATCTGCATCAAAACTCCATCAGAAGAGTGGCAAATCTACTACAAAACAGCAGATTTCTCTAGTCTTTCATCCATCCACCCATCCTTTGGCACAGGAAGTGTAATTTACATAGGTGAGTACAGCATAAAGAGTACTTAGCTCTAGTTTATGAGCTATTTTTAATTCTTCTTGAGGGAAAAAAAAAGTTTTAGTAACTACATCAAGAAACAAGACATTCAAAGGTCAAAAAATATCAGCCTGAAGTCCCTTCAGATAATGGCACAGTTTCTATTCATAGAAGGACTGTTTTATAATACAATATGCTGTAACTGTAAAACCAACTAAGTGGGAAATAAAATACACAGCAAGCAGAAGTAATATATTATTATATAGTACTGAAGCTTTAATGTTTTTCTAATGTGAATAAGACCTCTTTTTCAATCATGGAATGGTTTAGGTTAGAAATAACCTTACAAGATCATCTAGTTCCAATTCCTCCACCTTGGGCAGGGAACACCTTCCACTAGACCAGGTTGCTCAATGCCCCCGCCTGGCCTTGAACTCTTCCACGAATGGGGGATCCACAACTTCTCCAGGCAAACTGTTCAAGTGTCTCACCACCTTCACAGTGAAGAATTTCTTCCTCACACCTAATCTAAACCAATGCATAAACCTATCTTTCAAAAGTTTAGAAATATTCAAATTATATTTGAAGCATTGTTAAATATGAGGCAGAATTAGAAAATTCAATCAAAATTAACACATTTTTCCACTATAATTCAATTTGGAGTCTTTACATTGCATTAACTCAGGCTTTTGCTTCTAATGAAGTACCTGACCCAAACACAAAGGCTCTGGACTCAAAGATATAGAAAATAATGTTAAAATGAATCATAATGAAAAATGATAAAAGCCTTTCCATTGTTCAGATAAGGCACTTTTAAACAGAGATTATAGCAGCAGTGCTAACAGAAAAAAGTAGCATTACTAATTTCATAGCAGCTTAATGGAGAACCGCCCATGCTCCACTTGGAACCTGATAGAATTGTGTGGGGGAAGTCTCAAAAGGCTGAAAAGTCTTTGCAAGTAAATTCACAGTAATTAGGTTTCTAATTATACCCAGAGCATTAGTGATTGCTATAGTTAAAACAGCCTGAACTGTTTCATTACTCCTCTCTTTCTGAAAGCTCCGTCTTTCATTGTTTGAGCAAAAATTCTAGAAGTTTAGTCTGTGCCCGAACATATACTTTTTTAAAGTTTAAACAGAAGAACAGAGTCCTGTGCTTACATATGGAGGGCAAAATAAAACTTTCCACTATTAAAAAAAATACTCCCTGGTATTGGAGCAGCTAGAAAGTGTGAAGTACAGAGCCTTTGACAGGGCAAATCTGAAGGCTGAAAAGCCCCAAACCAGTGCTCACAACGGTTCAGGTCGTACACTTAGTTCTGGAGGCACTTGCACAGACGCATCTGAGGCAGCTTCTAGCAGCAGCTGACAGCAGCCACATCACACCCTAATTACAGTACCTACGTCACTCCACCAGCACTGCCCATGCAGACCATTTTATTATTAATACAGGACTCTGAAATACTGCCTGTGTTTTTACATGCATCGGCAGATGACTTCTGTCCCAAGCAAGCAATTTCAACATACTGCTGCCCTCCTGAACTACAGACGTAGAACGTGTAATTATAGGACAGCGAGTCTCATTTGGCCAACTGGACTGAGATGACAAACCTTGAGACCTTTATTCTATTCATAGCTCTGCCCTTGAGCTGCTGTGTGACGTAGAAAAATTTGACTTTCCTGTGCCTCAGCTTCCTCTACCTTCCTGAGTCAAGTCTATTCATCACCCTTCATCCTAAGAAATGTGTCTCAGTGTATTTTTTTTATTAGGGTCTCTAGGCTCAATTACAGCTGAGAAAAAATATTAACATAGTATTTTATAGCTACTCTGAGATTGATTAATTTGTAACAAAGACAAAAAGATACAATTGCACCTATAAACTATTAACTTTGCACCTATTAATTATTAACTTTGCAACAATAAGGGTAAGCCTTCAGAACTAGGAAGCCATCAGCTACTTATCTGTTGGGAAAACTCAGCTTTTATTGATTTCTGTACCATCTTGTACCACTACTTCTTTTAAAGCATACATGCATCTGTCCATAGTGCTTTGAAAGAAAATACTCCTTGGAACATGCACACTCATTGTAGTTATAAAAGATATCAGTTAAACTTTCTGTAGTTATTAACTCTTTTTGTTCTGTGAGTGATTAAGGGGTACACTTCCTGCACTGCTGCAGCTCTGACGACTCACATATTTTGTCCAAACACTGAAACCCACAGGGTAACAACTGTGAAAAAGTGACATGCTGCAACAGGGACTGAGTAAAGTAGGAGGGATTCTAGTGTGATATGAAAAAAGTGAAAGACAAGAAACTTGTATGTTTATAAGCACTTAAAAATGGAAATAGCTGGTTTTGACACATTCTGATTTTCCTGTTTTCTTTTTTTTTTTTTTTTTGGAACTGAGCAAGAAATTCTAAATTCCGACCTGCAGAGATATACATTTCTTGGATTGTTGAGGCCTTTGGTTATGCAAAATACCAAGAACTGGTTGAGAAACATCCTGTAGTTTCTGTACCTGACTAGAATTTTGGCACTATCCTCACACACTGTTACTTCCTCAGGAAAGCAATCAGCTACCTCAGGTTCAAACATCTATTCAGGATATGCATGCATAGAACAAATTACTTTTTGCCTGGATGCACAATTATATTCCTTCTGAGGCACAGAAGAGATACATAATTCATAGAGAGCTGTACCTCATGACCCAAGTGTACTTGTCCTTGCAAGTCATACCCAGGTTGTTTGGCTGCTTTATTGCCTCAGCCTGACACTGTGATGTAAACCCAGGCTGCAATGACAAAAAAAGAGACGTTATAGTGACAATGTTGACAGAAGGTAACAAACTAGGAAAAATCTCCTCTGAAAAACATCCCTAAGTGTGACAGGCACGGTCAGAATCAGTATCAAGGCCACGCTCAGATCACAGCAGCAGTCGAACTCAAGATAAATCACAAATTACCTCCTTTGTCCGAGTGTCAATAGAACTGACATGAATCAGAACTGAGATGGGCATGGAAGGTGCCCAAAGCCAGCCCGACTGTATCAAACTCAGCGGAAGAAGTGTGATCTATTCTACCAAATGAGCGGTGGGGGGGAGCTCCCATCAAGGTTGGCAATATCTGAATCACTACAGCCAATGCTGCAATGGTGCAGGTCAGAGGTGAGTGCTTTGTGCACCAGGGGATGCATGGTGAGGAGAAGGAGAGGCAGAGAACCACTCACTAACACAGATGAGACAGCCCTCACAAGGAGGTATTGTTTCCAGCTGAACGAATTGCTAAGGGGTTCACAGTCAGCTGAGATGAATAAATCCTTTCACCTCTGAAAGCACTCAGCTGCAGAGCAATTGCTACCGAGGTAAAGTGCTTTCACTGCAATGTACCTTTCCAGAATATGGAAAACTGCTGACTTTGACCTCTGGAAAACTGTATCAGAGGACACAGCTTTGGCTGCATGTAAGACACTGAACACTGCTCCTTGTGAACACTCTCCCAATTCACCCATCCAAAGTCACAGGAACATACCCTTACCAAGATTTTGTGGGGAGACCAGAGAGAAAATGCACATGAGTTGAGCAAGTGAAGCAAGTGAAACACTAAGTCAGGTTGCGGTCAATTAAGTGAAACAAACAAAAATCTCACTGTTTTAAACTGGGCAAGTTCCTCAATTGTACCCATCAGCTAATGACACAAATGGAGAGAGGGGGAAATAGAAAGGGACTCAAATATCATCAAGACAGTCGCTGTCAAGAGAAGCAAGAGCAAATTACTATTTCAAAATGCAAAACTAAGGCCCAGCCATGTGTAGGGAAAAGGAGAAGTAATCTTGCACCTTACTTTTCAGTCTTGCTAAAAAGTCAGCACTGGCCCAGAACTAAAACAGTAACCCAAAAAAGCCAAAATGAAGATAGTACAAGTACAGTATTATAGCCACCGCTTGATCCACAACATGCTTAGGGTGCTATACCCTTAATGCCCTTCACTAAACCTGTTCCTTATATGTTCCTAAAACCAGAAGAGTGTTCAGGGAGTTTCCTCCTCAGGAGAAATCCCAAGGACAAGGCACATTATACTTGCTCCCTCTTTCAATGGCTCTGTCATGCATCATTTCCCGTTGCCCCTGCAGAGTTTTGTCCTGCACTGTTAACATTATAGCAGCACTCAAAACTCCTGGAGAGACAGCAGGGTCATAAAGTAACGCTGGGTATTTCACTAAATAGGCAGTAACAGATCAGAAAAAGATGAGGCACTTGCATTCGCCTGTGCTCTTTGTCTGTCATGTGTCATGCTGCCTTCTAAAAGACAGAGAGGCACTCACGAATTTTTTAATTTTTATTTTAACTCTCATAAGTTCTGATTCACATTCACTGAGCAGACTGTGTCTTCTGTCCTGGTGGCACACAGGCAGCTGCTTCAGGTGAGCCAGGCAGGCTGTTCTGTGCGGTTACATCCAGGAGCTGGAGCAAGAGCAATCAGGAACACACACACCAGCTTCCAGCCAAGAGAGAAATAGCAGGCACTATCACAGCTGTGAAAGATACTACCACAACTGAGTGTCCTGGAGTTGCTGCAGCTTAAGTTTAGCCATGCTCCTTATTCTGGCAGGCTAAGAGGGAGCACAAAGTAACCTGAGCAGTGACAATTTCTGGGCACCAAATCCATTTTTCCTGCAGAGATAAGAGGATTATCCACCATAGCTAGTACCTCATAGCGTTAAGTTTCAAGCTGAACGCAAGTGGAATACTTCAGCCCAATATGAGAAATTTTAGAAAAGTTAAGCTACTTTACCAGACAACTCTTGTTTTAACTTCTATTTTTACATCTTTGTTTCTAATATTCCCTGCTGCCTCGATAACATTACTTGCTATTTTTAGCATTTCAAAAAAGCATCACTGTGATCCTCAAATCCCTAAAGCATCTGAAAACTAGCAAAGTCATCCTTAAAACTGTAGCTGGATCCATGTTATGAGAACTTTCTAAACATTTGTTCTCAATTTTGGTGCAAAAAATACAGCACTAACACACACTACAGCTAAGTAGGTGAAACAAACCCTGAAGTTACTAATAACTCAAACATTAAAGAATTCACAATAATCCATCTCAGTGCTGTACCCAGTCTCTTCCTTCAAAGCAAAAAAAAAAAGCAACTGTTTCAGGAAGCTTAGACTGCTGCACAATACTGTGCAAAGCAGTCATTTTTTAAAAAGTAATGCCCACAAGGTTAGTCTCTCAGGCTTTCCAGCCTGGGAAGCAGAGGCAACAGCAATAAAGTCTGCTATAAAGAACACACACACACACCCTGCTAAACTTAAAGCCATGGATAGAGAGCAATTAAAATGGTTACCATTACCATTTGCTTGCCACCCCTCACAACAGCAGTGTGAGTGCCTTGCAATAAAATATGCTCCCTCAGCCACCTAACCATCAATTCAGCCATCCCAGCTCAAACCACTTTCATCAGATTTATGTTCCCAGTGCCAAGTTGAGCTGGCCTGGAGTTGTTATTTTTTTATAGGAGCACTCCTGCATTCCCATCTTCTGGCAAAGGCAAGTAGGCAAACACAAAACCATTACGTGACTCTCTCCACAAAGAGGGCAAGTTTGTCTCCATGGCCTAGTTGCTCACACACCAACTGAATGTCTTTTCATTGGTTCTTCATTAAACAAAGAACAGAAGGAAGTCAGATGTCAGTGTACATAAGATCCACTCCCTTGACGCAGAACAAACGACAGCCCCAGTAACCCAAGACACAACAGCCGTACCCACCCTGGATACCACCACACATTCACAAGGCTTTAGCCACCTGAGAAACACACACTCCAAATCCTTGCAAGAAGGTCCATTTCTTCAGTACATTGTTAGACCCTAATACAAGAATTGACTAAAGTACCATTTTACTTTGAAAGAGATAAACCAGTATTTATATTAATAATAATGGTTTGATTGGTTTTGATTAATTTAGCCTTTTTTGCTGCATGACTGGTTTCCATGGAAATGCAAGCAGACTAAAAACCTGCAACCAGAAGTGAGTCAGTTTTGCCTGTTTATGTCTCCTCAGTTCCCTTGGAAACAGACTTAAAAAAAAAAAACAACCTGAGTAAAAAGGATAAGGGTCCTGAAATACCTTTGGAAAATCTCTTCCCAAAGCTTTATCTCTTTGGCTGTCTTTCCAGAATTAGAGTTGAAAATAACACAGAGCAACAGATGACAGAATAGTGACTTGATTTTTTTAAGGAGACATCAACAGAACATACCTGGAGATGTATCAAAAACCACATTCAAACTGACAAGCTCAAACTGTATTAATGTGGGTTTTGGCAAAAGTACTTCATGCAGAGTATATATTTCTTAAAATTAGTTCAATGCTAATGTAGAGAGAAATACAATAGAGAACAAGAAAACAGCATCACACTGTCCTAGTCCCGAGTATATTTCAATACTTCGAGAGAGAGGGAAAAAGAAAAAGTTGCCTTGGGGGAATGAGTCAAATATTTCCATTGCCAGGATGCTTTTTAATGGAATCATTCCTTCCTTAAAACACATTCATTTTGAAGTTGTAAAATCAGCTATACAGGTATCAGGTTAAGTAATAAACATCAGTATTAAATTTGTTATGCATAAAAATGCATTCCTCCAAGCTGATAAAGCAAACCTAGGAGGGCCTGTCAGCAAGACTCCATCTCCCACCACATTTTTCAAAGACAACAGAGCACCTTCCCACGAGCTGGATCTTCACACTGGTACAGATAACATCTTCCTTCCTCCTCAGAGCCAAATGTATCAGGGAAGGGGAAGGAATAGGATGGGAAGTTACCAGAAAAGAGGCTGTAGTGCATGTCTCAGACCTTCAAAGCCTGCTCCTATCACTACCATTACTATGCAACAATTCCCTGACAACCAAGTGTCCAGAAACACAAAGAACAGCAGTACCATTATTTTCTCCTGTAAGTTCCTTCTGGAATGTTCAGGACAGCTAAACCTGATTACAAACTATTTATTTCCTTGTTTGTCTCCCACATCACATTATCAGTTCTACGTGCTCAGCACACCTCCGTGCGACTTGACACTTCATCAGAGGGCTGTGGAATCTGTCGTTACTGCCTGTCTGGGAAGAACGTGTGGGGACGGTGCACATCTCTTACCAGTACTGTCAGAGACTGAAGCTGCATTACATACATCAGGAAAGAGAAGAAGGAAATCTTACCTCTGTCCTAAATCCTGCTCATATACTCCCAAAAATCACCAGAACTCAAGGGCTCTCCTGCATTCAGTGTTACACCCCTTATTTTTGTACTTTGCTGCTGCTCTGAGAGCTAACAATATACTGCCATTGACAGGAAACAAGGCTTGGGGAAGAGTAGCCAGTCATGATACTCACTAGAAGTATGAAAGAGGGGTAGCAATCACTGGAGGTTTGTCTTGAATGGAAGAAGCAGTTGAACTTAATTCAATGTTAATTAGTTCACATTAGCTGAATTTAATCTATTCTTGTCACAGTAAAGTTAAGCCTTAGAGAATTATTTCCTATTTGCCTTTGTATTTTGGCAAGGTGTAGAGTCACACAGCAAGGCCAATAATCTCGCAGTGCTCACTGAGGCATCACCCAAGGAGGGCAGATTTAATATTAAGTGGAGAGCACTTAATGTTAAGGGAACATTAAGAGAAACAATGATGTGTATCTTTCAGCCTATTTCAAAGTTTAGCCTCCTTTCTTTTAGAGGTCAGATGTACATATAAACAAAATAATTTAGCTATTCATTTACTTTAGCAGCTAAATGCACAAACATCCAAGTGCCAGGGAGACTAGACTCTTTACAAAGTTACCATTCAAATTAATCCATGACAATGATATGCACCGGCATCTTCTAAAACATTAAGTGAACAAACTACACAAGCAGCAAATAAGCAGATCAAGTGTTTTCCACCAAACTCTAAAACAAATTTGTTTGTTTCCATTATTAAATGCAGGTGTCAAGTTTACTAAATCCAGTCTCTGAAGAGATTGCAAGGGTGTCAGGTGTCAGGATCAGCTTAGTTTCATGCCTCCTCTAGCACAAAGAACAGAACAAAGATGAATGTCGTGGCTGAAGCTAGGGAGTCACTATTAAACAGATGAAAGACACTGGTCACAAGGAAAGCAAAAATAATTTAATAAGAAGATAACTCGCATAAAATCAATAATCTTTGATTATTAAGGACCCAAAAATTAACACATCTGACTTAGTTTTGCTTTTGGGGACATCAGCATTATCATATCAATCTTAAGGAAATTTACAAGGTCATGCACTGCTTTGTAATTCGGGAAATAAAACCACAATAGTTAACACACACCACCTCTCGTGCACTCTAACTAGGCAAGGCAAATACAGCCTTCAGCAAATACAAAGTATAATTGTCCCATTATACATTGTATCATATTACACATTCTCAAGAAGCCTAATCATAGTTAAGTAAGTCAATTCAAATCTGTCATTTGTTAACTTCCAAATGCTGATTTATAGAAGCTTAACATTAACTCTTCATATCAAATTTCCCAATGTGGGCTTTTAAATTTGTACTTTAAATTTGTGTAAGTTCCTCCTATGTTAAATTACATGATAAATAAAATGGGTTTTGATACATACAAAACTCTGAAGACCAACTGAAAACAGGTACCATCCTTACTGTTTCAAAGTAACATTTGCCCCTTTACACTAGACTGCTGCTTATGCCAATATTTCAAGGAACTTCATCCGATATTTAAGACACAATCCACAAAAGTGTCTAGAAGGAACAACAGTACGGCCTAAATCAATTGTGACAACTGATAAAGAACAGTAAGCTAAATCTTGAAGCTAGCATCATTGCTTTGTACATGCTTAATGCAAGCACTGCAACTTCCAAGAATAAATGAACAACATATTTTACACAAAAGATTAGAAAAAGGAAGACACACACCAAACCAAATGTCTGTTATGTTACCTCACAGTGCTCCTGTCAGAACATCCTGGGTACCCAAAAGCAGCCAATGAACTCAGCAGAAATCACTCTAACTAGGCTGCAACTTAGAGTCATCTTTCCAGGTAAAACTTTTCCATTTATAGAAATCCACAGCATCTGCACAGATTTGCAACATTGCATTGCAATCCAAAGTTACCACAAAATTCCCCAGGGACTGACATGGTGTAAAATAACAAATGGCACACAAAGCTAAAGGCACAAAATCCAAAGAGGATGAGAGAAAGTTAGAACCCTCCCCAGTGCCTTGGTGTATAATATGTAGCTGCTTCTTCATTTGTAACAAAGATCACACACAAGTTGTGGCATGAAGGGGTTTTTTGCAGGCTTTGGGAAGTCCAACATGACTTCCTGGTGGCGTGAAGGAAGTACAGGATGGCAGGTGGTATAATTTCGTAACAGATCATCATGTAGTAACAGATACGGCAAAATTGTTCTTTTAACCACAACTGTACTTATTTTCATGCAGGAGGGATTTTCTACACCTTGTCAACAAAAGTGCTACTTTTCAGAAAGTCATAATCAAGATTTTTAACTCTTCCTCTGAGGCATAAACCTGAAGAAAAAAATCCCTGCTCAGAAAGACACTATGCATCTCCTTTTACAAATTTAGTCTTACACTACCTGTTCTAGCCCAAGGCACCTTAGTAGTTCTGTCAAAATCAGTGCATCAGCACAAGTGCCATATCCAAGTCATCATCTGTCATTGTGCAAAACTTCTTAAGAGCACATAACAGTAGATTTGAAGCACATAGAGGTAGAAAAATGCTAAGTTTAAGAAGTATTGCAGCAGAAACCTCTATCAGCATGCAGAGAAATGCAGTATAGCGAAGAAGAAATTTGACCAGCGGCTTCTTGTCAGTTCTGGATCAGTGTTTCTCAGCTGCTGATCCAGGGAGCAACAGTCAGCTCTGAAACATCTGAAACAGCCTGAGGAACAGCTGCAAGGCAGGCTGGCTTGTGTTTTGGGCAGGGGGGGAGAGGAGGGAATTGTTTTCTTGTTTTTATATTTTCAATAAATAGTTCTTGCATACAGGCAAAATCAACACAAATAAAAATAAGAGCAGCAACTGAGGAATCAAACCTTAGCCTAATTTCTGTCTCACTGCAACTGTAACCTCCTATGGCCTTACTGCACAGTACAATCCTCAGATTGTATTCAATGAGGTCAGATGTCTCTTTGGACTTAAAAAGGTTGAGAGACATCCTTTAGATGACAGATAGTTGGCAGATAACAACATGGAAGATAAATGGAAGATGAGGATTTCTGAAGGACAAAGTAAGATGATGAGATAACCAGCACATATGATTACAGAAAGAAATCAAAATTCACCAGAGAAAAAAATCCAAACTTGTCTCAGATATTTTAAAACATACATTAGATTCAGGAAACAAAAGCCTCAAAATACAAACTCTTTATTTTGACAATTAGGAATCATAAACTAACAGAATATTCCAAGAACTGAATCTTTAATACCAGATTTATAAAGCATGAACCTTTACCAGTAATACTCAGTACCCAGTAATAAAAGTAAAGCCATAAAGAGCATTAGGTAGTCACAAATTCGACCCCTTAAGCATACTAAAAGCTCTAGCATTTGAGTGGGCTTAACCACATCCCTCTAATACTACTAAATCAGAACCACCTCACCAGTATCGCAACTATTTAACAGACAGTTTTGGGAGCCCAGAAACAGTTGCACCGTGCTCCTACTTACTTGAATCCTCCCATCTGAGAAGGTGCAACTTCCAAGCAGAATAGTACAGAAATCCCAGTACCAGAAAGAGGCAGAGGGCTAGCAGCAGGTTACGCATAAACACCAAGACTCCCATCTTCACATTAAATCTGCTCTTCTACATGACCTGAGAAAGAAAAACACGTTGAGGTTAGAGCCACCCTCTCCAACGGGCACCCTCTCCAAAACATGCAATCCCATACCCGCCATAACGCACAGATCCCAAACCCTGCTCTCCACAAGGTAAAACACACCCGTTCCCCAAAGCACACCAGTGAAACAAGAACTCCCACCCCAGAGAGCTGCCTGTTCTGGCCGTCACAAGGGTCAGTGCCGCTCCGGAGAGGCGGAGAGTCACCGCCACGCTGTGACAGAGCATCAGCCCCGCTCCTGCCCGCTTAAGACAACCGAGTCCACCATGGCCCTGGCCGCCGAGGCCTGGCGAGCACCGCGTCCTCCCGAAACGCCACAGAGCAAACCCACAGCGCCGGGGGTGTCTCGCGGACAGCGGGGCCCGCGGGAGCGGCCGCGGCAGCGCCGGTCCCGGCTGGAGCCCCGCGGAGTCCCGGGCACTCCCCGCTGCGGGGACGCGCTGCCCTAGAGGCGGTACCGGTGCCCGGGGAGAGGGGCTGGCCGGGCCCGGGCAGGACGGCAGCTCTCTGCCAGCTGCCAGCGGGCGGCTGGAGCCTGGGTTTGAACGGGCAGCGGAGTCGCCACCGCCGGGCTGCCCCCGCCTCGCCGTGCTCNGGGCGGAGCCCTCCCGCATAGCGGCCGCCGCCGGCCAATGGGACGGCGCTGGGGGCCGCGCCCCGGCCAATCGCGGGAGGCGTCCGCAGCCAATGGGGGGCGGGCGGGGGGTTCCTCGCCGGACGAGCGCTGCGGCAGGGCGGCGGTGCGCGTGCGCGGAGGGCGTCCCGCGCCCCCCCGGAATCAGCGCGTGGCGGTGTCGCCGCGGGAAACGGCCCGGCCCCGCTCTCCCCTCACGGCCGCTGCCGGGCATCGCTCCTCCTCCAAGTCCTGGCGGCGCTCCCCAGTCACGCCGTAGCACCTCCAGAGCACTGCGGTGCTTCCACACACGGCGCTGGGTGACCCCTGCAAGCACTGCACCGGCTGTGAGGCTTCGCATTGTCTCCCTACAGCACTGCGCTTTCCGCCAGCTGAGGCACCTCAGCTCCTGCCCGGCCGCTGCGCCCCTGCGGTGACACGGCATCGCCCGCCTTCCAGGCACTGCACTGAGTGCGCTGCGTCTTCCTTCAAGTGCTGCACTGCCCGACCGCCAAGCACTGCTCCGATAGCCTCTCAGCCCTGCCCCGCTCTGCACAGCCAAGCTGCAGCCACGACACAGGGCAACGCAACCCTAGGGTGCTTCCGTCACTGCCCCACGCAGCACCTGTGCCTGCTGCACAGTCCAGCCACTGCCTTCACACCATCCTCCGGCTTCTGCAAACCCTCCCAGCCCTGCACACCCAAAAGGTCCTGCCCAGCTCCTGCACGGCTTTTTGCCACCTCCCCGGTGTGGCACAGCCTCCACCACTGAACACACCAGACTGCACGGACCACGCCGGGCGGCACGGACCCCGCCAGCTGCCCTTCCACCGCACAGCACAGCTCACGCCACGCCGACGGTGCAGCTCCCACGCTCTCCCCGGTATGTTAGTCTCCACATTCTCACTGCACAGCTGCCCTGTGAGCACAGCGGCACTGGGACCAGCCTGCACCGCACTCTTCCCACAGCATTGCCGTCGTTGTTGCTGGCCCCACAGCCTTCTAATGCTCCTTAGGCAGAGGGCAAGTGACAAACTCTAGTATAAGGCCTGTCAGGGATAGAATGATAAAGGGAAATCACTAGTCATGAGGGAGAAAGTCATCTGAAGGGAAAGAAACCATAAGGAATAAACCTGCATCTTCAGTACCAGCCCAGTGACCCTCCATGAGTCACTATTAACAGAAGGAAAACAAAAGGTGATTTTAAGGGAATCCAAGTAGGATCATGTCCAGCATGGTGGCAGCTCCCACTGAGGTGAGCCCAGGTGCCAGTGTTGAATGGCAGACACCAACTTGAACAGTACAGAGCTGGCTGAGCACTGCTTGAGCCTGCTCCCTGGCAGTAGACAAAAGGCAGAGTTCCTGCTGGTCACAGGGAGAGCTGGTGGGGTCTCACACATCCCCACTTTCACAGCCAGAAACCCCACTTCATGTTCTGCACAAATGAAGTCAGTGCGAGCTGGTTGCAAGTGTGGCACCCACACAGCCAGGCTTCTAGAGCTGCCACGTTCCTCTGCAGAGACACAAGGGAGACACATGTCACACTCATACGCCATCAGGTTTTTTGGATGCCAACAACAACTTCTAGATACAGCACAGGAGAGCAACAGACTCAAGCAAGCACCCAGGTATCCTGGCACCAATATCCCCCTGAGGAGGTGCGTGGAGAGGGGGACACGGCCACATCCATGCAGCCCTGTCCATCTGTAGATCTGCCTCCCCACTGCTGCCCCACCAATCCCCAGCTGGCAGGCCTGACCTGCTTAGGACACTCCTTGCGCTCACTCATCTGAGGCAGCTCCCTTCCCTCCAGCTTCACGGTGAGCTGTCAGCCAGGGCTGGCCCGGGCAGCCTCCCCTGATCGCCCCAGGTCTGCTGCCAGGCTCATTTCTTCCAGCAACCCCACCGACTCCCGTGCCACATCGTGTCTGGCTCGAGCCCAGTTTTACTTTACACATGCCTGCTTTATGCCTGCTCCTCTCTTCCCCTCTCCATCCCTCCATCTGGCTAAGCTGGGTCTCTTCTCCCTGCCTCAGCTGCCCTTGTCCCTGTGACACAGAGCTGCTGCACTGCCTGCTGCCACTGCGCCACATCTGCTCCAGCTGTCCCCAAGCTTCACCTAAATCGCCCCTGACCATACCACATTTGAACCCCGCGGTGTGTGGGCACAGCAGGTGATCTGATTTCAGTGATGAGATAAGCGGGGACTTACAGCACAAAGCCAAATAGCAACAAGTCTGGGGCTTGCTCCTGAGCCCATGTTTGTCACTCAGGAAACTCTACCCCTGTTATCAGGTGTCAGTGTGCTGGAAAGAGCCCAGGATGAAGTCATCCTTCTTGCCAGCCTGGAAAAAACTCAGAAGGCAAGCATTGTGTATCTTGGAAAATCAGGTACCAGCGCCTGGCAGCTGGTCTGATGGCCATTAGATGAATTAAGGCAATGATTAGTGGAGTGATTTGGTTCAAGTAGCAGGACTTTAGTCTGAACATGTTCCTACTTAGCTTACACATTTCATTTGCAGGCAGATGTCAAGCTGGATGTTGCTAGGAGATAAACAGCAGGGGAATAATTAAGTCTGATTAAATCCTATCATATTGCTGTGTTGCTTTCTAGAATGCTCTGGAGCTTTTCAAAGCCAAACTGACCAAATGATCAGGCAAATGGTCCAGCCCATCCTGCTCAACAAAACCCACTTGCAACAAACCTGCTGAGCCGGTGGCTACCCACGTGTCTGCAGAGCATTTCCTACAGCAGCATTGGCCATGATCTAGGGAAAAATGGCTCTGGCAGATGGCACAGCTGGTGGCTGCATTAGCAGGTAGCATAAGACAGTGCTGGTCACTGCTTGGAGCAGGTAGTGAGGGGTCCTACCCCCGTGTCCCTGCATCAATGCTGCAGACACTCATGATGGACTAAGCATGACTTGGACACACTTGGACAGTGTGACCATAAGCAAAGCTTCCTTCTGCCCTTCTTTTGAAAGGAGCCTGCCTGGGCCATGCCAAAATTGCTCTGCAAATTTGTCTCATGTGCATGATGCTGAGCACCGCAAGGCATTCCCACTGAACTGACACTTGCCTGCTTTCTTATTTCATGGTGGCTGAGCCACACACTATAGGGGAGGGGACTCATAAATAACAGCTACAGGGTCCTTTCCCACCAGTAAATAAAGTTACACTGTAACTATCTGCATCCAATGCCAAACATACACATCAGCCTCCAGGCTTCCTTCATAGAGACTTCTAATCTCATTTTGTTTCTTCACCCTATAAAAATTACCATTGTAATACTCACACTGTAATCCTTCTCCTCAAATTAAATGTCACCAAATCAGACCTGATACTAATTAATGCAATATTTTATAATTAATTAAATACCACTATGTACCACAGCAAAGATCTCTTTCCAGTAATGGCTAGACAGAGATTACCTCTGCTGATGCACAGGCTCAAGGAATCCAATCTAGGCTGTAAGACACTTGTAGTTTGTCTTATCTCTCTGACCAAACTTATTTCATCTCACACACTCATTATGTATTATTCTTAAATGCAGACTCTGAACATGATCAGACTGTGGAGAACACTTTACATTTCTGGTGCTCTGGCTACTCTAAGAACAGGAATGTTAAACAGCACCAGGTCCACACAAAACAAGTTAAAACAATCTGAACTTGCTTCAAAAATTCTACCACCCTCCAGATGTTTTCAACAGCAAAGAATCCCACTTACCACTTCAGGTGCAGGTAAACACCTGGAGCCTGCCTGACTGGACCTGGTTTCCAAAGGTCTTCCTCAGATGAAGTGACCCAATGGTCCCACCTGGCAGGTGGCCGTGCTAGTGCAAGCCCCTGGCCAGCACCCTGCTCAGCAGTTCATAATTCCAATACATTATGTTTGGTTCACTCATAGTTTCCGAGAGAGAAGATAGGCTTGAATTGAAGACAAGCATTGAAGACTCCCACTTTTCTGGGTCTGTTTCAGGAGTCCCTCACCCTTGTGTTCAGAAGAGCATCCCACCTCCCTGTGTCTGGCTTCAGCTTGCAGACATACCATTTTGTTCTGCCTTCTGCTTGATTAAAGAGCCTTTCAGAGCCTGGCATTTTCTCTTTGTGACACTACACATATGCTGCAAGCAAACCCCCTCTCATCCGTCTTTCTGAAAAGCTAAATATACTGAGTCGCTTAATTCTCTTTCTGCCAGGCTTTTCCTCCTACCCTTAAGCCATTTTTTGCATTCCTGCTCTATAGAGGCTCTCTGATTTTTCTGAATCCTTTTCAAGATGTAGAATCCCACAATGAGCCTTCCTAAAGCTTTGACACAGGGATTTAATCTGCTTTTTCCTATTTTCTCTCTTAAAGGGCTGCATTAGTCCCTTCTACCATAGCATCAGGATAAGCATTTGGGCAGGATTGTCCCAGATCTTTTCCAGACCCCCTGCTGCCGAGTTAGAACCACCTGTATCTCAGCTGCACATCCAGGAACTAATGAATGGAGTTTGGTGGTTGGGGACACTTCCACTCCAACACACTTCCCTCACTTGCTCCCTGTCCTAGAATCACGGATGTCATGGTTGCCACATTTGGAGGCGCTTAGGGACTGAGCTTGGCAGGCCTTAGGAAAGTTTGCTGAGCCCTGGTGAGCTGTCCAGGAGCAAATGTCCTGCTTCCAGTAGGTTACTGTGCCGTGAAAGAGAGGAGAGCACAGAACCAAGCAATGGCTGCTGGTATCCAGGCTGGTTTGACTGTCTGGGAAATATTTTGCAGTGCCGGTTGATATTTTACCCAGCCTGTTCAGAGTGACAGCACACACTGTGGAATCTGTGCACTGACTAGTTACCAGGCTGCACACCATGAATACAGGCGCTTAAAAAAATAGGCTAGGTGAAGGTTCCATCTTTAGTTCTACTCCTTAAGAAACTAGCTAAAACAGCCTCCCCCCAGCAGCATCCCCAGTGAAGCCTACCTGAGATCTGGGAGTGAAATAGGGAGTCTTGCTCAGCCCATGTACAATCACTGGATATCACAGTGCATTTCTTCATGCCAGTGCTGCAGGAACCTTGAATGAGCCCAGCTCCAGCTGTTGCCATGCTGCCTCTCCAAAGCCAGGAGTGCTGTCCTTGAGTTTCTGAGATGATTGCTGATTAAATTTGAATTTCAGAGACGGTTCAACTGTGATGGCCATGAACCTCAATGGGTTCATCTCGAACTCCAGCCGGGCATTACTCCATCCCCTTTCATGCCATAAAAATAGCCGGAAGAGCCAGGTGAGGCAAGCAGGTACCATCCAGCCACTGCCCCCTCTCAAACGGGAATGGCAGGAGTGACTCCATCTCACATGCTATCACAGAGAGGAGGGAATGTGGCAAAGCAGTGGCACAAGGAGAGGCTGCAGCTCCCCAAACCAGCCACTCTCATGCTACAGGCTCAAGTAATTTCCGAACGATTTGATTTAATCACAGACTCTCCCAAACACATGTGTTAATTTTTAATGAATGGTCATCTGCTAGGAGGCCAGTGTAATCTAAAGGGTCAAAGCAATGGGCAGAGAAATGGCAGAGAGCCTCAGACTGCCACTGGGTAGGTGAAAGCACAGCTAAGAGCATCCAGACGATGTTACACAGGGAAACTCCTCCCTGGGCAAAAGGAAAGTTCTGGCTGCTGAGAGCACGAGCATCTATAGAGAACATTTTGCCTTCTCCACTGCTCTCAATAATGCTGTAGGATTTTAATTTAAAGTATGTGTTATAAAGAATTAATAAGACTCAAGTAGATTAACAACTACACGTATTAACAGCTACATTGTGAGATCTGTCAGTGAGCCAAGCCGTAATGGGGAGTCATCAACAACAAGAAGCATACCTAGACCCCCAGTGACCCCTGGTCCAGTGCCATTTAATAGGTCTTAATATCAATTGTCTGAATGACAAGATGAAGGCTTACATTTGGGGCTGATGTAACACTGAACAGGCTGCTTGCTGCTACAGCATGAGCTGAATGGCCTGGGAAAATGATCACAGCCCACAGCACTGTGATAGGCTGCAAAGGAAGGTTCTTGGGAATGGAGAGGACAGGCTGTACCGCAGGGTGGAGAATCTCCCTGAAAAGCGGGACTGGGAGGTAGAATTAAGGAAAAAAATCTGGAAAAGAGCTGTCCCCACATGTGACTGCTGCTATAAGCCTGCAGCACAGCACCTTGGCTCTGAGAGCCATGAGTCAGAGGGGCATGGAGATGATTTCCAAGCAGAGCTACAGCTCTGGCAAAACCAACTCGATGTCTGGTCCAGCTCTCCAAACTTCAGAACAGGCACAGAAATCCTGAGGAGCAGCAACACCACCACAAAAAAAGGAGCTAAAGGTTCGAAATGTGGCAAATACAGCTGCCATAGGATGTGAGGAGCACAAGCTACTTCACTGCCCCAGGAGAGGGTCTCCTCACTGCCAGAGGGAATGGAGCACTGGTATGGGCAGAAGGAAGTGCAGGAGCCAAAGGTGAGATGTTGAAGATGGGAAAAACTTGAGCCTGAAATTAAGTACAGCATGGTCACTGAAGGCTGCAGGGGCAGCCATCCTCACCATGCAGCAGCTTGCAAAATAAGTTTAGATCTCAACAAGTTTAAGATCCCAGCTTTCATTTTTTGCCATCTGTGGCTCAGGCATGAAGGAGAGATGCTGCATGGACGTGCTTGCTGTTTTGCCCTGACCTGTATGCACCCCTCCTGATCTCCTGTCCAAACAGCTCCAGCAGCAAAAAGGAGGCCAGGACTGATTCCTGCATGCCAGAGAAGGCAGTGTGGAAGGTGCAGAGGGCTCTGCCTGAGGACAGTCTTGTTCACCTGCTCTTCAAGCTCATGCATATGTGTTTCTAAAAACAGGTACAACAGCCTGAGCTGGCTCTGTGGCATTACACTACCTGCAGCAGTGCTCATTGCCAGCCCTGACCCAGGGAATGCCTCATTTCCAGCCTGGAGCTTCAGTATTTAATTACTTGCACTGGAGCAATCCCTTGTGCACCTTCAGCTGGCCTGCTGTGGTGATGGGGTCACCGGCCATGAGCTCCTCTTTTCATCCTGTTCAACCTGAACCTCCTCTCCATTGCTGCCTGATGCCTGGTGAACTGCAACCTCTGAACCCAAGTAATGCACCAGCAACCTTCATACAACACAGCAACCAGCTCTGTTATTCATACTTATCTCTCCCATACATGCCCAAGTAAGCTGATGCCAAAACCCATAGCACTGTTGGTCATGAGAACAGCTGCCTGGCATGGGGCACTGGGCTGGCAGGGTAGCTGCCAGCTGAGGAAGCCCTGCCACGTCCCAGTGCCTTTCTTCCCCACTCCTAGGTGCTGAGGCTTATCTGCTCCCTCTTGGGAAAAGGAAGAAAGGAGAGGAGCCACCCAGCATGGTGTGGGCCATAGGGGCTGTGTGGGAGGGTGCAGGGGCTGAGGGCTTAGTTTGCACTGTCCTGACCCTTGTGCTGCAGGATGTGGCCAAGGGTTTGCACTCTGCTGCGGGACACGAACATACTTGGTTTTGGAGATTCAGCATTTGTGGCAACCTGTGCATTCTTGCAGCTGCTTTTCATAACACAGAATTAGAGCAGCCAGAGAAAAATGCCTCTGGGTGCTCTGTTTGCTGGCAGGATGTGGGCTAACAGCAGTCATGAAGAGGCAGCTGCCAGCCACAGACAGAGGAGTGCTGCTGAAACACCTCAACCCCCCAGCACATCTTTCAAAGTCACACAAGTCTATGGTGGTAGGTACGAGTAAGAACAGGACTAAGAGGACACTGGATCTTTCTGTAGTAAGTGGTATCCTAAACAGTGAATGTACAACTGTAGAGGACTCTGTCCCTGTCCCAGCAGTCATGGGGGAACAGCCAGGCCAGCAGGTCCTTGTTTTCAGCTGCAGCCTATCCCACCCAGCCACAAGAAGGTGGGGACAGAGCTCAGCCTCTCCAATAAAGCTTCTCCACCCTGCTCCATGGGAACCAACTCCCTGTGGCACAGCCAAAGGAGTATGAACTTTCTGCAGCCATCACCTGAAACACTGCTATGCTGGGGGATGCTGGCAGATCCACAGGATCAGGCAGAAGCAGCTGCTCAGGGCTGGAATTTTTCAGGTCTCGGCAGCCAGTTGAGGGAGGTTTGCACCTGCAGCTTAATTGGTCCTTCCAATGCAGGGATGGGGAAAGCCAAACACAGTGAGGTGTTGGTACCAGTGGCACCCTCCCTGACAGACTGATTCCTGGTAGATGGGGTAGATTAGTGCCACTGCTATGTGCAGCCACCCAGACAAGTCCTGTGTTCAGAGTCCAGCCAGCCCAGCCCAGTTCCCCTCCAACCCAGCCATAGACACTGTGTTGGACAATTATCCTCTCTGCCAGCACCCAGGACACAGTCATGGCTTGGCAATGTCACCTCCCAGCAGCACTGTGTCATTGTGTGTGTCCAGTGCATCGAGCACCCGTTTCATGCAAGACCTCCCCAGCAATGCTGAGGGACCAGCTTCAGACAAGCCTGGCCACAGGAGACAGCCTTGTGCCCCAGCTCTCCTGTCCTCCATCAACTCACTCCAGTCACCTCCAAATCACTGTTCCTTCCACTCCACCAGCTGCAGTCCCACATAGGGCTCTGATGAAAATGGGAAGCTTTGATACCTGCTTCCACAGAACTTTCCAAGCCTCAGGCCTTGCAGAAAAGCCAAACTCCTCCGCTGAAGGGGCTCCCCATTTCTGTGACAGCAAGTGACCATGTACAAGCCTGTCACTGGCCATGCTTCAGTTCCACAGCTTCAGATTCCACCCCCCTTTTCCTTCACAAGCCAGGAAATACCCTCAAGGTCAAGAGCCAGTGAGATCTGGGGAATTCATTAACCTTCTCTCTCAAAAGCAGTGAAGCTGTACAAGTTCAGTGGGAGAAGGATGGTGGTAACCTGCACGAGTAGTTGCTCCCAGCAAGCCCAGAGCCAGAGCCCCCGGTCAGTGCTGCCTTCCCTGGGGGAACAGCCCACGCTTCTCCCATTGCACCAGCTGGCTGCAGCTGGGAGAGGCATCGCGTGGTCCGGATGTGGAGTGAGCCTGTCATCTCTCCCTCATCAGCACAGCCAGGCCTAAAAATAGCCCGGAGTAGGTTGATGATGGTTGTGCTATAGTCTCCATTATGCAGATGGAAATGGCTGGTCCCTGCCAGAGTGCCTGGGGAAGCACCAGCTCCTCTGCCCTGCACTGCACAGGATCTTGGGATCCTGTGCTGTGCTGCAGCAATCTCCATAGCAGAGGTGCCAGGGGCAGACCACGGCACAGAGCACCCCAGCCAGGCACAGCATCACTGCTAGGGATGCCCTGGCCAGGGCAGACAGCTCCATAGGCATTGTCCCTCCTGAGTGCATGGGACTGAGCAGGGTGGGGAAGAGGAGAACGGAGTTTCACAGCCTACTGCCATGAACCTTTAACAATGATGAAATGGGAGCTGCCCAGGCAGCACATGATGAATCAGAAGTGTACCCAGGCAGCTGAGCTGACAGCACTGTGTGTGCAAGCACAGGGGCACAGGGAGCTGGAGGGCAAGTCAGTAGAGCAGCCACAGGAGTAGGATGAGCCCTCAGCCCACAGGACACACCAGAGGAGCACAAGAGCAAGGGACCAAATTTGCAGCTTGACCAGGAAGAGGGCTGGCTGGCTTTGTGCCCTGCGACATGCTGCCAAAGGGCAAATCTGCCAGCTCCTCCCTTCCCATCCCTGCATGTTCCAAATCCGCAGGGCCTGACAGCTGCTGATGCTGAGCCTAGGGCAATCGTTCACCCAATAAACCTGAGTGGGAAAAGCAGCAGAGACTGCTGGAGAAGTCAGGAGGGATGTACCAGCTCTTGTAGGAATGGCTTACAGGATAAGATCACGAACCTAGCGCCAGAGATTCTGGCTCTGATATAGACTCTTGGCTGGCAGGCAGAGCCAGATTTCATCCTCACAGGTGTCCCCAGGATGTCACAAGCATCCTTGGCTGCAAACCTGAAGTGCCGTTTACTCACCCCCACTGCATGGTGTGCTTTCGTCAGATCCTGGGCCAGCAGGGCAAGCCCTCTGCACAGCTAGACCTCTCCCAGAATGGTGACCCAACATCAAGGCCACACTGACTGGGTAGCACTTCCCAGAGGGACATGCTCCAAGCACGGACGTCTTGCACCTCTCCCTGCACCAGAGCCTTGGCAGCTCCCACAGCCTGCAGGGAGCTGTCCTCAGGGATCAGAGCCCTGAGCAATCTCACCTGCTTGTAGGGCTGAAGGACAGGTTGTGCTGAGAGAGGAGTGAGACCAAAATACTATATGGCCCAGCCATAGCTAGGCATCTGTTCACTGGGAAGTGGTAAGTCTGCCTCAGCAGGTACCAGGCACCTTTCCAAAAAGGCTGCACAAGCGTTCTTCTGTCCAGTGGCTTCTGGAGGAAGGATTCTCCAGGCAGGCTGGAGCCTGCCTGGAGAAGGGGTGGGGATCTGCTGTGAGAGGTGATGACTGTTCAGCCCCCAAGATCACCCCCACAGCCCCAGCCCTGCACTCTCGCTGGGAATGATCTGTGCAGCCTCCACACAGCCAGTGCCCAACTGGACGCTGCTTCTTTGCAGAGTCTGCACAGATGGGCAAAGGACTGATCCAGGTCCCCCAAATCTACCCCCAGATGACAGAGTGGAGGACACAGGCAGGCAGGAAGGATCCTGGGTAGCTGTTTCAGCCAGCATGGTCCAGGGCAGCAGTGAAGGAAGGAGGCTTCTGGGGAAAGACCTCCCCAGCACACTGTGCCAGTGCAATGCCTTAAACAGGCAACAGTCCAGCCTCAAACAGGCAGGGCAGTGAGGCAGGAGAGACCTCACTACACTGGGCTGGGACCCCTTGAAAGGGTTCCTCTGGAGAAGGTGAGGAGCAAGAAGCCCTTCCTCGTGTGCTGGCCCATCAGGTGCTGACGTGCCTGGCTCTCAGCCGAGCAGCCTGGCGTCACGCAGCTCCCATGAACGCTGTTTTTCTTCTCCCCGCTGCAAAGCCCTTGGCAGCCCCTCACCGCTTCAACGGGATGGAGAAGAGCCAAGATTGCTGTTTCTGTCCTTTCCCCTTGCCAGGCTCTGCACAGTGCTGAGGGCCAAAGCTGGGGGTCTCTCTGCTGGTGACAGCACTGCAGACCTCTGCTCCCACAGGAGTCACCCTCCAAACAGCGAGGAAGAGCAGGGTTGGCCCCAGCTCCACCGCGTTGATGGCTGAGGGTCCAAGCCGGGTGCCTTGTGCTACCTCTGCATATGAAAGGGAGAATGGCAGATTATGAGCATTTACACTTCTGCCAGTCCCTGTGGACACCAGCTGTTAAATGGTGTTTGGAAACATCTATCCAGCTGCAACTGGGAAAGCCAGAGAGGACTCAGGACAGACCCATCTCTGGCTGCCAACACAACTGCTCCCTTCATCCTGCCCTGGCTCTGCTGGGCCTGGACAAGCAAAGCTGTGTTCCTGCTGCAGAGCCAAGTGGCCTGGGCAGCCATCCACCACAGGCAACCGCAGCTCCAACCACACCGGCTGCTCCCCATCACCAGTTTCCTTGCTCTCCTGTATCACACCACTCCTGTTTTCCATGGAACTGTCTGCAAGTTAACTGCTCCTCTGCACCTACAGACCATCAGCACTCACCACCCACAGTACAGGCATCCGTATCCTGCACCCAGGATACTGTCATTTCTTTTCAATTGCTTGTGGCTATCAGGAATGAAGTTTGAGTTAACCCCTGCTGCGAGGACAGGCAAGAAAATTAACCCAAAGTTGCACAGATACTGTATTCAAGAAAAGCAGCAGCACGTGAGGAAATAAGAGTCCAAGCATATTAACTAATATTAGCTCACATTCACAACCATCTGATCCCCATGTCTGAAGTGTCTGTGGAGGTCCATGGGTACAACACACTGCCATGCCTCCCTAAATTCATTAAGACTATGGCATTGAGTCACTATACTTCTTGAAGTAGTTTGCTTTGGTCTATGTTGGGCTTGTAGGGACAGGTTTGCTCCCAACTCTACATGGAGGACTTCAGCCTGGATATGAAAACCAGCCACCTACCTTGCCTAGAGCCTGTGAGGAGGCAGCTCTTCCTTCAGCTAGCAGTGTGGATAATGGTGAGAGCATCCCAGTTCCTGGGGTGTTGGGCAGCAGGAGGGGCCCACGCTGCCAGGCAGTAACTCATGGGAGGTAGAAGAGCCCAGACAGCATTTTTCTCCTGCATCGTGTACTGAAGGTGTTCACAGCCCACTAGAACCATTCATAACAGTGAGAACGTTTCCTAAATGCAGAATTCCAGGCCAAAGACACCTCTTCTTAGGCTCTCCTACCTCACTCAGTTTTGTTTCGAAATTAACACACATACTACACCATTTCAATCTTTTTCCAGTAGCCTCCCACACTTTTCCCTCATTTGCTATGTGCTGTCAGAACTGTTTTGATGCTGGCGTTGTCACATTACTCATGCTGCAGCAAGGAGGCTGTGGCAGTGCTTCTGCATGGGTCGGCCATAGCTTCACCAAAAGATAGCAATCAGGTGGATGTTTCCCATTCCTCCGGAGACCATTCTGCTGAGGTCAAAGGAAACTGCAGATACACACCCTCAGCTATGCTCACTACTGGAACCAAGCAACAAACCCTACCTGAAATGTTGTACTCTTCACTCATCCAAGGGAGAAATCTAAAGCTGTTCAACAGCTCTAACAGCAACACAGAAAAACGAAGACTGATTATGGGAAAGGAGGAAAAAGGCTTATTTTGACTTTTAGCAATATAACAACATTATTGTTTATGTTGAACTGAAAATACTACACACTTGACCCTAATCTAAATGTCCACACTGAAAGGTTTTGTGCGGTATCTACAGATTTGTCAGGGAAAAGGAGCCATTATCACTTTCCCCAGACTACAAAAGCTGGCTTCAGGAATACTTGGCACATTAGGTTTCAAAGATATGAGCTGAAATAACACAACAATAAGCAAATTCCTCAAGGTCACTTGGTGTATCAGTAACAAAAATCCCTGAGCTAAAGTAGAAGAATCTCCTTTCCCTGACTGCCAGTTCAGCAGGTCTTAACCAGCCCTGTGAAACTCAAGAGTCAACACCAAAGTAAAGAACAGAGCTGTCTGAGACTGCACTCAGGTAAGATTTTCTGATGACTCCTCTTCTGGCACTCTCAGCTACAGAGGGAACCTAAGGCAACTCAGTTCTTGCTGCAGATGTCTCAGCTCTGTGTTTCAGTGTGGAGAGATGATTCTGTGGTTCCATTCCTGTTCTAGTTAAACAGCCAAGCTGGACTGAGTCCTTCAATAACAGAACTCCACTTAGGTCTCTGAAAGACACCTGAGAACACCTAGATAAGCATTAAAGAGATGAATATTAGAAAAGAATAATTCTAATAGAAAAATTAGAAGCATGATGAGAATTTCCAAGTTCCATCGCTTTAGTTTTAAAATTAGTTTACAGATAGTATTTTTAAAATTAGGTTTATTTCTTGAGGAAACTGAAAACAACATACAGGCTACCAGAGTCTTGATTTCACCCCATGTTTCATTAAAAAATGAGCACAACTGCAGACTTGTCAGACAACAGGAGCCCAGTCAAAGAATATAAGAACAGATGCATTGGAAGCCTTAGGATAAGTGACTGTGCTCCTCAAACAGTGCAGAATCAATTCAACCCAGCTCAAAACACCAGGAAGAGAGACAAGGAGCAAGGAGAATGGGTCCTACTACTGACAGTACTGCCCCTGGTCATCTGAGAGGTCTGCTGATAGAAAAGAGGTTTCCTAGAAGTCCAGCCACAGGCAGAAACTTTACTGCAATCAGGTGCTTTACAAAGAATATAGTCACCTTTTAAAATCTTACGAAAAGTTATCACTGACTTGTGAAGCTCATTCTGAATTAAGGGCAATCCACTATTTGTTTATACAAAAAATGCTTCTTGTGGGTCCAGCCTGGACAAGTCACAGATGGAAGCTTCATGAATAGTTAAGTAAAAAGGTCTACTGCCTGCAGCACCACATGCAATGGACCAAATAAAGGGCCACCAGAGCTCCTGTGGGGCATGCTGAGCATGATTTTGTGCTGAACATATTCAAGAAACACCTGATTTGCTGATAATCTGGCAGCATCTCACCCCCACTGGCATGATGCTGTAAAAGGGATAAATACACTTCTAAAAAACCCAAAATCACTAGAGAAAGTTATCAGACGTGATAAAAGTCTAGGTAATGGAAAGGCTATGTACTTTGGGACAGCTGCTCTGTACAGAGCCTTTATTGCTATCTGTTATACTTCAAGCCATAAACCAAATTGCTTTTGCAAAGTCAGATAATAAAGACCCCTCAAACATCAGGATCACTGATTTTAAGTTTAGAGAGAGAAGCCAAAATGCAGTTTAGTCCCTGCTATCCTGTAGCAGGTAACAGTGTGCTCACATTCGAACGATGCACCACAAGAACTGACAGGAAAATTGGGAAGGCCCTTTGTCTCAGAGTGCAGGATGGCAGCGGTTTCCAACACAATGCATTCAACTGACAAGAGTAAATCTGGCACCTGCAGAAAACATGCCAAAACCAGGTAACAAAGCTCCTGTTCCAGAACCAATACTACACATAAGAGCTCTTGAAAGTCACTTAATACTGTTAGAGGTGACTGGCAAAATCTGCTGAGGTGAACAACAGAATATCCTCAGTTGGAAGGGATACACAAGGATCAATAAAATCCAACTCTTGGCCCTGCACAGGGCAACTCCAAGAACTAACTCCAAGAACAACACCACAGCAAACAAATCCAGCTGTTTCCTACTAGGTCATCATTTTAGGATGAAGCTCTTGAGCCAGGTGTTTGAAACATAGCATGTGGCACCTAAAAGGTGCATTTAAGTTCTGTGGCAGTTTGGGGACAAAGCCTGAATGCAGGCACCTTTTCGCTGAAGGGAGAGTGACAGATTGAGACAAGAAGTATGTTTTTCAGCAACACACAGGTAGTGTTCATCCTATGAGAGGTTAATACCAAATTAACTCTGACAGAACAGAGGCAAGTTTGTTAAGGTCCCACCAGCTCTTCATGTTTGCTCACAGCACATCACTTCAGAGGCTTAAATACAAGCTCAGATGTCGAAGTGCAATTTCATTCCTATTGCCTGGATCAGATTAACTGCAGCTACCAGACTCTGGTCTTAACAGATCCTGGTTTTATCAAGCCAACTATACCCTTCATCAGAAAACCTTTTAATACTCTGAAACCAGGAGTTTTGGACAGGGTAAAAGGAAAAAAAAAAAAACAACTCAAACCAAACCAAAAACCACAAAAGAAAGCCATTATCTCCATTCAGAATCTGTTTAAGCCTTCCAATACTGATGAACAAGGTATTCCACCACAAAAATAGGACAGATTACCTCTATGCAAAACAGTGATTGTGCAAATCTTCACTACTTACATCATCCTCCTGACCCTATAAAAATGTAGGGCTAAAGATTTTCTGTATAAAAGTTGCAGTTTATTTCTTTTCTGATCAAGAGTTGTATCACTACTCAGTACTACATTTTATTGCTAATCACAAATCGATGCACCGGGGTTTCAGAAGGGTTTGGTTTATAGCGCTCCTATGTAACAAAAGGAAAAAAGTTACAAATCCAGACTTCGCAGACACATTGCCATGTCCCTATAGAAGCAGGGATGCATTAGGTCTGTTTCATTAGAAAATTCTCCTCTTGAACAGTTTCTGGAGAACACACAATCATGATTTTCTCCAGTAGGAAAATTCATCCCATCATTCCATGCAAAAAGGTGGCCAATCTGCCCCACAGGTCAAAATCCCTTTCCTACAGAATGGGAAAGGAACCTGTATTTACACTGCTCCTACTGTGGCGTGTTAATGCTTAAATTATTGGGAGCAAATTGGCACATTTTCCAGGTACACCTACTACCCAGCTCAACTCAGCTTCCTATGGCTGGGGTAGCAAGTTCTCTCCACCACAACTGAGATGTGTCCTAATATTCTATAAAAATGCTACGGTAACTTTTGCCAGACAGCAACATGGCAGCACTCCTGCTTCAGAAGAGCACTGCACAGCCTTTCAGTAATACACACAGTTCAGTGCATACTTCATCTGTCTCAGACCCAGTATTAGCTGCTGTAAGCAAAAGCCTGCAGACACATGATAGACAGTGCTGCCCCAGAGGAGGGACTGCACTGCTTCAGATACTGCTGCCCTGTCATCCCCGACACTGTGATACTTGGATTTCAAGAAGGGAGAGTTAGGACTATCCCTTTAGTCATATTGACTTAGAGAAACTCAAGAGAAACTCTTTGGGAGCTGAATGTCTATTGGGAGCTGAACACCTATTCTTGTTAGAAGGCTGCACTTCACAAGGCTCCAGAGAGATTTCATTGGTTCTGAGGCACATACTATTAACAGTTAAACTTATGATTAAGTAAGTCAAAAGCACTATCAGAACAAAAATATTAAATGGAAGGTTAAATAATTTGTCCTACAGGTTTCAATTTCACATTTCGCCTGTTCACACAAGCACCTCCTGTCTGTTCAGATTTAAACAGCTTACAGCTCAACCTCAGAAAGGAGGTGCTGAGAAACAAGAGACTGAAGCTGCTTGCGACAAAAAAAATGGATATAAATATAAAAGAGGTTCCATTTCCAGCACCAGTAATACTGCCTGCTCAAGCCCAGGTGTGGTCACCAGGGAGACTCCTAAATTCAGGAACATGATTCAATTAAAACAATAGACCATACTATCCTGCTGCTGCCAAGATTCCTGGCAACAACTCCCCAAAGAGTTTGCCAGCTGTCAAAATTGTCTCTAAAGAAAAAGCAAGACTGCTCAACAAGATGAAAGCAACATCCCCAAGCTGGCTTATATGGTAAGGACCCAACTTCAGACCAGCAGTCTGCAGGCATCAGCTTCAGCAAATGGGATCTCTTTCACTATCCAACAGCTGCCTTACAGCTACTGCAGAGCATCAGCTTTTTAGCTTCCTTAAAATATAGAAGAACAAAACCCCAAAAGAAACCCTGGATTCAAAGCATCCAAATATGGCCTGTTGTACTGGAACGTTTAAATCCTTGGGGGAGGTGGGCATCTTCTTCCTCTGCCACAGGCAGTGTTTACTCCATGATGGCCCGGTACAAGGCAGGTTCAATATAATCTTCACGGTAGCGTGAATTGATCACTCTTTGTCTCTTCCTCTCTTGACTGACCTCCTTCTCTTCGAAGATCTCTGTGAAGCGCATATCTGAAGCTATTGACTAAGAGAAAAAGACAGAATTAGTCCCTACAGCACAGATCAAATCCTTGTCTCCACGTCCTCCTATTGCATGTAAGAAAGAACCAAGCCAAGACACTTGGGAACATTCAGACTTCTTCAAAAACTGACCAAATACAAAAAGAAAAATATTTAAGAAACTGGATTTACAAGTCTGGAGAGATGTTTAAGTGAACTGTAATCAGAGATCTAAAGAATCTCAAGTTTCATCTGAAACTGAGCACCTGATTTAAATTCACAATCACCTTCTCAAAGTAATAAACAGAGTCAGCTGTTCCAATTTTCAAACAGTCTAGTACAATTTCTGCTTTATGGAGCAGGCATGTTTAAACACCTGGTCACAGAATTCAGCCATAATACATTCTTTCTTAAGCCTTTAACATCCTGTGTGCCTGCCAACAGAGCTGCATCAGATCTGTGTGCATACTTGTGCTGTAAAGCAAGACACCCCAGTGTGCTGTCCGTAACCACAGCTTTTGTAGTGGAAAGTGCAAAGCAACAAAACAGGAGTTGTGGGATCTCCATCCTTATTGATGATCAAAACTTAATTGTGAGACACCCATGAGCAATCCTTTTTGAAAATTACCCCTGTTTGGGACAGGTGTCTGGAGACCTGCAGAGGTCCTTTCCCACCTGAATTATTTTACAGTCTCAAGAAACAGCCAGCTGTTTTGATGCAGCCCTACTAAGAGCTTCTCAGAACAAAGGGTAAGTGAAGGAACTGGGCCATTCTTTGGAATGGAATTAGACAATGGAATTTAAGAATATAGGTATGAAAGGGCATTAACGTGCCCTCCCAATCTGTGACTCTATGACATGAACTCACACCCCTGCAGAAGGAGAAATTCTCTCCAGAGTGAGATAGAAATTTGCTTCTGTAGCCTGATCAACTACTGAGCTTTGCAATGATTAAGGAGGGCACCAGATTGTATTTTGCTGCTGCCACGTGGTCAGATTGCTGTTCAAGCACTAATTAAGTTAAATGATCTTCTTTAGTAGAATTTGCACCTGGTTTACCTACCAGCCTTGACTTCACTCTCTTAGGAAGCTCCTCTTCGAGAGTATATACATCATCCCTTTTCACCATCAGCTGTGAACCATCTTCAAATTCCACCTAGAAGAGAACCAGAAGTTGTTCTGTCAGAAGTCTCACAAGTTAGAACCCTCCCACAGCTACCCAGAATTTGCCTTATCCCCTCAGAGCTCTCTCGTGCAATAATCTTCTACCACTTGAAACTTATAAGATACATATGCAGCTATGCACACTGCAACAGACTTTAATCAAAACCTCAATAATCTCATGACAACAACAGCCCAGCAAGTTTGGGGATATTCTTTTAACACCTAACAAGACAGTCTAGCTGTTCACTTTAATACAGCCTGAATATTCATCCCTTTGGAAGCGTGAAAGGCATGGTGCACTCTCACTAGAGAAAAGCAAAATAAACTTATTTTAAGTAGCTTAAACTACAGGAACACAGTCTGACAAAGAATTGCAGACCAGCAGTTTTCAGAAGTGGACACTCAAGTAGGTAGCCAGATGTACATACAGCTGCAACAAATCACGTCCAGCAATTGTTGCCAGCATCTGTCATTGCTAAGACAGTGAGAGTAACTTACCCTGGAGTGTTTAAGCATGACTCCCCTATAGCAACCCTGTTAACATGATTGGCTTGTTCTGAGTGATGAATTTTCAGACAGCAATTTTGTACCTGGTACATCTGGATAACGTGTGACGCAACAAACGTGGCTCCATAAACTTGTCCATCTGTCCATCTCACCTGCACGACTTCCCCTTCAGCAGGGGGACCTAACTGAAGACAATCTCGACTCTAGAATGAAGAGGGAAGATGGGAGACACAAGAAAGGTAAGCAGCTTCCTTACGTGAAGATTCGGCAAACCACCAAGGAGGCACACTGCACACCACCCCACAATTCTCAATTTTAGGGATGGAGAACTAGGCTGAGAGACATCCATTTATGTCATCTGCATTTAAATCCCAACAGTGGTACCAACTTCAAAGTACTTGATGTGGGAATGGCATGCAAGTATCAGCAAGTTTTCCTTCAGACCTACCATTGCTAAGCAGCCAGAGATCAGCTGCACTCTCTGGTAAACCTGTCCCTATGTGGCCTCAGTTAAGTCATCCTCAGGTAACATCCCTAAGGCCATCCTGCAGTACATCTCAGCCACTACAGGACCCAGGGAACAATTACCGGATCCCAGATGTGTCTGCTCTACAGCAGCAAGAAGTGACTCATATCATGTGTCCTGTCATGAACCCCACCACACAACATACCACAATGTCCTCTGGGTACAGGTTATCGCTGAAGGAGCCATCATCAAAGTTGACCTCGTAGAAAGTCTCCTTTGCAAGGCTGACCACTTCACATTGATAGAAACGACCATTCTTGTGCTTGCTGATGACTATCTGTCCAGGGGACAGATCCTGGAGTGCAGCCTTAGCTCGCTGAGAAGAGAAAAATCACTTTTTATACAATGACTCAAAATAAAGAATGTGCTGAAGACCATGGCTCCAGTGCTGGCAGACAACAAAGCAAAACATTTTAGTTCAGGTGAGTTACTCTACTTAAGCCATCATTTGCAGCATTTTTAGAGAAGTTCTGCCTCCAGTATTCTAAATGCCTAAAGTCTAATCTGTTACGTGCTACTGTCCTTAAATTACTTAGTAAATTGGATTCTCATTCTTCAGAGCAATGAAAGACCTTTACAGAAAACATTCTCTAATAGATTGTTGTGGTTTTCGTTAAAAAGGCTGCATGGGAACTTTAGAAACTGATTAACCACTTAAATGTGAAAATCTGTGACCACTAATGGAGACTGCTGGTGTACTGGCACTAACTCCTGCATATTAAGTATCACAGCATAAACCCCACCACTACTCCTTATTACAACAGCCACAGGAGGGATGTGATGCTTTCAGTTCTTCTGGTCTGCAAACCAAAGTACAAAAAAGGACCTGACTAAGATCAGAGTAGCAGCAAGGCTGGTATCAGAATCCGAGACCAACACCATTAGTTTACACTAAATGTGGTGAGGCAGGGAAGTCTTCAATGAAGTTTCAAAAGAAACACACAATCTAAAAACTCTTCAGTGCCTCCAAGACACTGCAGTTCAAATCTTGGGAATAACACACCTACTCACCTCTGCCTGAGATGGAGTCTTATGCCTGAAGCAGGTAATGAAGACAACAAATGGCCAGTCATCAGGCTGCATCATGACTCCTGCAGCTTGGGCACAGCTGACATGAAAGGATGTGGGGCACCGACCATGTGAGCACTGTACACAGCAACCTGCAATTCTCTTTCTCCTTTTCTTGCAGAAGATGCATTTCTGTGGACAGAAAACTAGAGGTTATTGGTTGGCACTAGCTTTTACCCCACACCAAGGGCTAGCTGGTCTAGCTACAGTAGCTTATATACTAGCTGTGCCATTTAGCCTCTTGGAACACACTGCTGCTTTCTGACTAAACAGAAGCAGGCAGCTACCAGTTTTAGTTTACGACAAGACAATAATTTATAAAAGTAAAGTAATGAAATAGAGGAAAAATGTAAATTAAATATCTACCAGCTCAACATGCACAAAACATGCAACCCAAGGGCGCCAGCAACAGATCTTAGATTAAATTAGCCTGCAATGCTCCAACTCAATAGGGCCTTTCAGCACTTGACTAAAAAGTTACATAAATACAAGCAACAAGATTAGAATAATGGGAAATGACCACAAAAGTAACAGTTAAAATTCTATCACTACTACCAGTGACTCAAGTAGGCCTGCTGGGCAGTTGTAGGAAAAGAATGTTATCTGTAATGCAAATGCAAAGCAGAGTCATTTTCCCCTCAACACTGAGCTGTTAAAACAGTTAAGTACAGTTGCTTCCCTGCTGAAGACCTTCACCCATTAGAGGAATACCTCACATATCCTGAGGCATCTCAGTGCTTAAGAGCAGTCAGCAAAGCAAATTAAATACTAGGGACTAGAAAAACAACAAGCACAACAAATTATCACTGTTACACCACAGTATCAATGTAATTTGCCACATACTAAGAATCATGCCCCTTTTGCTGGCTCTTCATGTGAATAAACACACACTAGAACACGGAAAGATTAAAAAAAATGGCAATAGGGGCAGCTGCCATCTCTCATACACAGCTGAGCAGATTATATAGTTCAGTCTGGAGAGGAGATGACTAGGGTTTGAAGGCATAAGCAAAGCCCCTCAGATTCTGAATGGACTAGAGACACCACCGATGCAGCACAGGTGATCCCTACCAGTCTGAAACGTTGCAGGGGGATTTTGCCAACGTCTACAGGACTCCGCTCTGCGATGTTCACAAATTTTGCTTCCAGTACAGCAACAGCACACATCACATGAACCCACCTGCAGAACAAAAGAGAGGAAAAAGAAATCACTATGCATTAGGCCAACAGAGGATGCTTTGGAGTTTAAGTAAATACGGTTCTATTCAATTTTCCCATAAAAATCACAGTAAATAAGCTCTGAGAAAGATCAGTATTATTTTCCTTCCTACTGCTACTAACAGGTCACACATAGGGCAAACCCAAGACTTCTTCATCCTTAAAATCTACTACTAATAGGCTTAAAGGGAGAGCAATTTAGTGACTCCTGCATGATAAAAGGCTGCCTGGCCCAGTTTCAGTTATTTCATGGTGCTACAAATCTGCCCCACTACTATTTTGCATCAAATAACTTTAGATGATCCACCACACCCAAAGGACACAGGGCAGGCAATCGCACGCACATTTTGCTGTAGAGGTACCTTGAATTTCAATGTTGTGCTGCTTAAAACCATGGTTGCCCTTTGTCCTCACTGTAACCACAAATTAGATGGAAAAATCAAAATCCTCTGCAGAGAAGGTACTCAGAGATGTTAGTTCATCTGAAACCTTATTTTTGTGTGGTAGATTATACCTCTGCACATTACAGCTCTGCACTATCAAATGCAAAGCAACTAACAGCTGCTACCAACAGAATGAGAACCAGGCATTACCTAAAGAGGTAAGAACTGCTCCATGAGAAGACAATGAACACGCAAAGTGTGAAGGTTGTTGTTGGTCACTGTTACACCAAATGCAGACAGTTTACCAGCTTACCCTCAGGTACTTAGGAACTGAGCCTTCCTTAAAACCCAAAAAATCTGGAACACTCACTTGTCATCATTGGCTCTCTGCAGCGCTCCTCCTCGTAATGAACACAAACAGCAGTCCTGGAGTAAAGAAGAAAGCATTAGCTGGAACAGTGAAGCTCAGTGCACCACACTTACTGCAGAACTTCCACCTCAAAGCGCACATCCAGAGGAAGAAAATGATTTTGCTGTCAGAAGAGAGTTAACTACCTTGTACAGATCAGACTCTCAGCTCTCAAAAGCTGCTGCCCTCAGGGCAACAAATACAGACTCCAAGTCTGTTGAAAGCAAGCAGACCTACCACTGAAGGGGCAACTTGTTCGTTATGGGTTCATTTTACACCTGCAATACCCTACATCCTTTAGGGATGTGTAAAAGGATCTGGAACAAACATGAGGAAATAATAATCAAAAGGCTGACCCATTCTACTGATCTAGAGTCTTATACAGCTATTTGAGGGAATCCCATTCTTCTTGCTTTCTTCACATGTACCTGCCTAGTTATTAACACAAGTTACTTTCTGGCTTAGAAATAGTAGCTATCATAAATTCAGACAGACAATGGAGCTATTCCCACATTCATACAGAACATCTTCCCTCTGACTCAAATGAGCTCAGCAGCTTTGCATCAGTTAAAAGGATATCATTATGGTTTAGAAGTACCAAAATACAAGAGACTGGCTCCTAAATATTCTCTAAATTGTGTTCTTTTCACGGGATAATTTTAAAAATCCAATACCCAGGACACCATGTGAATTAACTTCGTACCAGACTCCACCTGTGAAAAACTTTACCTCTTCTAAGGCATTTTCTGCACACCGGGAGCACATCCAGTCTTCAGTGGCCTTGTCAGGGGATACACCGTAACAACCTAGAACAGGCACATCTCACTTAGGAGCTTATTGACACTCAAACCCATTCCCCTTGGGCCCAGAAGTAAAGCAGGAATTAAAACCAATAAGCCTCAAGATGATGCTGTGTGCATTTGAAGCCTCCTATGCAGCCAACTGCCTACCCCAGAGGCCAGCACCCAAGTATATACTCCTCTGGTAAGGACTGAACTTGGTCTCTTTGTATGTTAATCAACTGGCAGAGGCCTGCTATGATGTACAGACTCAGTACAGAGAACACCAGAGCTTAGGGTAACATCTGGATGCACTCACTCGCATGAACACAGACATGGCAGTTCTTGCAGGTGATGAGTATGCTGGTTCCATCTTCCTCCAGGTAGGGAGTTGAAAGATTGAGGTCAGTGCTGCAGCCAGTTGCAGTGAAACACATTTCAGGAATCAGGGGTTTAGTTCGGATCTTCCCATCCGCAGCAGCTGGAGTTACTCCAGAGTTTTGACTGCTGCCTTCACATTCTGCCTGTGAGGGATGGATAGAGAATTTAAAATTTACAAGTAAAATGGTCCCACATCATCTTTACTCACACATTATTTCATAAATATAGCCAGTTTAAAGAAAGAATGAAGGTGCTGAAAGATTATAGAGTTGGTACGTTAGGTGAAAATACAGTTATAACTATTTATAGTTATATTTATAAAATCCTCAGCTGCTGTGGCTTCAGGATGAAATTATTTTCTACCCAAATACTAAATGTAAAGTCTGAACTGCACCCTTCTAATGAGCAACAAGATACACATCAAACAGCATCTCTTCTGACAGAAGAGATGGAATCACCAAGCCCACCTCATGCTCTACAGACAACACCTCTTCTGTGTCTTCCCCCTGTAATACAGAGGATCACAACACTGCTATCCATGTGTACACTTACCTTACCTCAATATGGAAGGTTACCAACACACGAATAGATACCTACTACAATCCCGATTGTTTTGTCCCAGTGTAGTTCTGAACAAGTCTAATGGGCTTTAAAATTAATTTGTTCGTGGAAAACAAACAGACTAAAAATGCAGTTTCCCCTACAAAGCTCAGGAGACTTTCAGGCTAATCTTTTGTAATTTATTCTTCTAAACCAATGCCAAATCAAACAGCTAAGAAATACAAAGTTTACAGAGATATATTTCCATTCAAGCTACTCTTCTGAACAGCTAAACAGAAATTAATCTTTCTCTTTGAAAAAATGTTTAAACCATCTTTTGTACCTCATAGGCCACCACAGAAGTAGCATTGTCCCTCCTACAGTGCATCAAAAGCTAGGGAAAAAAAGTCCAACTGTAATACTCACAGTGGGAAGGAAATGGACATGTTTTCAACAAGTCTTGTTTAGTCTAATTCTGTAAAACTTACTGATTTAAACTTACATTGAATGTCAAGCAAAAGACAAAACGACTGAGGAAAATCTATAACAAAATTGAAAAAATAAGACTTTTTTCCCCCAAGCAGCAGACACTCTTCCTCCCAAAGGAAAAGTGCATATTTGTCTGGCATTTTGTGCCAACCTTTTATTTGAATGGGTAACTGAAGTGAGTTTCCAGACTTGCTACAGACTTTCTGAACAACGACTCTAACCACAGCTCACATCTTGAGCTTCTGCTCCACTGCCTGGTGTAGACAGACATTTGAAAACCTGCAGCTAAGAGTTTTATTACAAAAAAGAAGTTAACAGAACTTCAATTGTCCTCAAATCATTAACTTTATACCCTTCACACTAGTAAAATCCTCATGTACCACACAGTTCCTAAGCAGAACTTCTGTTCCTAAGAACTTACTCTCAGACAGAAATAGCAAGATTGAACAGAAACTATGGTCTGTGGTTTTCACGAAAATCAGGAACTATATGAAATATAAACCTTCAACAAAAACGTGAGGTCTTTACTTCCAAAACTGTGGTAAACATGTGTCTAGTGCCACCACAACCGTACAGTGATCACAAATGAATCAAATATGCTTAGTGTATGGGAAGGGTCAAAGTTGCAGGTCAAACATGCAGACAACTGTTCAAGCTACCTTAAAATTATTTATCTTAGGTATATCAAAAAATTCAGTGTGGGACTCCTGCCTGCACATTTAGTCAACATGACAAAGGAGTTCTGCACCGCATCCCCTGCTACTGTCATGGATACACTCCAAGACAAGACAGCTTTCAATCTTTACCATATATAAACACAACCTTAAATCTTTTTAAGTAAAAGGTTTTCTTCCTTGCCAGCTCCTAAAGACCACGTGCTGTGAGAGGACAAAGTGCTTTTTAAAAAACATTTTAGAAGTGAAGGAGCCAGTCTGGAAAAGAGAAATGGGATTTTGTAGTCAGCTCCAACAACATTTAAGCTCCATTCTGTGGTTTGAGCAAAAGCCACAAAACACAAAAGCTTCTGCTGAACAGCTGAGTGAGCCCCTGGGAACCCACAGGGGTCCATCAGAGGTGTGAGGATATTCACCCACTTGCACTCTCCTGGAACAATTCCTTGGGAAGACTGCAACATTGATACAGCTTTTGTTAACTGGCAACACACAAACCCTCATATTTAAAACTGTGTACCACAGCAGCACCTACTCTGTTATCTCTGCCTATAGCATGAACAGTCTTGGTTTCATACCTGATACGCCTGGAAGAGCATACAAACAGCACAGTATGGGGGCTGCTGGGCCATGGTGCGATTGTACTCTTTTTCAGCCTCAAAGTTTGGTGGTCGGTTCTGCCACAGCTGGCTCAGTGGCTTGGCCCATGCTTCTGTCTCCTCAGCCTCTTCTTCAGGAGTTAGCTGCTCTGATGCCTCTGTAGTAAGAGAGCATTTACTCAGTGATTATGTGTCCTTTTATAGATGCTCTTCTTGTAAATGAAACTAAATAAGGCAAGAAGCTATGAATGGAGATGAAAGAAAGACTGCCAGAAAGCAAACTGACAGAAGGGTGATGGAAGCCAGTAACTCAGTCTTCTTTTTAAGAGGCTTCTACTAATCAAGCAACAGTGCAGACACAAGATAGGCTTAGTGTGAGAAGAGATCCAACTCCAAATGACATCAACATCAAAACTAAAGCCATCAGCCAAAGAATCTGGCATTAAGTTTTTTTATAAAATCATGAATATTTACATCAGTGACTGGAATGCCCTGAGGCAGATGAAATTAGGCAACAGTCTCTGGTACTGGTTTAATTCTTCTTTCCAAAGTAAAGTACAGGAAACAAAGATGATAGCATTTGAGAGAAAAGTTTAATAATACAATGAGATAAGCACCTTGTCTAGGAGGCAGAGTGTCACTTGCTGACTCCTGTTTATCGCCAGTTACTTACAAGAATATCCTACACTGCCCACAGAAGCTGAGACCCTCTCTCCAATTTCCCAGAGAGCACAAGGCTTTACTTACCATCATCACTGATGCAGTCCTTCACCAGGAGCGGGTGATGGCGTGGGAGTTTGCTCAACGGCTGGCGACGACCCTTGGACTTCTTACTCTCCTTCACTGAGCTTATGTACTCCTTTCCCACCTGGACCAGGAGAAGCAATTCAGCTGTCAGTTAGCACGTGCCCTTTTGACATTATTTTGGAAGGAATTTACTTTGAACTTAGAGAAACTTGTTCAAAATGCACACATGCTTCCACAGTTTTATTTACAACAAACTTCAGCTCTGAACTCTTTTTCAAAGTGCTCAGAGCACTTTTGCTATGAAAAACCAGACAGAGCTGTACTAGCTTTGTTGAGTCAGTGGAATGGACACTTTTCACAGGTCCCAGTGTAGCTCTTCATGCAAATCTGTTTATTTAAAGAATCATGTATAAGACAGAAACAAAGAAAGACAAGCTGGATGGTTCAACTTAAAAGAACCATGATAAGAAGTCTCACGAATTCTGGAGAAGCCTCAGATTGTGTGTCACTTAAAATAATCCAAATTACAAAGTAAAAAAAAATTAATAGAATAAACTAGAAAAAATACAGAGCTCATAGACATCTCGAACTAAAAGAGTTATTTAAAACGAAGGATACTTTCATCCTTTCTCTTTATTACTTGCCTTGATGTCTCACTAGACAGACTGGAAGAAGGAGACTGCAACAACAGCTATTTCCTCTTCCCTTAGCCTCATACAAAAACAAGTGACACACTGACAAAATTACTACTAACCTCACAAGCAGGGCAATAAAGGTCATGATTTTAACAGCCCAGGAAGTCTCTCACTAGATAAAAACCTATTTTTGGAATCTGTTATTCTTTTGAAAGCAGAAGTAAATCTTAGATTAAATGTATCTTACATATGTTTAAATATCTTCCTCTCATAAAAGAAGCCAGAACAGAGCACAATAATCATTACCTCTGATCTCTTACACAGAGTTCCTACAAGACGTCTAGGAAATGTTGAAATGGGAATTAGCATTCCCAGTTACCACCTAATGGAAAATTTGTTTTGAAATATACCACACTGGGGAAAACAATCCACACCCATTCAAAATTTCACCTTTTCCCTGTATAGAGCATGCAGTAGAGACATCAGTATCTGCAAGAGAATGTCTTTAGTTTAAATAGCCATGACAACTCTCTCAGTTTCATCTTAATTATCAACAGACTGCTCTATCTGCTGTTCCTTTTGTGTAATTCTTGACTTCTAAGGACACAATCATTACTCGCCTCCCATTCTCTAATCACAGATTTAAAGAGGAAAACAAAATACTGGAAAGACACTACCAGGTAAGATTCTAACTCTTCTCTTAGGTTGTTTAATAAAACATTCATTGGAAGCTTTTAAATACGCAGATTTACATTCTCCCAACCAATATTTTTGTTGCATCTTTTCTTCTCTTTTAAAAGGAGACAGAGATGTACCCATGTATGCAATTTTATATTAAAAACCTCTCATCACATGAACGTGCTTGCAATAAAGGCTGGAACAAACTAGATTCATTTTAGGTAATAAACAGGTGGCTCTTACTACAAAAGGACCTCAATCAGCCTGTAATACTACCATGTCAAAACCACCAAGCTACCCTTTCCATTACACACTTATATAGTTTAGAGAGTTCTCAAAACAGGTGATCTCCTTGCTTTCTAGAAGGGGTTAAGTCTATAAGGCTTTCATGCGAATTCTGGTGTGTCTAGCAAAAGCTAGAGGTGCAGACTGCTATGCAAACACCAGTGGGACAAATTGTCATCTGCACAGACAGGAAGTTTTGTCACAGCAAAGCCCTGACCATGGAATTACAGCCCTCCAGCTTTCAGTTCTTTTGCCCCTCATACCTCTGTCAGTTCTTGCTCATTGACACTGGAGGTGGGACTGGCTTTCTTCCCTGAAGTCTGTTCACTGTCAGATCCACCAGCATCCCCCTTAGCATAGCTGTGGACTGTGAACACCCTGGCTGGCCCAGGAAGAGTTCGTTTTGCCAACAGATCAGACGATTCAGAGTCTGAAGAATAGGCAGGTGAGCTGGACTGAACACTGGATGTTGCACTCTGCTTTGAAGCTGGCAACACTGAAGTGGAATTTGAAGCATGTGAAATGGAGAGATCCAGTACAGCTGCTTCTTGTTCTTCTTCCTCCTCAAGCTTCACCGTTTTCAATTCTTCAAATTTGCCTGAGTCCACATGATCTGCAAGAAGAGATATACTGACTTTTTCTGAAGTTTGGGCAGAATGAGAACACTTGTGCAACTATTTGCACAAAGCCAAACAGAAAAGCAAACTACTATACCCAAAAATGCAACAGTACACCATATAAACAGTAGATGATTAATTCAAACACCTATAAAGTCAGAGATGGCTTAGTGAGAGAAAGAATAAAAGCATCTGCTCATTGCCTCTCCCATCACAAAAACTAGTGTATATCAAACAAAACCAGCAGACAGTGAGTTCAAAATAAACAAACAGAGATGATCCTTTATACAGACACCTGTGTAGTTAAAACAGCCCAGCTCTCCTGGCCACATGTTGCTGTGGGTAAGAGGTTACAAACATTCATGGGAGACTTAACAGAAAAAAAATAAAAACCCACAAATCAACAGAAGATTATTAAATACAAGCTGCAAAGGGCTGGAAAACAAAATACAAGAAGGGGTATCACATATGTTTTCCCTGTTCTGTTTCCAAGAACAAAATTCTTGTGTTGTTCCATATGCCCCTTGCTCCTCCCATAATAGGAAGGATAACTCACCCATTACAAGCCACATGAATTTTCTCCAGCCTACTTATTATAAAATTACAAGTAACACACCTGTAAAGCATACCAGACCCACAGTACCAGGAAGTGTGCATATGTTTCACCAAGCAATTCCTACAAACAGGTCACATTGCTCAACAGAGATATAAAGGAACTTAAGAGTACTGAGGCATCCTATATATTTTTTTGTATGCAGGCAAGCAAAATAAAGAGTAAAAATCCAAAACTAGAAAATGGTACTATTTCTCTTATAACAGTAAATTTCTGAGGTGATAGCAATGGCTCTGACGAACTAGTGTCTGCTTTTTTGGACACAAAAGCATCCTACCAACTAGCATCATATGAAAGAGTGCCCCAGACAAGCCTGGCACACGGTTACCTGGAAGTTTGAGTCTTTGTTCACCTTGCTGCACAAGTTCACTTGTAGGCCTCTCACGAGGCTCTGCCATGTCCGCTTCATACTGTGTGGAGCTCAGCTCCTCCTTAGGGAAGGCCTCACTCTCACTCACCTCCTGAGGCACTTCCAGGCAGACCCTGTGCCTTTTTGTTCCTATGCGGTGCTTGGGGATGCTGCAGAAGACAAATCCCTATGTCAGGTTAGCAAATATGTAAGTGTGTTGAATTTCTGTGTGAATGCATAAAATACAGTCTGGTTTGGATCAGTGTTTTATGAGACAGCATCTGGAAAGCCAAGTAGTTTCCAGATTATTCTGAAATGTTTTCTTTGCCTTTACAGAGGAGAAGTCAGTAATCCTTAGAGATGATTTACAGCATGTTAATCATGTATTAGGCAGCTATGCTCTAGCCAGGCATTCTTTACCTTAAAGAAAATACCCCTCCAAACAAAACCCCAAACAAACCAAACCAACAACAAAAAAATCCACTACCAAAGACAGCTTTAGGAACAGTAGCTGGCACTGACTGAAAAAGATTTAACTGCAAAATGCAAGATGATTAGCCTGTTGGCCTTCAGCAACCAGGAACTGAACACCAATGTCACAGTTTGCAGCACTGATTGTACCAGAATTTGCTAACAAGTACTGTCCCATGATCTCAATATACCCCCTGTTTCCTCTGGCCTGTCAGGGCAGGGTACACACTGCCAATCCAGGCTTTGGGGGTCTGTCCCAAGATGAAGAACTACCTTCCAAGCCGGTGTGTTTCCTGCTTACCACAGACTATCTGTTAATATGGACTTAAACAGCAAAAAATATTAAGAGTAAACCCTGTTGCCAGGAAAAACTATTATTGCTAACTCTGACTGTTGTTCTACCAGAATGGCAAACACTTAATTGCAACTGGGTTCAAATTATAATAATCCAATAGAAAAGCAGAGGATTATATAAAGCAGTACCTTTTTGTCTCATCCCCATCCACCTCCTCTTTACATGTCTCTTCTGTTTCCATCTCCTCAGCACACTGTTTCCCATTCTTGACTTTTTGCATGAGATCCCCTTTAAGGAACTCTGCTGCCTCTGGGGTTGGAAGAGCGTGGTCAATGACAGTCACATCTTTCCCGGCTTTCCAAAGCTTGTAACGATCTGGCTGGTACTTCCTCACAAACACATCCATGGAGATCTTCACCATGTCCTTCCGACATGAGCACTGAAGTCACAGAAAATATTAAAGTAAGGCCAAATACTCAACAATTCTACTCTGCATTTCTCTAGCACTGCTTTCAGGAGTTTAAGGAACAAAATCCCACACTCACATGTAACTGAGCCTCAGAACTCCAAAGACTCTTTCCCAGGAAACCAAAAGGGTATACATTAGCTTACTAAAAATGGCAGAAAAGCTGGCAAAAACCATGAAACAGAAATCCAGATGTTATCACAACTAGGAAACTAGGAAAGAAAGCTCATCAGTCTATTTACAGAGTTGCTGGTAGAAGCTGACTGTTTTAAAATAAGCTCATACAGAAACAGGAAGCCAACCCAGAGACTATAATGAAGGAATCAGAGCCACACAAAGTCTGGGCCTACCCAGAGCAGTGGAGGTTGCCCTCATCTACACATGGTTACAACTAGTGCTTCAAAGCATTTATTTCAATGTAGCTTCTGAAAACATAACCCTCGTTTGTAAGGCACCTCTACAGGGATATAACACTACTCAGCTTAGAGGTTCAGCCAAGGTACTTATTTTGATACGTCATTTAAGTTACCGAAGTCGTATTCCAGGCTAAATAGTCAATAAATAATGGTTAAAATACTGGAGAAAAATAGTGACGACCTCTGCCCACCAAGCATACTCTTTCATCTCTGGAAAGACAACCAGTCCCCTGCTTTTGTTTGAACCCTCACTAGGGCTGCACAAAGTTACAAAAAAGTGACAAAACATGACAAAATATATTGCAAGCTATCCATAGTCGACACAAGGGCATGAAGCAGGACTTTGCCTGATGTTGCTACTTTGTGAGAATGCAAAATCACATCTTAAAAACCCTGAAACCACTCCCTTAGAACAAACAATGGGGGCTTATTGATGGCAACAGACCACTCACCAGCACTGACTGCTTCCCGTACTCAATCCACCGAAGAGTAGCAAAGTTGGTAGACTCAGCACAGTTAAAGCCGTGGTTAAAGCCTGCATGATAGCTATACGGAAAGGTTATCATGAACTCTCCAGCCTCCTGTGTCACCTATAAGACAATTGAGACATCACAGTGTTGTTCAGAATTTAAGAATGTACTTGGTGAATGTGATTAAAAGGACTTCTTGTACCCCTTTCTGCAGCACACTCAAAAACCCCACTCACAGATGGTGGCTGGAGCTCTCTGCTGCAATGGATAGACTTGATACTGACCTTCACTATTTTGTACTTACGTTAAGTATTTGTTTACTGAAAAGCCATGCTCAACAGTTTTTTAACTGTTTTTTTAACTAAAACACAACACAACTGGTCAAAGTAGTACAGAAATGGTTATACATACAAAATACTTTGTGACCAGCTTTAGGAAGTTCATAAAAATACTTACCTGTATCAGCTACAGGTTTGCCTGAGCAGTATCTAAAGTCGAGTAAATTTCTATCCACACAGAACTTAGAAATTTATTGCTGTTTTCTTTTGCTATTGATATTAGAGTACAACTCTCAGTCAGCCTTCCACTGCTATGCTTCAACATTTCCCCACTGTAAAGGTTTATGACAACAAAAAACCTTTCAGCTGCCCAGGCAGATGAGAGAGTATTTCTGAGTAAGAACTCAAAGACTAGATCTTTAAGATCTCTGTGTGGGAGGGGGAATGACCTGACAAAGTAAGGGAGCCTACAAAGTTACTAACGTAATTATAAAATTAACAGGGAACAACCCTTATTTTCTATTGAGGAAGCAGATTGTTCTTTTTTTGTTTCAAACTTGCCCCTGCTAATTTTGTTTGTTGCAATCTCATTTCACTGAATACACATCTAAACAGTGAAGCGAATCTAACACAGGAAGTAATGTTTAGTTTTAAGGTAAAAAACTTTAAAAAAATTACAGAAAACCAAGCTTTTGTTTTTAGGAGCCCTTGACAGATTTTTCTGTCTCAAACTCTTTCAGGCCTCAACTGCCAGATAAATGGAAAGTACAATAGGAAGGACTGTCTTACAGCCTGCCTGTTTTTATTTTCCTCTCTAAGCATCTGCTACTGGCTACTGCAGGAACCTCTTGATCAAGCTGTTATAACCACGATTACTTTTCTACACCTTATCAAATGGAATTCCATATTTCTTCAGAATTGATGGAGAGATGAGAGTCATCTTGTGACGGAGAAATGCTTCACAACTTTGGGCACTTCCTGGGAAAAAACCTGTTTAAAATAAAGGCAAGAGAGACATTACCATTGTGCTCAAACTACATTTATTTTTCAGCACTTTTTATGAAAAACTGCTGTCTAGACACTTTTTCCCTACAAGTATGGACTATGTTATTTGAAGTGTGCTAGTTTGCATGCTGAAAAAAAATGACAACTCCCGAAGATTTATCTTTTAACAGCTGCCAGTTTGAAAGAATGTAAGAAAGACCTCAAATAGAAGGATCCTCCCTTGGCCATAACCTTCCACTTTTAATAATCAAGAGCTAAGGATTTTTCTCTTTAAAGGTTAGACAGACCACAAATTCATTATTTGTAATGCGACATTTCTCTTGTGTGTATCCTATAAGCAAACATTCAGAAGTAATGTAATCTGTATTCTAAAAGGCAAATTATCGGTTCAGTCACACCAGCCTGTGCTCTCTAAAACAGCTGAAACCCATTCCAGCTGTCCATCCCATCTTTAGAAAAAGGCAGGCATGAAAATCAGGCATGAACTGCCTGATTACCTTTTGCAAGTCTCTCGAGCCGCTTCCCGTGCTCTGGAGGGATGGAGTACCTGCAGTTTTAAGAACAAGTCTGTTAAGTTCAAGTGACAATGACAAAATCTCGAAGTTTGACTGCATATCATCATCAGTCATCAAGTGTGAATTACTTAAAAAATCCTCTACCTCTACACTTGTCTTTTTGAAAGTTTGATATAAAGCTAAAAATCTTCATTGAGGACTTCTACTCTTCTTTCCCAAGAAAAATCAACCCCCAAAAGCGGACCACTTCTTTCAACAACTTTTGCTCAAGCAATCAAGGAAGTAAAAAGTCTGATGTACGTAACTAGCAGATGTGTGCAGCAAAACATGAATTGCAATGAGAAAAGGAAGAGCACCTCTTGAACCGTCTCAGTTCACAGCTGTGCAATCTCAGTACTGTCAGTGCAAGGAGGAACACAGGGCAAGAGAGAAAATGGAATCACCTCTCTCAGCTGCTCAGACCAAGATGAGACTAAGTTAGATGCCACATCCTTAACATGTGCACAGCTCATGGAGTGCTCTTTAGGGCTATGTCTCCCTTGTACACACCTTTTTACGGGTGCCACAAAACTCCTGGTTGGTATGACTACAATAAATAAATCAACCTACGTAGTTTGCTTTCAGTCTGGAATACAGCGCTATGTCCTGAATGGATTTCTTGCTAAATTAATCAAAGATATCAGCAAAGCTCACTTCCTCCAAGTACTACTGTAGAAGAAGCAATGGCCAAACAGTTCAACAGACTGAATTATTCCATTTCATGTTTCCCTGCTACTGCCACTGCATGGGGTTGTTCATGGGTCACACTGTGCTAGCTATTATTTTTTTCTTCAAAGTTGTATTAAAAGACAGCCAAAAATACTACTTTGCAACAAGAGTGCCATGGAAACAATTGTTGAAGTTGCTGGAGAAAATAATTTGTGAACAGAAGGGCATGATTCACTCTTAAAATGCAAGCCATGCTACAGAGAAATTCAGGAGCCTCCCCTAAAAAGAATCAAGAAAGTTCAGACACTGGACAAACCACTCAGTGACATCCATATGATAAACAGCTACAAGCCAAAGTCTGTTAAAAACTGCCTGTTCCCCCAGAGCCTGTGTGACCATATCCCTGTATGGTTATTTTAGAGCCTCAGGAAACGATAAGCAAGTTTGCCAAGTTTTGGCCCTACCACCGCAGAGAGGATCCATGCTATACTGTAATTCAGAAGAACTCTCCACATGAGGACAGCAAACAGACCCTTCTAGAAGGTAACCAAACAAATTCTACTGAGGACATGTACTACTTTGCAGTTCCTACCAGATTTCTAGTGTTCTTGGCATCAAGATAGAACTGCAGTGCAAGACTGGAGAAATGGTAGTTATTTCAGTCAACTGTTAGTTTCGTGACTTTGAATTCAATACTTCATCGTATTGCTTTTCTACATCTAGAAGATTCCTTAGAAAATCTTACCATGACTTGGGTTCCCCAAAATGCAAGTAATTAATACTGTAGAGATCCATGTCCTCGGTGTGCCAAGCAAAGGAAGTTTTCCACATGCCAAAATATAGGTAAGGAGTATTCACTCCTTCAATGGTTATGCCACTTTCATTCTCCACAATATCGAGGATTGTGTTCAATCTGCCAATATTCCACTCATCTACATGCTGTAAAACACAAGCCTCATGTCAAACAAGGATTACAAAGAACAAAACCACACAGCTGAGATGACAGTTTGCAAAAGCTAACAGACACTTGTGAAACAGCACATCACAGAATTACACAACTCAAGCTGTGAGCTAGTTCACCTAAACCCAAAGTTCTGCACGGTATAGCTTGCATAGTGATTGCTTACTGTCCTTTAAGGAGGGAAAGAAAGTTACCAGTCAACATAATGAATACAAAAGAGAAACAATCACGAAGCTACAGACTTAGCAGAGCAAAGAACAATAGCCAATGTTGATTGAGTTTAGGCTGATGTCTGAACCCTCTTCTACAAAACCACTTTTCATTCCAAGCACCTTTTAAAAGAGTAAATCATGGTAATTTAGGAGACAAGCAAGCAGAATGCAAACTGTCTTTTGACTGTTATCATCATACCACCTAAGGGCTCCAGAGCTGTCCCACAAAAATACATACACCAGTGGATACCAAAGCCGCATGTATTCACTGATCAACACTTCCAACTCTCGCATGCCTTTCAGGACAAAGCATCGCTTGGGGAATAGTGGTTCTTGCTTTCTTAAGCTAAACTACACTAAACTGAAGTGCTAGCAGAGTCCCTTAGAATGCTACCTCAGTCAATCACCTACTCCAGAAGCTGGAACTATGCTAAGACTATCATTAACTCTCTCCAAAAGTTAAGAGTCAAATGCCACATTAGTATTTATGGAATGCAATATACCAGGATAACTGTTACCTGAGAACCAAAACAGTTTCCTTACCTTGTCGTAGAGCGTGCCATTAACGTCGGCCCCGTATATGGGGGCATTGAACGTAAGGTTCTTCCAGTATTTTCGTTCAAGGTCTTCAAAGTCTGTGTACCGGGGTGTGCAGTACCTGAAAAAACCAAAAAAAGTACTGAAGACTTTGCAGTTTGATATTTGACAACTCCAAACCAACGTCTTCCTCGATTGGAAGAATGGAAAGCTACAATAAAAATACCTAATGCATGTTATCAGCCAGACCCCTAAACTGCCAGAAGGGAAGTGAGAGCAGTCATAGCTCTGTGTCTGTGACACTTGGGAACGGAAGTATCAGGAAGAAAATTACTTTCCCCATTTCTCAGTTTACTTTCATTTTTGCTTTGCGCACTTTTCCGGGGTCAGAACAATTTCACCTTCTAGGTGTAGCTACTTAGAAACAACACAGTCAAAACCAGAAATGATACAAAGAACAACTTAAAAAACAAAACAGACAAACCCAAACTTTTCTGTCACTGTGAAACTAGCAAACCTACACAGCCTCATCATGATCAAACATGCTGTTTACCAGCAAAATACCTGCTCTTGATGCCTATTCCCTGCTAACTATATACTGGACTATGTGTAGTACTGGGGGATCAAAATTAGTCTTAACACCTACTTAATGTGTGTCTATATACATAGATTCCACACACTTACATATATAACATAGAACAGTAACTTCCATCAAATTATCTATTAAACAGAACTCTAAAATATCTGGTCTGTACTGCTTTTGATAGGTAAAACAAGCTTGGATGGACCGACTGCAGCTGGCAATTGCAATGCTATTTCTAGGCAGTTATTGAAAAGGCTGTTTTGCTCCAACTCCTTTTCAAGTGATCTTCATCTCTTTTTTTATGTCATGAACATTCCTTTCTTCACTACTCAATAAGTATTTCAATGGTGTACTGGCTACTGGGGACAGACAGACAGGAGCCCACAGCACAAACAAAAAGTTCTGCTGCCATTACACATCATCGTGCTGGACAGGTGACAAAGGTCCCCATGCACACAGCCCACTGTACAAGCAACCTCATCTGCCCAGGGCATCATGCTCACACTGCTGACCCCAGGCCGTACCGAGGACCTGGCCCCTGTGGATGCCCCATCCCCAGAAGTGTTCAAGGCCTGCTTGGATGGGGGAAAGAGGAAAGAGTCCCTGCCCCTGACAGGGTGGGGAACCAGATGATCTTTAATGCCCCTTCCAACCCAAACCATTCCATAACTCTATGTGCCCGGGACCGGCCGTGCTTGTCACTGTTGGCGATCCTGCGAAACTCGCGGACCGTCATGGCCTTCTTCTGGATGTTGTACTGCGTGAAGAGCCCGGACTGCCCTGTCACCACCTGCTGGATGGGCGCGGGGATGACGAGCTCATCGATGTCATCGTAGCACTGCCGCGGCTTCCACTCCTTAGGCGGCACGATCTGCGGGGACATACGGGCCGGGAGCCGCGGCCGTGGCCGGGGACAGCGTCAAACTCGGGGAACTCGGGCCGAGCCCCGGTCAGGGCGCGCCCGCCCCACCGGCGCCGCGGCGTAAACAAAGGGCGGAGGCGGCCGGTACGCGGCCCGGGGCCGGCGGCGCGGCCTCCGCCCGGGGGGAAGAGGGAATGTCGCACCTTGGCCAGCCCGGCGCGGTGGGCGCCCTGCGACTCCACGTAGGCGATGTAGCGGCTGAAGTCGCGGAACTCCTCCATGGTGGGGCGGAAGGTCATGATGCGCTGCCCGGGGTTGAGGCTCTCCAGATCCGAAGCCATGATGCCGGGCCGGCCCTGCGCGGAGGAGGCGGGGGTGTCTGTGCGGGGGGCGGGACACCGCGTTCGCCACGCCCCCCATCCGCCGGCCAATCGCCGCGGGGTCCGCACCGGTCCTGCCTCCTCATTGGCGGAGGACGCGTGCCCGTCAGGACCCCATGGCTCGCTCTCCCTCTCACGGCGGAGAACGCCACGGACTCACCCACCCTCCCGCCCGGCCCAGCCCGGCCCGGCCCGGCCCGGCGGAACCCCAGTCCCCGCTCGCCGTGCTCACGTCAGCAGCGCGTCCCGCTCCTCCGCCGCCCCCGCCCGTTCCTCAAACCAACGCCCGGCCGCCGTGTCCCTCCGCACCACGCGCCCAAAGAGTCCTGCGGGCCGCCGANTTTTTATGTCATGAACATTCCTTTCTTCACTACTCAATAAGTATTTCAATGGTGTACTGGCTACTGGGGACAGACAGACAGGAGCCCACAGCACAAACAAAAAGTTCTGCTGCCATTACACATCATCGTGCTGGACAGGTGACAAAGGTCCCCATGCACACAGCCCACTGTACAAGCAACCTCATCTGCCCAGGGCATCATGCTCACACTGCTGACCCCAGGCCGTACCGAGGACCTGGCCCCTGTGGATGCCCCATCCCCAGAAGTGTTCAAGGCCTGCTTGGATGGGGGAAAGAGGAAAGAGTCCCTGCCCCTGACAGGGTGGGGAACCAGATGATCTTTAATGCCCCTTCCAACCCAAACCATTCCATAACTCTATGTGCCCGGGACCGGCCGTACTTGTCACTGTTGGCGATCCTGCGAAACTCGCGGACCGTCATGGCCTTCTTCTGGATGTTGTACTGCGTGAAGAGCCCGGACTGCCCTGTCACCACCTGCTGGATGGGCGCGGGGATGACGAGCTCATCGATGTCATCGTAGCACTGCCGCGGCTTCCACTCCTTAGGCGGCACGATCTGCGGGGACATACGGGCCGGGAGCCGCGGCCGTGGCCGGGGACAGCGTCAAACTCGGGGAACTCGGGCCGAGCCCCGGTCAGGGCGCGCCCGCCCCACCGGCGCCGCGGCGTAAACAAAGGGCGGAGGCGGCCGGTACGCGGCCCGGGGCCGGCGGCGCGGCCTCCGCCCGGGGGGAAGAGGGAATGTCGCACCTTGGCCAGCCCGGCGCGGTGGGCGCCCTGCGACTCCACGTAGGCGATGTAGCGGCTGAAGTCGCGGAACTCCTCCATGGTGGGGCGGAAGGTCATGATGCGCTGCCCGGGGTTGAGGCTCTCCAGATCCGAAGCCATGATGCCGGGCCGGCCCTGCGCGGAGGAGGCGGGGGTGTCTGTGCGGGGGGCGGGACACCGCGTTCGCCACGCCCCCCATCCGCCGGCCAATCGCCGCGGGGTCCGCACCGGTCCTGCCTCCTCATTGGCGGAGGACGCGTGCCCGTCAGGACCCCATGGCTCGCTCTCCCTCTCACGGCGGAGAACGCCACGGACTCACCCACCCTCCCGCCCGGCCCAGCCCGGCCCGGCCCGGCCCGGCGGAACCCCAGTCCCCGCTCGCCGTGCTCACGTCAGCAGCGCGTCCCGCTCCTCCGCCGCCCCCGCCCGTTCCTCAAACCAACGCCCGGCCGCCGTGTCCCTCCGCACCACGCGCCCAAAGAGTCCTGCGGGCCGCCGACGCCACCGCGGCCACTGCGCTCCGCCCGAGCCCCGCCTCACCGCCCCGCCCCTTCCCTCAACAGCCGCAGCCAATCGCTGCCCCCTGCCCGCTTCGGAGCCAATAGGAATTCTACGGCCGGCTGGGGCGGGTCAGCGAATCAGGAGGCCGGGCGCGGCGCGGTTGCTAGGCGGGCGGGACCAGGCAGTCGCTAGGGGGCGTTCGAGCGGGGGCTGCACCGGGGCACCCTCAGCCCGCGGGCACCGTCCCGGTGTCGCCCGCATCCCACCTGGATACCTCCCGCATCCCTCCTGTATCCCGCCCGCTCCCCGCCTTCAGGCCCCGGAGGGTCTCGCTGGGTGCAGCTGAGCCGCGTCCAGCGGGCACTGAGCGCGAGGTGGACACTAACCCCGGGTACGTGGGTGCTGCAGTGCGCGGGTGAGTTTCGTGCGCGGAGCGGTGACATACAACAGGCATCTGCCAACCGAGCCCACGAGCCCCATTAATTATACTCCTACAGTTTCCGTGTGTAAACAAAGCCAGAGTAGAATTTGATACTTTGCAAATGTTTGGCAGTGAACGCAGACTGGGGCTGGACCAGCACCAGGCCCGGCCCACGCCAGGGTGCTTGGCCAGCACAGTCCGGTCATCTAGAAACGTGGAAAAGTGCCGTCGTCGCCAGCGGATGTTGCCAATAATCCGCCACCGTTTGTGTCAAGGACTGGGACCTGACAGTACAGCTTTAGCAGCAAATGCCTTTGAGTGTGTACAAGGCCAAGTGCGTAACAGACCCTGTCTAGGGACATTGACCTCTCCTTGGCTGGGACTGGTTGCGACTTTTACACTGTGCTGTGCTAAATGCATTTTAAATCTCTTAAGTGCCAATGAGCAACCTCAAAACAAAGCACAACCCATCTGAAAAAGGTCATAGCCATCCTCAGAGACTGGACTCGGTCCCTCATGCCTAAATAAAACCTTGATTTCACTGTTTCTCCTAATATGTGTTTTCTTTGGTGCCATGCTACAGGCAGGCAGCAGCCCTGAAAGTCCAAAAAAAAAACCCCAAAACCACTTCAACACAGGTTTTCCCTGGTCTGCTGTCTCTCTGACCTGCTCAGATTTTGAATTGCCAGGTATATACACACCAAAACCCCAAAGTGGATTACAGTAGCAGCAGGCACAACACATAGCCTCCTATAAAAAGTCAGACAACTGTCAGGTAACAGTTTTGAGACAAACTGCATTTCTGGCTTTTCTGGTGGCTTGACAGCTGCACTTTCCATCCTTTAGTCAGGAAAGACCAACTTTATAATATCATAGAATCATGGAATGGTTTGAGTTGGAAGAGACCTTGAAGATCATCCTGTTCCACCCGCCTGCCATGGACAGGGACACCTTCCACTAGACCAGGTTGCTCAAAGTCCCATTCTGTTGCCTTGGGCTTTTGCTAAAGTCTGTTTTTCTATAAGCCTTCTGGTTTTAACCTTGGAGTCAGAGATTTTCTCACACAGTTATGTAAATAAAGCCGATGTTTACTTAAGTATTGGAATGTGTATAAAAAGTATGTAGTGTCAATAAAGAGTATCCATTTTTGCTTCTTTCTGCTAAACCTAGCAGGTGTAAAAGCCTCGTTATTGTGTCCCCACGGACACACCATTCAACCTGACCTGGAACATTTCCAGGGACGAGGCATCCGTAAGTTCTCTGGGCAATCTTTTCCAGTGCCTCACCACCCTTGTAGGGAAGAGTTTCTTCCTTACATCTAATCTAATCCTGCCCTCTTTGACTTCAAAGTCATTCCCCCTTGTCCTATCACTAAAGGCCCTTGTGAAAAGTCCTGCTCCAATTCTCTTAACAATGCCTTTAGGCACTGGAAGTTGTGTAAGGTCTCCCTGGAGCCTTCACTTCTCCGGGCTGAACAACTGGAACTCTCTCAGCCTGTCTTTACAGGAGAGGTGCTCCAGCCCTCTGAGCATCTTTGTGACTTCCTCTGTGGACATGTGGTCTATGTTATTCCTGTGTTTGGGACCCCAGAGCTGGACACAGTGCACCAGGTGGGGTCTCACAAGAGCAAAGTAGAGGGGCAGAATCACCTGCCTTGACCTGCTGCCCACAGGAGACACAAGTCAGCCTTTTCAAGATGACAAGTGGCAGAATGTTCCTGTGAGCAGAAATGTGTAGGCACGGAAGCTCGATAAGCTGTAATTGTTACTGGGGACTGAGATTGCTTATTATAACTGGTGAAAGGGCAACAACGAGCTTTTAATTGGAAGGATCAGAATTATTCCTGCTCTCAGAAATGAACCAGGTCAAACAGGCAAAAAAGGAAAAAAGAGAAAAAAAAGAAGTCATTCTTAACTAGGAAATGTTACAAATGAAAATGGCAATGCTGCTGAGGACAAGAAATTCAAGGACTGTGGGGGAAGAAGTTGCCAAGCTACTGTGCAGAGTCTGCTCAGATTTTTTCAGTGTTACAGCTACTTTTTTTTCCTTATTTAACAAATATTTTGCCTTTGAAAAACAAAATTTAAAGCAATGGAATCCCAAAGGGATAGTGCTTGGTTAGGATGTTATTTGGAGTAGCTGATCTTTAAAGGTCTCTTCTAACCCAAAACACTCTATGATCCTATGAGTTAACATCACTAGGAGGCAAGCTGCACAGCTCTTGCTATAAGTATCAGTGGAATGAATAAAAATAGGAAAATAGAAAGAGCAGAAGAGCACCTCAGTGCCCAGGAACTCACCTTTGACTAGCTGCCATTTAGCTGCTGTCCCACCTGCCAAACTGTGCCCTTTACAAAGGTACCTATCTGAGGATGCACCAGGGTTACCTGCTACAATTAAGGAATGGAAAATTTCCACCAGGGGAAAAAAAAAGACAGCACTAACAGCCCAGCTCCATTGCTCAGTGAAAATATGGTTGGTCTATTTGAGGCTCCAAACAGAAGAGGCTTAAGTGTCTTACAGAACCATCTCCAGACCATTCCCTTCAGATCTGGAGCACAGTGTGGCACTGATACCAGAGGGAGGGAAAAGTCTGAAGCTGATACCAAAGAAAACAGGGCCAAAAAAAAAAAAAGCACCAGCTGTAGTAAAACTTTTCTAGCTAGGGAAGGCTGAGCAGTGCAGCCCAGGAACGTCAGTACCAAGCCCAGGGAGGAAGCAGGATGGTTCTGCGTGGAGCATGGCACAAGCCATGGAGCTGGCTCAGAGGGCAGATCAGGCTGGCATTGCTGTTTATCCACTGTGTACCATAATATTTTTTTGTTCCCTTTCATTTTGTGAGATATACAGAAATAAAGGGAAATAAATGTTGAAAGAATAAGTGCTTTTAAAATGGTATGAGTCAATTCCCTTTGGAGCAGTGTTGGCTTTATGTGAGCAGGCCAGGGGAGTGGAGAAAAGCTGTCACAGCAGCAGCTGGTTTTGCTGCTCTGACCTCTGTGGGTCTGTCCCCTTGCCAAGGTGGCACGTCTTCACACTTTGTGCACTGAGCCTTTCCTTGCCTTTGAGGTCAGCACGAGGCTTTGGCCACCTGGATACCAGCAACAGCCTTGTCACAGAGGCCTGGGCTCAGCCATGTTATTCTCTGTGCAATCCATGCTGAGGTTCTTCACCCTTTCTGTCTCCTCCTGCTTCTACTCAGTCCACAGACAAGCCCACAGGTGGGGAAGGAAGCACCAAGTGTTCCTGGACAAGGAGAAAGAAGGTATATGTGTGCATATCTTTAAGTGTTCTGGTAACTTTTGGTGAGAAAGAATCTCTGCATTCAAAGCCATACATGGATTAAAGCTTTGTGCTGTGCAGGTGGCAGTGCCTGGCAAGTGCTCAGTGAGTGGCAGCAGCATTGTCACCACCTGCAGTTTGGCAGCACAGCCCAAGCACTGTTGCTGCAGCACAGGGAGGTGCTCGCTGCCCAACTCCCAGCTGGCTGGCTGGTGATGGTGAGCATGGTGCCCCTCCTCCTCAGACACACCCATGTGCGAGCAGGTGCTCACTTGGCTGTGCCGCTCTGCCATCCCAGGCTTTGATAGCGATGACAGCACGTGCCCACACACGCACACCTGCACATGTGTGCTGCCTCGCAAGGGCAGGAACTTGCTTTGCCCTCTGATCTGCATCCTCACTGAGGCTGCCCAACAGCCCTTCAGGCCACTGTGTAGTGAAGGAGTGTGGTAGGAATGAGCCAGTTAAGGGGAAAACATTTCTGCATCTGGCACCTACCCAGGAACCGGTCTGGCCTGGCAGGGAATGCTGTGTTTGACTGAGCTCCAGCAGTCACTGAGGAATCACTAAGGTGCCCATAGCCATGCCAGGGAAAAGCTCATCAGTCTGCCATGCACCCTCATCCATTGTGGACATGCTGGCCAGGGCAGATTTGGCTCCCCTGGGTCCCTTAGGAAGGATGGAAAGGCCATAGGCCCTTGACCCACGTGGTTCTGCCCCTTGCACTGGCTTTTCCCTCACATATCTGTGCTGTGTGCATGTGCTGCTTTCTCCAGGAGCCAACACTTTGGGCTTTGCAGTTCACACGTGGGCAGGGCTGGGGCTGTCCACACAGAGCAGGCAGGGCTGCCAGCCTGGGCAGGGGTTTCACACCTGAACAAACTTGGGTGCACCTCTGCAGTCAGGGGCCTGGTGACGGCTTTACTGCTGAGCACTATTTGAATACATGACCGTGCTCAGTGCTATAGAACAGCATTACTGCAGTGTCCCAGGAGGTTGGAAACGACCGGTATGGCCACTGATCTCCTTCCTGCAAGTCCAGCCAGGCCTGCACCATGTCAGTGCACTCCTGTACAGCTGCAGGTGGGCAGGTGAGCACGCACAAGCACAAAGGGAATTGTCACAGAAGGTTTCCAAGCTCCCTGCAGGCACAGGGTTCCTGTAGAAGTGCAGGGCACTCATGGCTGGGACATACCCCTGGGAAAGGACATACCTGCCACAGGCTGAGGAGTGTGCCTATTGCCAAAGGACTGTATGGCCTCTGCTTATTGCTGAAGAAACAGACAGGAAAACCAGCTTGTATGAAACCCAATTATTCAAATTTATTAACATCAAGAATTATGCAATGATGCTGTAGATTTTTTTTATTAACAAATAGAAAACAGACTGTATACAACAGTGACCCCTACAGCACTATGCATCCACAAGGTAAAAATGAATGTGTCCTCCAACATTACCAACCCTGGATTGCTGATTTCAACGTAGCTTGGATTCTTAACATTCGGAATACATGTGATAATACAATTAGATACCCTTCCACCACCTTTATTCGTAACTCAATGCACTCAAAAGAGGGCTGCTCACTCCCCATCTTTAGTGCAAGCGTGATATAATAAGGAGTATTAATATATAGTACCATTAAATTAAGTCCAGTAGTCTTGCCACATTGGTTCATTAGAACATCCTCAAGTAGCGGAAAGTACAAGATTCTAGTGACTCTTAACATTTGCAGGATAGCAGAAATTATAGATACACCCAACCTCTGAAGCCATGTGTACTCCCCTCCCCTTCCCTGCAGTACCCTGCTTCCAAAGAGAGCCGGTCTAGCTCTGCTCTGGGTCAGCCGGGCTTGTGCTCCTTGCCTTTGTCAGTGCTCTGACGCACTCCACTGGTGAGAGGTGACAGGATGGTGCTTGCACGCACAGAACTGCGGGATTAACACAAAGGGCCGTGTCTTGCTCTTCCCATCTCCTCCCTGTGGAAGTGTGGGACCCCCTTGCTACTCCTGCCCCCTTCCCAGCAAGACACACACAAAGAGGTTCCAATGCCTGGAGCCCGGGATTTCGGGTCTCTCACAAACAAGGCGACGACAACTCACGTCATATCAGGATCTGCCAATACACACAGTCACTGGATTGGTTGAACACGCATTGTAATAGGACTGAACGGTTTCCAGCTGACAAAGGGACGCTTCTCCGGCGACCCCACATGCCCTCCCAAACCCAAACCTACTAAGGAAATAATGGGGGAGGGGGGAGAAGACTAAAAAAATAATTGGTAGCTTAGGTCCAGTTCCATGAAATTTCATATTCTACAGAGGATTAAAAAGCAGCCTATGGGGAATGGAGACGGGCAGGAACCACAAGCCAGCTGCTGCAAATTACCAAGAAAGCTGCACTAAAATGGGCAGAACCAGCAGTGACTGGGCTGAAATAAACACAGGGCAGTAAAAAATGTAAAAGCAAAAGGAAATTAAAAAAACAAAACCCAACTCCCAAAGATTTGGCGGGTCCAGTTCTGCTTGGGCAAAACATTAAGACTTGCAAAAAATAAAAAATAAAGAGAGAGGAGATTATAAAAAACACTAGTAACTATTTTACATGTTTAAAAAAAAGATCCCATTCCACCCACCTAAAGCCTCGCTGTGAAATGCAGTTGGCATGAGAGAGGGTGAGAGATGCACATGAGCAGAAATTCAGCCAGAGACTGGAAATGCTTTTGGAGTCGGATTCCCTCATTTGGCGCTGGGGCTAAGTTCCTAAATGCCGTGGTCGAAACTGGTTGGCGTGGAGGTCTGCTGCCTGGGCAGCACCTCCACCTGTACAGAAGGACTGAGGAATGGGTGGCTCTGGCTCAGAGAGACCCGTCTCCACTCCTAGACATCCCCACCGCGACTGGAGGAAAGCACTGTTACGTTGCATAGTGGTCGAAGCTGCCAAGGTACTCCAGTGCGGCTCTGTAGCACAGCTGGTACTGGTCCTGCAAGGCAGCAACGAGGGAAACGTAAGAAATGGGGACACAAGGACAGTGGGCTGTAGGGTCCAACATCCAGAGACATCAGGTCCCCTCCCTTCTCCCAAAAATCTCCACTGCCATGCACAGGAGGGGAGCTCACCTCTGTCTGCACCATGGCCGGCCGCTGTGTCCGCAAGGTCTTCACCATCTGGAACATGTCCACCACGCCCTCGTAGCGCATCCTCTCCAGCACAATGCTGAGTGTGATGAACACGCCTGTGCGCCCAACCCCAGCACTGCATAGGGAGCAAGAGGGGCCATTACGAGTCCTGCCAGCCCCAGGAAGGCTCTGCAGAGCTCCTAGGAGTGGTGCAAGCCACTCATGGAGCACAGGGACCTGCTCACTGGGGAGAGGCTGCAGTCCCCACTTACCTGCAGTGCACCGTGATGGGCCCATCCTGCCCGAACTGCTCCTTGGTCTTGTGCACCTGCCCAATGAAGTCAATGAAACCCTCTCCTGTCTTTGGCACTCCCTGCTCAGGCCAGTCCGTGAACTGGAACTGGCGGATGGTCCGTGACTGGCCGTCCTGCAGGGAAAGGGATGTTAAGACGTGAACCGTGGGTGAGGGGCTGATCTCACTCCCCTCAGCACTGGTACTCTGACCTGCTCTCAGACCCCCTGAACTAGGCCAGGTGAGAAGGTGCTCAGGCCATGGATAAGCCCAGGCAGATCTTTTGCTGCATGTTTGGGACCTGTCTGTGTCCTCCCATGTTCACCCCAGAGTGGATGAGCTAAGCGGGGCTTTGGGCCCCTACAGGGTCCACTGGGTCAGTGTTTGGGGCCCAGCTCCACCACAGGACCATGTTTACTGTCACACAAGGGTCCTCTGCCCGATTAGATGCTGCACACACAGACTCCAGGTGCAGGGGGACCTGTGTTAAATGCTTGCCCAAGTGAGCGGCACAAGCAAGGCAGGGTCTAGTGCTGACAGGGATCCCTGAGCTTCTCATGGGGCTGACACAGCTGGCAGGGCAGGAACCTGAGGTGAGAGAAGCCGTAGGTGGTGGGCAGCAGCCTTTTCTGCCTGCAGTGCAAGGCAGCACTTGCTTTCCCTGTTTCTCCAGGAGCTGTTGCATGCTCCCTTGGCTGGCCTGGGCAGGGCAGAGGCATGAGAGGCAGAGGAGCTGGGGAGCCTGCAGATGCACTCACCCTGGCATCCGTCACCTTGAACTCCCGGAGGATGTACTGTGGCATGTTGTACTCTGCCATGGGGTCCACCACGAAGTACTGGTACCGGGCAGAGCGCTCTGCAGGCCAGTACTGATGGCACTTCTCCTGTCGATAAGGAGCAGGGTAAGACATTAGCACTGACAAGCTGCTGCTCCTCCCTCCCACTCCCTGGGAGCCTATGTGGTTGTGGGGCCACAGGGTCAGCCACCAGACATGCCAGTGGGGGGCTCACCCAGAGCGGCTGGTGCCGAGCACAGACTGAGGTGAGCCATGAGCTCGTGCCCACAGCCAACAGCCCCACAGCCCCCTTCTCCCCACAGCAGGACTCGTACCCGGCCCATCTCACGCAGCTTTGTCAACATCACCACAATGGTGGAGTTGTGCTCCCAGAGCATTCGCCAGAAATCCTCCGTGGTCTCAGCCAGTGGTCCCTGCGTGGCGATGTAGGCCTTCTGCTGCCTGTGACAAACATAATGGTGCTCAGAGCAGCTCCTCAGAGATGGGCAGCAGCTGCTCCTGGGGGCTGGCGGGCTGAGTGAGCTGGAGGCAGGGCCCCATGGTACCAGGGAGCAAGGATGACAATTCAGCTGTAGGAGGCAGGTCTCTAGGATGAGCCATGGGCTCTGGGGGAGACATGAGCCTGGCCAGCACTTGTATTCCAAGTGCTCCCCACAGACACAGTGAGCACCACAACACAGAGCATCCAGAAAGGCCCTTAGTGCTTGCTGGAGTGACAGCATCCCCAGCCCAGCCTTTTGCTGCTGCTTGTCTCCAATGCTGCTGTTGCACTGAGACCCTTCTTGGCACCCAGGCCCCCACTAGCAGGCTGCCAGCACCCACCTGGGCTGGAAGGAAAGACTGTGCTTGGGGATGATCTCAGCAGCACCCCTGTGTTCCTGCACTTTTACTCTCTGCAGTACCCACCATCCCTTCCATTGCATGGGAAAACACAGAGCAGCTGAACCACGTCACCTGGATTACACACTCCCGATAGTAACAAGGGCAGTGTGGAAACCTCTTTGTCTGCTTTTCTAAAGCTTCAGAATTTGTTCTTGGTTCCACTGCAAACCAGAGCACTTCTAATTTTCCATGTGACCTGCCCCAGACTGGCCCAACCCTGAAGAAAGCCCCCTTGGTGCTCTGGACTCAGGTCTGGCATGCTGGTACCTTGGCTCTCTGAGCTCCCAGCCTGGCACAGCAGAGCCCGGGACGGCTCCACCACTGCGGGGCGCTGGAGCCCGCAGAACCAAGGCCAGAATGCTACGTCCTGCCTTCCTCCCTCTGCAGGTGCTATTTTTAATGGTGCTAAAATTAATGAACGTGCTGCAGGGCAGCTGTAACATGCGGGATGCAGAGAGGGGCTGCTTCAAGGTGGATTTATAAGGCATTGTAAAAAACAGGGAACAGGGATGCAGAATGAAGTGAAAGAGCTAATAAACATGTAGCATCAGTGATACCTGCAGGACCTTGGGCCAACCCATTTCTTTAGATATCTATAAGATTGCTGGTTCAAAGAAAGGGATGGGAAGAGATAACAGAACTTGGGGATGGAGTAAGTAGCACAGAAATGGCACCACCTGCTGTACTGGCAACCCTCGCCCTCCCTCTGAGGCATCACCAAGAGGCAAGGCCAGCGTCGCTCTCCATCAGCTCTGGAGCCAGGACAGTGGCTGCAGTCCATCTGTCAGACCCAGGCTGCAGCCAGGCAGCCACTTTAATAACTGGTGGTGGATGGCTCAGAGCCACATAGGCAGGAGGGAGTCGAGGCTGCTCTGTGACAGCTTTTCACCAGTCCCTTCATCCTTCCCCATAATTCTGTTCCACCCTGAGGGAGCCTGGCTTGCTGTGGTTTTGCTGTGTTGGGATGCTGCTAGGGTTGCTCCCCTTTTGCTCCTTGTCCACTCTTGCCTCCACGTAGTCCTTCTCCCTGGGAACCCTTGCTGGGCTTAGCAGGGACAAAGCACAGAGCTGCTGGCCTGGCTGCACCCACATCTGTTCTCTTTGGCAGTGCCTTTTGCTTCTGGGAGGTTACCAATCCAAAAGAGACAGGTGGGCAAAGCCAAGCTGGAGGGGGAATGTGCCACATCTATCATTGTAACCCCCACTCCTGCATTGAGGATGGTGCACTTGAGGGATGACCCTATTGTGATGGTGCACAGAGAGATGACAGGACAGGCCTTTTATGTGCATCATGGTGATCTGGTTTGGACTATTGTCTAGGGGTTGGTTGGGAAGGGGACGTGGCCACTGGGCTGTTCTTCTCTCCTGGCATTTAGCATCTGAGAATGACATGCCAGCAGACAGACACAGAAAACTGAAGTATTACTGCCCCACTATATCTTAATTTGTGCTTTCTAAACTGTATTCTGGAGAGAGGAACCTAGTGATGGGCTCCCCAGTGTCCAGCACCAGCCCTGCCTGAGCATCCACACTCCTCCCAAAATCAAGACATGGAAGAAGCCTTGAGCTGCTGCCTGGATCAGCCACTCAGTGGAAGCACACTTCTAACTCTAGTTGCTACAGCGGGGAGGCACGTTTGAGTTAGATACTGTAGATATAAAACACAAGCCAAGGGATGCCTACCAGAATATCCCATAAAACCTCCCCAGGAGCCAACACAGCCTGCCACTCCAGCCATGTGGGCATCTGTCTACAGCAACACAAGCCAACCTGGCAGCGCTCACTCACAGGGAACTTCACATATTGTAACTACACACACTGAAGTGTCTGAGAAGATGGAAATAGATAAGATGCAACAAAGTGGTCTCTGGCCCACCTCAGGCAGTCAGGACCAGTCCTCGGGCAAGAGAAGGGAGCTCTGCCTGGGTTTCCGAGCAGGCAGGACAAACTGGCAAACCTTTCAAGGTGATCCTTACCTGTAGCCATCTATGAAACTGGCATTGATGTAGTCAGAGCCCTCGACACCCCGGATGGGCTGCAGACAGACTCTTGTCAGTTCATATGGCATGATGTTCACGAGGCGGTTCTTGAATTTGTTGCATGGGAGGTTGGCACTGATGAAACGTGAGGTATGTGCTTTAGAGTTGGCCAGCAGCTGAAAAAGGAGGAGACACGTCAGATGCCTGCTGGGGATGCAGCAGTCTGGGGGCAGAATCGGGACCCTGGCAGCAGTCATGTAGTGGAGTGGAGACTCACATCAGCTCTCTGACACACACAGAGCCAGGACATGAAGCTTTGTACCTCGCTGAGCCAGGGATGTGTGCTTGGTGGCAGCAGGGAAGCAAAGCTTTTCCTCTTCCAACAATGTCTCGCTATTTACTTCTCACCCCAGAAGAACCCAAGAAAATGTGAGAATTGTGACAGTTTTAGGTAAAAAAGATCTATTTTGGGTTACTGTGAGACATTTTATGGCTCTCTTTGAGTCCTGTAAACTGGAGTCATGGTAAATGTGTTACTTAGATGTGCTGGCAGATTAAAACAGAAGTCCCTCTTCCCCACCCCGCTTTCTTTTTGTTTGTTTGTTTTCCTTCCCCAAAAGACTGCCTCCAGCATCTCCAGAACCACCCTTCTCTCTATGAGTGGCAGCTGGACCTCAGCAGAGGCTCCCTGCAGAGGGACAGGGTTGCTCTCTGGGGAGCAATGCAGCCATGTGAGGACCTCCCATATCCTGCTCCCCAGGGTTTCCCATGCAGTGGACACTGCCAGGGCACAGAGAGGGGCAATTTCCTTACTGTTCTCAAGAGATCCTTGGAGAAATGAAAAGAAAACAAAATTTTGTCTTTCTTACAACAGAACTCCTTGAGTTGAGCACAATTCTGTGGCTCTCTTGAGGGGTTTCTCAGGGCGGGTGTCACCATGAGACACTCATGCAGCGTGTTTTACTGTCCCAACCCCATGATACCAGCAGCTCTGATAACCACAGGACAGTGCTTCTCAGCTATTCCCAGTTTACATAGAAAGTCAATATTTTGCCTCTCCTGCTCTTTTGTCACTTGGAGGGAATCCCTAGGGTGAAGCTGTACTATTGCAGTTCATTTCACAGCCTGCATGGTCTGCTGCCTCCCTGCATGAGCTGTATTCCCCTGCAAGAGTTCACTGGACTAATGCACCTCATCAGAGCTCACTTCCAGCTCCAAGGCTGTAATACATATCTGCAATTGGCATACACAGATTCAGGCAGAAAAATGTGGGCTTGGCTTCTTAAAAATTGTGTGACTTAAAACACTGCCTTCACCAATTCTAGACACTGAGGCTTGGTGTTGAGGTGGTTAAAAGATTACAGAGCTCAGCATTGAAGAAATGAGACTAGAAATGTCTCACATATTTAAATTGGAGCTGTTTCTAGACAAGTTGTTCACAGTAACATCAATTATCACTAACATGATCTGCATCTGATTTCAGATGCAGCTCCTGCCGCACAATGAACCTAGAGCAGAACGTGCTGCTGAGAGCTGCACATCCATCTGCCTTTTATATCCTCCCCAGAAGCTGCCAATCCAGGGGGGACTGTGGCCGACACAAGCTTTACAATTCAAATGTATTTTAAATCACTGCCTACCTGCTTTAGAAACACACAAAAGAGTAACTGTCTGTAATGATCCATAGGTCCCTTCTCCCAACCCCTGGACGAGCAGCCTGTGGGGTTCTGTGGGCAGCTTCAGGGCACTGGAGAAGTGAGGTGCTGGGGCTCTGCCACCAACCTTGAATTCCAGCTCCATTGCAGTAACGCTTTCGCCCGGTGGCACCTGGGACAGCTTCTGGATGTGGGCGAAGAGGTTGCGTGCGGGCACCTCGGTATTGCCACACGTGGCAGCCTCCAGCAAGGCCTCGTGGATGAAGATGTACTGGTCCTCTGTCTGCACCATGTAGTTGCGCTGGGAGCGCATGCACGTCACGTGGCCGTAGATGTCCACGGTCTTCTCGTGCTTCATCCGCTCCAGCATGGCATCGATGACAATGAAGCAGCCGGTTCGGCCCACGCCGGCACTGTGGGAGCAAAGCACATGGCCTGAGATGACATAGTCTCCTACAGATGTCACACGAGCTCTGACATTGCTTAAGAGATCACCCGGACCTAGGGCACACAAAAGGGGAGTAAAGGCTGCTCCCTGTGAGCGGAGCTCCAAACAAGAAATGACAGGAGGAGTGAGGGACAGAAGCACTGAAGAATGTGAGAGGCTGCTCAGCCTTTCTCCTGTCCCCCTTTCACTGCTGGATTGGAAAGGACATAGTGTCACCCTGCTGATCTCTGTGGTGGCTGCAGCCCCTCCACAAAGGAAGAAGAAATGTGTTTAACAGGCAGGAGAGCGACAGCACACATGTGTGTGAAGTCAGAAGACATGAAGAGCAGGCTGGGCCCTAACACCAGTGAAGCCCATAATTTCAAGCCTGCTTGTCTCCTAACCTGGGTCACTGTTTCCTCACCCATAGAACAAGCATAGCCAGCCCGAGAGGGGAAGCAGAAAGCTGAGGTCATGTACAGCTGTGCTGAGCCCTTCACTCAAGCACCAAATGCCTCTCCAGAACTGTTGGAAGGGCAGCAGCAAACCTCAAACTACGCACTCTGAGAGCACCCTGAAAACAACAGATATGCTGTTGTGACATGTAAACACAGGCAGAGATAGGGAGCTAGGCATTTCCTCATTTATGGTGCAAGTCATATCCTTAACACGGCTTTAATACAGCTTGTTTGTGTGTTAATTATACCCCACTACCATCTGAAACAGAGCATGAAAGAAGAGTATTAAACACTGCTGGAAAGGCGTATGCTGGAACAGCAATGATGAAGTGGTTTGTTAAGTAACAGTCCCCTCTTGGCTGGTAGAAATAAATCTTGGCTGGGTAAGATGCTGAGCCTTAGTAGACTAATATTTTGCCTTAAGAGCTGCCTTTCTACCCTGTGAAAGAGTGTTGCTGTAAATACTGCATATGGATGTTCATAGAGGTCACTGCATGCCTTTCTGCCAGTGATGTGCCTCTGAAGGTACCACCCACTTACGCTGGGCACAGATAACTTAGTTCTTAAATGGCACTTGCAGTTTTCCAGGAAAATGTGTTTTCTGAGGCTCTTCATGCAGTAGTGCTGTTTAATCTGACACAGCAGTAGCAATAGAAATGTCACATCACTGCATTACCACTACTGGGCCTGTTCTGCTGCCAGCCCAAGTATCCAGTGCTGGTTATGCTACCACGAAACCTTTCCCACAAGAAGGAGAGACTCCACTTTAAGACAGGTTAAAGCTCCTGCAGCCAGAAGGTAAATACAACAGTCCTACCTGCAATGCACAACCATGGGCCCAGCATCTGTTGGGTTACAGGCCTTGACCCGTCGCAGGAAAGCGAGGATTGGGGTGGGGTATTCTGGGACCCCATGATCAGGCCAAGCCATAAACTGGAACTGTCGCAGCTCTGTCTTCTCACTGGAGCCATTCTGTTAAAGACAAAGAGGAGTTGTTTTGCATGAGAACAGTCATGTTCCCAGTGCAGGAACCTGCTGATGGGGCAACAACAGCAACAGGCACGCAAAGCTCTGTGTGATGATGCATGTACTGGGCTTTCACTAGTGAAAATTTGGAGGAAAAACATAGGTTTATTTCAAAGCTTCTGTACATACAGATGCCCTGTAGAAAGGCAGTTGATAGACTCTTTTCTGCACAGCACTCACTGCACATTCAGGGAAAACGGGCACTGGGCATGCAAGGGCTACAGCAGCCAGTTTCCTCCCTGCTCCTCTGCATCATGGGTGTCCCTAGGCTGGTGATCAGTCTGTGTCTGCAGACTGCCCCACTCCTTTCTGGGCTTGGCTGAGTGATCTATGCAGCAAGCAGTAGCACTGGCTGGGTGACTGCTGGGGCCTTTCTGGGGTGTGCATCCCCCCTGAGCACTGGGTCCAGACTCAGTCACACACAGGCAGCTCGCTGCAAAGCCTGTCTGCATTGCCATGACACGCCGCTGCTGGCACTGCCCCCAGAGATTTCCAAACACTAATGAGGAATGCAGCAGGCAGGAGAGAAGGGTTTGTGCTCACATCAGAAACAGCCCCTCTGTTTGCATTATTAGTGACAGGAGTGATAAAAATTCACTGCTTCCCATGTTGTCCCTCTAATGGGAGGACAGCTGCTACCTGTACACTCACCAGAGGCAAGAACAACCCTGCTCTGGGGCCCATCACAGAATGCACACAAAAGAGCATCAGGTATCCTGGACAAAGTCCAGTGGTGGCCAGATGCACAACCTGCAGCTGACCTCCTACTGCAGCCCATCTCTGAGACACAGCTCATGTGTGGACTGGCCATATACTTGGCCAAGCCAGGTACAGCCAGCAGCCATTGCCTGCGGGCCATGGAGCACCTTGCAGTATTGGGAAGCATCTCTGCACTACCTGGAGCAGCAACAGCCCAGCCAGTCCCATACCTTGTACAGCGCAAAGGTGCGGACGGTGTAGGTTGCCAGCTCAACTGTATCCAGCAGGGTCACCTGGATCATCCCATAGGTTTCCGTACCCCGGCTCGGCCAGTACTGGTCACATTTTACCTGCAGGGAGGTGAAGAGAATGGGTCAGTGATTGGCTGCTGGCTAGGGCATCTGGGATGAGGAACAGGGCTCTGCCTTTCAAAGGGTAAAGACAGAAATGAGTCATTCTGCAGGGGGGCCCCTAAAATCCATATTTCCTTCCCCCAGAGTGTCCCAATCCCCAGCAAAAGGGGACCCCCTGGACTCCTTTCCATAAGACTCAGAATCACAAGACTATTGTGAGCTGAAGGGACCCACAAGGATCATCAAGTCCAACTCTTAAGTGAATGGCTCATATGGGCATTGAACCAACAATCTTGGCATTATTAGCACCATGCTCTGACCAACTGAGCTGATCTCAGTGGATACTCATTGGAAGAGGGATTTTCTCTTTCCCCTGGAGACACTGGTGGGAAGTGGTGAAGGGGGCCAGGCCACCAGACAGAGCAGCAAGAGCAACACCAGGTACCAAGACAGTAAGCAGCAATTCCTAGCAGTGATTTGTGCCTGCTGTAGTTCTTCTTCCCTGCCTCCTGTTTGGTGAGATGGGCGTCTTTGGGGCTTTGCTTGAACCACTTCCTGCTGGAGCTCCACCTGGACGAAGAGAAGGTGGGCGGCTGTGGGTTGATGGGAGAAGAGCTAGTGCAGCAGGGAAGAGGAAATGGTGGTTTCTGTGGGCACGGCTCTACTCAAAGGGCAGCTGAGGTGAATGAGATGCACCCTGTATCCTCACCAGCTCCCTGCTATGCCAGCCTGGAGTCCTTGATCCACAGTTGTGGCAGGACAGACATGAGCCCAGCACAGTACACAGCAACACAACAACAGGTACTGCCTTTTCCTGTAACAGCCATAATCCCCAGGGTGCCCCTGCGAGCGTGGCCTCAGGCAGCAAACCACCCTGGTGACAGGTGGGACACAGTCCATGCCAGGGCTCCAGCCTGGATGCTGTATCTACACTCTCTGCACTGCTATAGGCTCGAGTGCATTGGCCATCGCCAAGAGACACCAACCTGCCCCTGTGGCAGGTGGCACATCCCTGAAAATCTACGTCTCCCAGGTGTTTCAAAATGGCTCTTGCAAGGCACAGATGCCAGCTCAGACACAGACACATCTTGTTCTCCCTCTGCAAGAAGACACAGACTGGCCAAAATATCCCTTCAGCCCCTTCCTGCAGGCAGCACTATCCCACCACAAAAACATTGCTGCTCCCTAGAGACCTGCTGCCCTGCAGGATTCTTATCACCCCTATCACTCTGCAGCCAGAGTGCTTTGAGTTACTGGTCACAGCTCTTGTTGCATCCCACTTGGCAGAGGGTCCTAACACATCCCCAGGGACCCTTCTCTCTGCCCCCTTCATCTCCCTGCACAGCCCTCCCTGCTCACCTGCTGATGCTTTCCTCCTCCTCCTCTTCACAGCTCAGTGTTTACAAACTACTCCTCTGTTCTTTTTGCTCTGAAGCCCCAACCTCCCTATTTAATTGGCACCCTGAGCATCCCTGTTTCATCTGGTACCTGGCTCCCCCACCCTGCAGAGCCACAGTGCCTGGCTGACAGGAGGAAGACTTCATTCCCACCAATGTGCACCACACCAAAAATGGTTTCCCACCCTAGGAGAGAGGAGTGAATGAAAGATCATCTGTGCTTGTCAAGGAATAGTAAACTTAATTATTAGCAAAACGTGTTTACAGGGGAATGTGTGGGAAGGGAAACAATAAGCTTAATTAGGAATCAATGAAGTTCTGCATTTTAATTGAAAGCACTTGCAGCAGGGTAGGGTTTGTGAGAGCTAAGAGCCCTCAGCCTGCACTCTGGCTCTGGAGTGCAGCAACCTGGAGCCAGAGGGATGCATCTCTCCCTACTTTTTGGGTTCTGCTCTCAGTAAGTCCTGCCCCAGCAGAAGTGCCTGGAGTAAGGCTGCCAAATGGGGTACTGCAGGTGCCTGTGCAAGCAGAACAGCTCTGCTGCCTCCTGCCCAGGGTCTCCTGCCATTCAGGCTGCTGTGCCACCTTAGTTCTGTGGCAACATGGCAGGCCCTGCAAAAATCTCAGGATTCCTCTTCCTTGCTTGGCACAGAGCATTTGACACCAACTGGCTGCAGCACCAGCAACTCTGGAGGTCACAAACATTATTCCACAGCCAAACCGATCCCATCCTCGTGAGTGGGTGGCAGCTGCAGGCTGTCTCCACGAGGCCTGAGTTTGCCTTGCCTGGCTGGGGGATGATGTGACCCTCTCTAAGGGAGGGGAGAGCAGCACAGCATTCTGCAAATGCTGGGGGCAGCTGCTTGCTGTGTCATCCTTGGTGTTGTTTGCAGGGGGTGTTTCAGGGGAACAGCACGGCCTGTGCCTGAGCCTACACCTCAGGCTGTCCCCTCCTGCCACCCACATGCTGCAGGGGCTGTGTACTCGAGCACAAAACAAACTTGAGAGGAGTTCCCTGTGTGGGATAATAGCAATGCCTGGGCTGGTAATTGAAAATTATTTATTCATGACCAGATAAGAGTCAGTCACATTTTCTGCCAAATTTACCCATAATGTTTATGCCCCATTTTCAAGCTCTGTAAATTTTATGCTGAAGCCGATGCACTGTGGCACTAAAGCAGATAAGAGATGTTTTCTTCTGGCAGTGCTTGTTTCTCATTAACTTAAGGAGCACAGTAATGTCCTGAACAGCCATTTATTGCAGCTTTGTTGAGTGGCTCCTGTCCCTCCCCTTTGATGCCCTGAGCCCAAGAGCAGCCAGGCACCTCTCTTTAGCTGGAGAGCTGTGCTTTGCTCCCGGCCCTGCTCACAAGCTCCAGATGGCACTGCTGTCAGCAAGAGGGCTGGAGCATGATATGGCCGCCAGGCTTCTCCCCAGAGCCCCTGAGCACCAGCCTCTTAACACCCCTTCCTGGGGACATGAAATGCCAGGGGAGATCACACCCCAGGGATGGCTACTTGATGCTGTGGGCTGGAACAGAACAAGCCACAGTACGGCTCTGGGAGACCTCACTCTGCCAGGCTCTTGGGGATAGCCCAGGGTAGGAGAAATCCTGCTTTAATACCTCTCTCCTGGCAACACAGCCCGGCAGGGATGTGCCACACTTGCAGCTTCAGGAAAGCTAATCTACAATGTGTGTTTCTGAACTGCCACCAAATGATTCTGAAACTGATTGTAAAGCTTTGAAGGCAGCTGAATTGCACAATCCAGCCATTTCAATCCTTTATGTGCTTCTCACTTTGTGAAAACATGAAAAAGGGAGGATGATTTGGACCATCAAGCCAGCTGAAATTGCAGACCATAAAAGCTGATGCTCTTTAAAGATTTTTTTTTTCCCTCTGCAGCTCAGGAACCCTTTAAAGCAGTGTCACTCCCACAGGGCTGCCAAGCTGCTGCTGGTCCCGGTCGGCTTATCACAGCGCTGCCGAGGGTGACCTGGGGAGCTTGCCTGGAAAGGCAGCAGAGCCTGCTCTGCACTGGGCAGCTCGCCATGAGGCCCTGCTACCCACCCCAGGCTCTGCAGCTGGAGACACTGTTCTGTGCCTGTGCCAAAGCCCCTGGGCAAGGGGACTTTCAAGCAAGGTCACCCTTGGGTAATGCTTTGATGCCATGTGACTGCCTGCAGCAGTGTTGTCCCACAGCAGCGTGAGCATCAGCAGGCAGCAATGCTGCAAGGACCCAAGGGGTTACATCAGATGAAGTTTGAAGGCTCTAGAGTGGAATGAACTGCAAAACAGTGACTCATGCTGGAAGTCTACAGCAATGGGCAATGACTGAGATTAGGATCTTCATTGGTCCCAAAAAGGTGTGCTCCCAAGAGAGCTCTAGCCATCACCAAAAGGGCATGAAGAAAAGCAGAGCAGGAAGGTGGCTAGAAGTCATCTTGCCTTGGAAGATGCTGAAAAGGACAACAAAAAACCGCAGAGAAAATAATCTCCTGGAAGTCCCCATCGCAGCTCCCCACCAGAGCCCTGCTGTGAGGAGCTGAGACACCTACAGGGCCCAGCAAACACATCCAGGTAAGTCCTTGCTGTGGATCATTAGTTCAACTCAGGAGTGACCAGGTTTCTCCACTGCCTCTCCTGGCAACCTGCCTCTTCCACAGTGCCTAAGAAAACTGCCCACTTCTCATTAGTGCTGGGGATGTGCCAAAGAGGCAGCAGGACATGGCCATGCAGTGCCAGGGAGTGAATGCAGAGGTCTGGGTCTGGGTCTGGTCAGGTCAGCCTAGAGCCCCTGGGCACCGTGCCCAATCAGGCAGGCTGCCTGAGATTCCATGAGGGCTCTGGTCACCTCCGGCCCATAACAAGGATTCACAGTGTTACCAAAAGCCTGACCACATGCACTGTGTTTGGGACAGAAACCAATACTGCAGGATGGTATGACAGAGTGTGCTGGGGGGAGATAACGCACAGCTCAGCAGCAGAGGCATCTCAGGCAAAGACAAGTGCTTGTGGGGTCAAGGGAAACCCATTATCTTCAAGAAACATGCACCTTGGAGTGCCTTGCCATAACTAAACAGCCCAGAAGTTAAGTGAGTCAGGATTCCAGGCATGCATTTATTTGGCAACCCAGAAGGGCTCTTCCTTGTTCTTCAAATATATGCTCCATTATTGAAATGTGAAGGTACAAAGAAGTCCCCATATAACCCCCAGCTGCAGAGAGCAGTTGATCAAAAGCTTCTGATCTTGCTTAGCCTGTGTGCCAAGCCCTGAGCCACAGGGCAGGTCAGAATAACTTCTCTCCCTGTTTGGGCTGTGTGGGTGACAGTGGCCATTGGACAGAACAGGCAGGGCTCTGCAGCAGGAAGCACAGTGCAAAGCTGGGGTTGGATCTCTAGAGACAGCTCATCTCCAAGGAATGCTTGGAGATGTTTTTCCCTGCAGGCTGTACGGCATTTGAAGAGCCGAGGAAACCCATCAACAATGCCTGTTCTTTGTACATTAGGAAAAGCAGATCTGTTTTGCCACGGTCATTGGTGGTTTCGGCTGCTTCCTCCCAGCCAGGGTGGGCTAGGACAGCCCTGTGAGCATTTCAGTGCTAAAGCTTTGAAAAGGAGGGAGAGCATGCGGGCAAAAGTTTTAACTAAACCCAAACTTGACAGTTTCTGCTTCTCAAGAATGAGCTTATTGGTCTAAAAATAATCAGTGCTTCACAGCTTGAGTGCACAAGCCCCTTCTGCTGTTGGCATGGCAACACTAAAATATTCTGCAAGTACGAATGCTCACCGTTAAAATTTTACTTTTAGGAACAAACTGAATCATGAGAGGCAGAAGCTGCCTCCTCTTTGGGCAGGCTTTGCCCAAAGGGTGCATCTGGGCACAGGAGCACTTGGTCACAGCTTACAAACTCCTGCTTCAGGGGCTGAGTAAGAACCTCTGTCACGAAAACTGTATCATCTGCAGTGAGGGCTCCTGCTCCTTCCCCAACTCACACCTTCCCCACGGTCTGCAGGCAGCTTTGTGTTTATTACACCAGAATATCTAATCCTGGCAGTATAACCTGATCATTTATACATGTTGTCATTGGACAAGGCACAGATTAGTTTTGTTATTGCAACAAGACCCTGTCAGCCATTCCCCTGCACTCCCAGAAATGCCAAGGCCCTGTCAGGCTGCTGGATGCTGCCGGTACCACCCAACTATTGCAGCTTCTCAGCTTCTGGAATGGTCCACACTCCCCATCTCAGAGCTTTCCTTTCCCCCTTTGGTGCGAGTGATGTGGGCAGGAAAGGATGGGTGTGCATGCAGACATGCAGGCAAAATAGGGGTAAATGAACAGGCCAGCAACAGAAGGTTGTGTCAACCTTTTGCCCCACAGTGATATGCTTACAAGGCACTTGTTGCTGGGCTGCCTATAGCAGTGAGCCACACCACTGGCACTGCCTCTCCCTGGATGCCCTTATGCTGTGAATTGTTCCTATTCCTCTTTTCTGCCCCTCAACAGCTCCAGAAAAGAGAGAAAGCACACACTGTACCCTGGACTTCTCCTCCAGCCTGGTCATCATGACTATAGTTGCTGTTCTCTGTTCCCACACCATCCTCCAGAAGTCGCTGAGGGTTTCGGGCAGCGGTCCCTGCGTGGCGATGTAGGCGTTCTGCTTCCGGTACCCATCAATGTAATTGGCATTGATGTAATCACTGCCTGGGACCCCTGCGGAGGAGAAGGAGGGCAAGAGTTACTGGGGGCAGCCCACAATCCTGTACCTATTGCTCTGCTGGGCCCCGCAGGCAGGGGAAGAGACTCGCATGTTCACAAGGCTCTTGACAAGTCTCCTTTATGGGCTGATGCCAGGATCTCTCCCAGGGAGCCTGCAAAGGACAGGGATGGTGCCTGAAAAAAGAAGAACCCTTTGTAACTCCCACATTAATGCAACGAGCAGGCAACACCAAAGCAGAGAGACAGCTGCCACACGCACACAAAGGGAAATTCACAGGCAGGAATATTAAGGAGCTCATTCGGCCCCAAGCAACTGACTGAAATAATTGTCTTAAATTCACCAGCAATTTGTTATGGTCCTACAGCACCTTTTAAAAATGAGGCTCCTTTATTAGCTTGTCTCTGTTAGCAAGGGATGTCAGGCAGGGATGTCCTCCCATCCTTCCTGCAGGGACGATGATCCACAAGGAGCCAGAATCTCCCTCCCACCACCACTGAAACCCTTCAGTGGGAGACCCCCCTGTGCTGCCTGCTAGCAGAGGCTACTCCAGCCCCCACTCTGCCCCCACAACCTTAAGGAGAGGAATTTTTTGTAAAGGTCTTTAAAATGCAAACACATAGTTACTAAAATAAATTCGGCAAAGCAGAGGCCTGAGGCTGTTTCCAAACCCTGCTCAGCACGGGCTGCCTGGGCTGCAGGGAGAGAAAGCAGCAGGAATATCATTGTCTCCCCAGGAGAGAGAGCATCTGCATTTCACTAGAGGAAGGAAATAAAGCTGGGGGGTCACCCCTCATCCTTTTGTTCTGGGGAAAATTCTACAGGTCTCAGCAGTCTCCAGCAGACACAAAGTGCTGGCAGCTCTGGGGGAGCAGCAGCAGCTGGATTGCAGTGCTCAGCTCCCTTGGCATGGGCGGCACGGACCTGGCAGGGTGCTTCGGGAACAGTTCCCGGGAAGGCACAGACACCACTTACAGCAACTGAGTCACGCTGGAAAACAGGGATTCCCCCATGTGCTCACCCCACAGCTGCCTGCGAGGGTTTGCCCATGAGCAGACATGCCAGGTCTTCACACAGCCGCTGCTGCTGCTTAACAAGGCTTGCTGTGAGGGACTGTTTGGCCCCCTCTCCTCCTCTTGAAAAGGAGGAGTAGTGCATTACCATTAGAAAAGGCTTTTCCATCTCCCGGAAAAAGGATGCTAGTAACTGTAGGGCCACCTGTGTGCAAAGCCAGGCCCCAGTTCCTTCCCCAAGCAGGGGTGCAATGGATTAGCTGTATCTTCCTCATCCTCCATCAGTGGGCTCAGATCTAGGTGTGCAGAGCTGGGTGCTGGTTTATAAAACACGGAGAATGGGCTCCAGCTCCTCTATGTGCAAGAGGATTAGAAACATGTATTAGCCCAAACTCCAGGGATGTGGGGCTGGTTCTTGGAGCCATCGGGGTCAGTGCTAGGGTTACCAGGGCCTGAGGCTCCTATGGAGCACAGGGATGTGTGGAGTCTGATATCCCAGGGGAAGGAGCACCCCTCATCCTGTGTCGCCCTGGGCACTTAGTTGGGACCATATACTGACAGGTCCCAGAGAAAGATACTGGCCCTACAATAGTGTTGGGACAGAGGGTGACAGTGGCACTAACAGTGCCATGTTTCACCGCGTACTGAGGAAGGCAGTTGAAGTCACACAGAGAGGATAATGGGGAAGAAGGCTGCTGGGACAGACATCTTTGCTGCCAGCAGTACCAAGAGGCAAGCATACAGGACACACTGCTCTGAGTACACTGGGAAAGCTCTACAGTGCCCTTTCTCTTCTGGCCAGCCAGAACACACATTTGATCATGCTGATGCTTGGTGTTTGTCCCTGCTCAGCTGAGAACACAAAAAAAGATGGTCCCCTTGCTACAGTCAGGTTCAGCTCCTTGATGGGGTGCCCACTCCAGTTACTCTTACCATCAATGGAAGTCAAGATGACACGCGAGTGGTCATAGGCTATCACGTTTGCATAGCGGTTTTTCGGTTTATTCACTTCCAGGTTGGAGTTCTCCCAGGTGAACTGCTGCCCGGGATCAATGGACTGTGGAGAGAAAGAGAAGGAAGGAGTTGTTAGCAGTTACAGCACAGCGAGATGCCGCAGCACATGGGGGTGTCAGTCAGGAAATCTGCATTGCCCTGCACACCTCTCCCCAGGCCAAACACAGCTCCATGGGTGTCCACGACAGCAGTGTCAGACCGCACTGAAAACCAGTTTCCAGTGGCACATACAATCGCACAATCTGCAGGCAAAGCAGCCCCTCACTGGGGCAGCGTGCTGCAGGTAAGCCTTCATCGCCTCTGCTGTGTGCTCATCCCTTCCTCTGGAGCTACCCATCAGCAGAAATTTGGTCTTCTGCCAGGATTCCAGAGAAACCTGACTGCGCCAATCTTGACCTAGCGGTTTTATTAGCTGTTGAACTGCAGTCTCTTGAAATATAGCAAGCCCTGGGTGTCTTATGCCCCAGGAGCCTTCAGTATTAGTGTCTTGCAAGACAGCCTATGAGCTTTTGCCAGGGAATAGTCATGAAAATTAATAGGTTACTATCCACTGCTCCAGCTACTTACGCAATGTAAACATCTCTCGTTTGAGTTGATATTGAGTGACAAGAAACTATAAACCTGGAGAACAGACATGGTTATAAATCTTGGCCTGCACACTATGCAACTGCCTAGAAAGCACGCATTCCACTCCCACCTGGCCTTGCACACCCAGTGTGTCTTCCACAAGCCATGTGCTGGTGCACCCAGTCCATGGCTGCTCCATGGCCAGGCAGCCTCTTCCAAAGCCTTCTCTATCTTCTTAGTCCATGCACAAAGCAAGGTGAACAAGCATGATCCCCAAAGCACCCCTCTGAGGTGGGATGGTCTTGTTGTCCGAGAGACACGCATGGCACCCAGTTAAGACACCTGCCTCGTGCAGGGACTTCCTCTGCACATGCAGCCCTAGGCAAGCAGCTACAGCAGCAATCAAGTCATCCCATAAATCCCTTCCTCCCAAAATTAACAACATTGTCAAAACCTTCTTAAAATCTTGCTCCAGCTCAGGGTCTCTGGAACTTTGCTGGCCCACAGACAAAAACACTGGACGAACAGGCCAATGGAAGCATGGCATACTGTGCTCCCTGCAGGCATCCGCTTTCATCGCTTGGCAGAGCTGTGTCATAAGGTTTCTCAGGCAGTGAAATGCCTGTCTGTCAGCTCTGGATCAGCTGTGAGCAAAAGGCCGAGGTGGGAAGCACAGCTCCCTGACTGGGCTGACATGAACAGCCCTCATGGTCCCTCTGCTCAGTCCCATCAACCACCAGCTCTGCACAAGGTGATATCCATCGATGTCCCCTCTGCTCCTGTGCTGTGGAGCAGGCACTTCCCATGCAGCCAGCAGTGGGTGTGGGCACTGGCTTGAGTATGGAGCACAGGCACTGCCTGCACTGCTGCACTACCCGGAGGGCCAGTGCTGTGCCAGGTGGCAGCTGTCACTCCCCAGGTGCGGCCCAGGCTGCCTGCAGGTAAAGGGGCCAGTGCTGACGAAAACGTACAGGAGGATGTGACATCACAGCGATGCTAATAGGTAGTTTGGGAAATGTAGGATGTAAATAGACATTTCCTATAGAAAACCTGTAATTTTCTATTATCAGTGTAATACGCAAGCAGCCGCTGTGCCCAGAGGCACTGCAGCCAGGATGGTGGGAGTGGAGGCTGCAAGCACCACTTGTGGTTGCAAACCTATTGGCCTGGCAGCCACAGGCCCTGCACACACCTCCGTCCAGGCACAGAGACACCCCAGCACAGCTCGCGGCTCTCTGGGGCACTCAATTTCATTCAGGCTCCTCTATTTTGCTTTCAGGATAGGCTGCTCAGGGGATCAGCTCTTCGGATGCTCCCCACTCTCAGCTGTGTGGTGGGGAAGACTGCTGCCCACCAATGGTGGGCATGAACTGCACAAGGGGAATGCAGAAATGATGCAAGGCATGAAAAAATAAGAGGAATATAATATGAAAGGACTTTAGTGTTTGGAGTAGAGATAAGTAAGAGGGGTTTTGACACTAGTCTGGTCAATATGGAGCACACTGAAGGAGAAGGACAAATAGACAAACCAAGGGTGAAAATACAGACCCACGAATGCCTATTAGAGATATAAATAACATCTATTTTTCAAAAAGGTGGCCTTAGTCTGCACAGACAGCCCATGCAGAGACTTGACTAGCTCCACTTGACTACATGGTGGAGCTGAGAGTGGCTCTGAAGGTACCAGTGAGTGTCTTCTTGCTGTGAAGAAGCAACCCAAGAAAGCACCAGCCGTACTTGCACTCTGTGAACACTCTCAGTGGGCATAGGTGGGTGTCTGGGTGAGTCCTCCCTCCACAGCAGAGGCAAGCAGAGCTCAGTGCAGTTGTTCATGCTTAATCTATGCTGCAAATCACTGCCAAAAGGCTGCAGGGCTGCCTAAGCTGTGGGGTGCTGAGTGCTTTGCACAGCAAGTCTGTGTCCCACCACAGTAGAGGAAAGGGTTATTTCCTGGGGGAGGAGAAGGCTGCCAAGAGCCCCCAGAAAGGAGGAGGAGCACCAAGGTGTTGCCGTTAGGGTTAATAGCTTTGATGTGCAATGAGGGTGTGCAGAAATGGTCTAATCACCATCAACCTCTTAAGAGGGCAAACAGGTGAGAAAGTCAGAACTAATACAGCACCTGAGTGCAAAGAGGCTCTAATTAAATACTCCTGCAAATTAGTGACTCATTTAGAAGTAAAATGATTTAATTTAAATTCTGGTGATGACTTAATGTACACCTGTTCACCCCTTTAAGGGAAACAAATGAGTAAATAAATGGGAGGATGATAGACTGGTTGGAGAGAGTTGGAGCCCTTAAATGGAGTAGTGGTTGCAAGTCTTGCCCCATCTCCGTACAATGCTCTGCAGACCCTGAGTGCAGTAGCACTGCCTTGTCTCCCTACCTTGCTCCACAATTTCCCTGGCACTAGGAGTCTGCTCCTGCTCCTTTCTGGGGCTCATGGGAATCACTGCTTCATCCCAAAACTTGATCAGAGTAACACTTCCAACTCATTCTTCCTAGAAAGCAGAAGGGCTGGGAAATTGGAAGGAAATGAGCCAGGAGCAAACTTAAAAGCACCATGACATTTACTTTTGCTTTCCTTTAAAGTGACAGGGAGATGCTCTAAGACAGCAAGTGCAAATTAAGAAAAAGCCCAATTAGTAGAACTCCTCCTTCCCAGCATGGAAGTGCAAGCAACAGTTTCACCAAAGCAGTTCAGGGATCCCTGCTGCTACTGCCATAAAGACAGAATCAGACCATTGAAAAGGGATTGCAAAAAGGCTCTTTCCTTGGCAGACTCTAAAGCACTCCACAAACGCCTTGAAAACATCCGAGTGCCAGTTTGACTCTCAGATACAGTCCACCTCGGACTTGCTGCTCCCCTTCCTTAGTGCAGTTCCAAAATCCCTCTGCATGCTGAGCCCCTGCTGCTGCCTCTGCTTCTGGCAGGTGTGGAGAGCCTGGGCAGGCAGTGCCCTGGGGCAGCACGGCAGCTCAGGGGGCTGCACAAGGGCACGGGGACAGGAAGATGCTCAGGCAGTGAGTGCTTCCTGTCCTCCTGTGAAATCAACCACATTAGCACGAGCATTGACCACTGTCAATCTGCGCTGCGCCTCAAATGAGGACATAATGTGCTTCTGAATCAATTGCTGGCAGCGCTTCAGCCTTATTACTCTTATTACCGGAACGTGAGCGCCGTGTGCCTGCCAGGCAGCTTCCCAATGAGCCCATTAAACCCATGGCAAGCGGCTCCCTGGGTGCTACCTGGGCCCAGCACCTCCTGGGCTCACTGGCCCCAGGGACCCAAGCACCTCTCCTGCTGCCTAAGCTGCCTTGGGCTGCAGGCACAGGAGATGCAATGTCCTCAGTGGCTTAATGGGAAATGTAAGTGAACATAGGGTTTGGGCAGACCACCAGTGCTCCTCTCCACAGAAAACTGTAAAGAAAGCTCTGCAGCCTCCCTGCCACACTAGGAAGCAGGAGCAGAGCCAAATCTCATACACAACTTAAAGATTTTCAAGAACTAACGTGCCAGGCAGTGCCACACAGCCAGGCTCTCATCACCTGCTCTGCTCTGCTCCTGGGGGCCATACACTGGATGGACATGCTGGATGGACAGTACATGAGGGGCAATAGCCACAAGTTGCAGTTTGGAAAGGGATAAAGAAAAAGTCCTTCCCCTGGGAAGGTGATGCAGAATCTGGCAGCACTACAAGAGGGCAGAAACCAGTGCTGGCTAGAGCCAGCCTGTCCCGTGTTTGCTAACCAAAGGGGAAAGCAATGCTTGGCTTGCTGGATCCCACAGCGAAAGTGTGAGATGTGGTGCCTGTGTGCCCAGCTTGTTCCAGGGCAGGTACTCCTGCACCATCCACGGGCAGGAGCCTGCCCCGGGAGCACAGGCTGCAGCGTGGGAAGGTGCCCACAGGAGGAGCTCCAACACAGCGACAGCACCCGCCACCACCTGCACATCCACAGCCAAGGGGCTCAGCCTCCCTTCTACTTACTTAATTCTATTAATCCCACAATGTAAATTCACTGTAGCTTTCACTGTGCACTAAAAATGAAATAATTTCCTGGTGCATCCAGGCCAGAAGCAGCTGCTAGACCCTTGTGCCCTGCTCCCCAGCTTGCTGCCTGCCTGTAGAGCATGGTGGGGCTGTACTCTGCCCCACGCCAGAGCAGATGGCAGCAGTGAACTGTGCCTGCAGACGGCTCAGCTCCAAGCACCCGCATTTCAGCCTCTCCTGCTGCACCAGGGGTACCAGGAGGTACAGGTGGGATGGCTCCCAGGTGCCAGGGATGAGGGCTAAACCCACAGCTCATGAAACTGCTCTCACTGCAGCCATCCCATACCTTGCTCTGTGCTGGCTTTGTCACACGGGCTGCATGGCCACGCGGGCTGGCAAACTGGTGTGAGCAATATTATTTGTTCTCTGACCTGTGGGAATGGAGGCCAGACGGCTGTGAGAAATCTCTGCCACCCTTCCTGCCCCCTTCCCAGGCGTGTGGGGAGGTGCTGACAGGTCTTGTTTTGTGTCACCTTTGTTTAGGTTACCCTGCTATTGCTTGCATAGCCAAGGCGAACGCCAGACTGATGGCTCTAGGCCAGCTGGCCTCAGTGGTTAAAAGTGCTGTTAAATATTTGCTCTCTGCCTGTGGTGCCACTGCTCCTGGAATGTGAGCCATCTATAAACAACCCTGCACCCCACAGAGATGTTAGGCTGACAGGCTGCTCTGCAAAAACACTTAAAATGCAACTATTCCAAAGCACAATCAAACAGCAAATGGGCCTTGGGGGTTCACCTGCCATGCCTTCCTCCCTTGTGTCTCCCTGCTCAGCTGTGCCATGCCCACTCTCACAGCACTATTATGCCATGGGGAACAGGGTCGGGGCCTTCACCTCTCAAAGTGCTGGATCACCACTCAGCTCTGTGTAAGGTCTGGGGCCCACAGAGTCCCAAGGCGAGCACTGGGACTGTATCAATGCTTACTGCAAATGCACAGCATGTGCCGAGGCGTGGCTCCTGTCTCTCAGGCTCCCACAGGGGCCGCACAGCCTGCTCCCCTCCCACCTCTGCTATTTCCACATCCACTCTGCAGATTTCCTTAGTCAGCAGCACACATCACGCCGATCCTGCCCTGCAGCCCTCCTATCAAAGGGAGCTGCTGTCCTGCCAAACCCACACATACAGGGACCAGGAGGAGAGCAGCCCCAATGCCACAGCAGTCCTGTGCGGGCAGCTGCTATTCTCTGCAATCTCACTCCAGGATTCTTCTCACTGGCATTTCAAATGGGAAATGATTGTATTGATCTCCACATGCCAACAAGGTGCAACCCCTTCTGCTTTTGGGTCCATCCTAGTGTCAAACACTGTACGAGCCTGTCATGTTCAGCAATTTCCAGATGATGAGGAGTCAAACGCAGCAGAATCCAGGGGAAAAAAAATTATGTGAAACAATCAGCTACTTAATAGCTGCTTCAGCATGAGAACTACAACTGATTGGTGCTCTCAACCAGCCATGATATTCTAAAGATGGAGAAATGAGAAGAGAGAGGCTCATGAAAGCAGCTAAGAGAATTTACTTAATGCTCATTTTTTTCCAAAACAGTTCCCACAGCTCAGTATTATGCTGCAGGCTCTATTGAGCACAGGCGTAGTGTGAGGATGGGAGTGCAGAGACACTGGATCCTGCTGAATTCCCACTGCAACAGAGCCACAGCCTGCCTGTAGCAGAGTGGACAGCCCTGCTTAACATTTCAGTTGGACTGGTAGCAAAAAGCCCAAGGCAGACAGATATGATTGCACACTTTGGCTCCCCTGGCAGGACATACATGAACACACAGGTAACTGCAAGGGAAGCACATTATTCCTTTAAACATTTCCCAAGTCGCGATGTAATGCTGTAGCTCATCTCTCTGATTCAGACAGTGAATGCAGAGGGATGCCAAAGCCCTCCACCTGGCATTCCAAAGCAAAAAACAGCTCCGTGCCTTCCTCGGATACACGCAGCACACCCTTTGAACTAGCTGGAATTCGTCCCTTACCTTCTCAACATAGAGATCTACTTTCCCTTTCCTGGCATATATAATCCTACCTTGTGGGCAAATGCTCTGATCTCATCTCATAAATCAGTGTAGGTACGGTGCAGGAAGGGGTGGCCACAGGCACAGGCAGATAACAATTCAATCAAAAGTGATAACACATGCAAAGAACACTTCCCAAATTTATTCCCTCTTTAATACTAGTGGGGGGTTTATTTATAAGTCTCCTGCAGCTCAAGAGGGCTCTGCATATAAGCACAGCAAAACATCATCCTGCCATTGCTGCTCTCATGGCTGCAGAGGAACTTTTCCCAATTTTAAACAGTAGCAACCTAATCACACAGCCTGGAGAATGCCAAAAAAAGTGAGGCAGCCCTCAGGTAGCTCAGCGCCTTCCACTCCACATGTGCACCCCCTTGGCAAGTTGTTCTCAGGGGAGGACAGGGCTGGAGGGGGTTGTGCTGGGAAGGGTGCAGTGCAGGATGGAAGGGTTCACCGAACACCCAGCACATGCCTGTGTGTGTGAGCAAAGGCAGCATCAGTGGTGTATGCAGACAGTACCTACCCAGGGGCTCCACCAGAGATGCGGATAAGGCTGGGAGCATGATCCAGGAGTGCAGGCAAGTTTGCAGCTCATGACTGCAGGTCGTAGGCAGAGGGAGCTCTGCAGGGAGGGGAGCTTGGACTACTCCAGGGCAGTGGGACATTAGCAGAGCTTCTATGGCCCTGATGCTGAATGGCACAGGCTAATGCCAGCACAGTCCACTGGGAGATTAGATGGGGAAAGCAGCAATGAAAACTCAAAAAGGCATGTTTGTTGGCATCAGAGGATGGCACAGAAAGCAAAGCTTTGAACAAAAATGGAAGCGAATGGGTACACGATACTGCAGAGCAAAATACCTCAGCCAACCTGGATGGAGTACAGCCTTCACAGAGCACAACAAAGTAATCAGAGACAGTCCAGGTGGGCAGGCACAAGCTCCCATTCACTCCAAAGACCATAACCAAGGTGGCAGCATGGCAGGCTGCTGTGCATTCTGCTGCAAGGCCTTCTCCCTGTACCAGCCACGCTTCAACTGCTCAAGGCGAGTTCCCACCGCTCTGGGGCTGGCAGGGAGAGCTGGCAGGCTCCCAGGGCTGGCGTGGGGCCTGCCCAGGTGGTGCTGCTGTGGGGGAGGCACAGCTCAGCTTTCCCCAGGCCCTCCCTGCTGAGGTCCTGGCCAGCATCACTCTACCCTGCTGCACGTCCCGCTCTCAGGCTCACCTCGTACTCCTGGGAGAACTTCAGCCCATCGTTGGCCTTGAGCCGGTTGATGTTGTCAGCGAGGTCGGCCACAGGGATGGGGGGGTGGTCACGCATGCCTGCAAGCAAGACAAGGAGGGAGGAGGGAGAGGAGAATGGTTATGCCTCTGCATGGCCAAGGAAGGCTCAGCAAGAGCATGTGCACAGCAAACCCAAGAGGTGGGTGCAAGGTGGACATGTGTGAGGATGTGAAGCGCCGGGCGGGATGGATGGGAAGCCGACGAGCTCACACGGCATGCGGCACACACTCCCGGAGCACGCGGGGTGGTGAACAGAACACAAAGGTGATGTGCAGAATGTGCATGACCGGGTGAGCATGCTCGGACAGTACAGCCACCGGGCACACAGAGCAGGCCACGCAGCGGGCAGGGGCTCGGCCAGCCCCTGGCAGGAACAGGCCTAGGATACGCTGTCACTGTGCTTCCCGGGCTCCTGCACGGGCTGAAGTTGAACACACTGATCCTCTGGTGCTCTCACTGCCAAGGGCTGAGGTTGATCCTCTTGCTTACCCCTAACAATGGCATCAGACACAAAGAAACTCTGCCAGACCTGCAGTGAAACCTCTACAGTGCATGTGCACAGCTTTTTGTGTAGGCAGATGCTGTCCCAGTCCCCAGGGCGTTAGAGAAAGATGAGAAGGGCCCCACGGAGGAATGGCTGATCCCCTGGTAGGACAATGCACAATGTTATGAGAGCTGAGGAGCAGATCTGCCCACAGCTGCATAATTCTTCAGTGATGCTCCAGAGGCAGAGCCCGCTCCAGGGCCCAAAATTCAGCTCCTCTGGGGCTGGCTTGTGCAAGGCACCATGTGTAGCGATGTGCCCTCCAGCAGCTTCTGGGAGGCTGCTGAGAGCTGGGATGCAGCTCAAGCCATGGCAGAAGTCTTACCCTGGCTACAGCAGGGATGCAACATTATGGCTCATCCTGGGAACAGCTGAAGCCCTGCTCAGGAGAAAGGCCCAGAGGAAGGGATCCCACAGATCCCACACAAGGAGTAGGTACTGTGGGGGTGTGCCTGTGGGACTGGGAGGAGCCCTCCTGGGGCCCTGGGATTCAGAGCTTAACTATCACAACCTCCTTCTCTGATGCTGAGAGGTTGAACTGGCAGGAACGTGATTGTGAAACATCTCATCCAAATCCCAAGGCTCGTGACTCCAGCGGCTGCTCTGTGGGTTTCCCAGAAACCCCACATGGGTAATGATGATTATTAATAGGCTGAAGCTGTTGACTCATACCCAGGGAGACAGGCTGGAGCACAGCCAGAAGCTTCTCAGTTGCTCAGGAGGCTGAATACTGCCACAGATGGCAGTGATGGGCCACCAAGGTGATGGAGCAGTCCTCAGGCTGGGTACACACATTTTACACAGTGGTGACAAGTCCCGAGGTGATAACATGGAAGTGTTACACCTCAGACCTCTGCATAAAACATCTGACATCACTGCACACAGGCAAGACCCAATTTAACACACACTCATCCTGCCATCACTTGGCAGTGCAGAGCTATCCACACATGGCCTGAGAACACACGGACAGGTGGAGAAGGAAATACCCCTGTTCTGTGCTGAGGTCCTCCTGAAAATGGTCCTGTTTGCCACTTCACCCATCAGGATCCCTGAGGTGGCTGAGCAGGCCCTCAAAGGGACAAAGATGATGCTGATTTCAGCACAATTTCCTCGCTTATGCCAGAACTCTGAGGCTGTAGCTCAGAAGCCGCCTTTGCAGAGCTGTCACTGATGAGCAACTGAATGATGAGAACAGTGTGGGGCCAAGGCAGAAGTGTGGGGCTGGAAGAGAGACTGGAACACAGCCACAGTATGTGCTTCTTCCAACACAGTTATGTACTAAGTACAGCAGAGCCGTTGACCACAGCAGAGCTGAGGACCCTTATCTCTGCTGAGAAATACAAGATGGTCTCTCCAAACTTGTTTTGCCAGCCAGAGAAGTGTTGCAGCAACAAAACAGCTGCAAGAGCAGGCGGGGGAAAAGAAGTGGTTGGAATCCCATTTATGGTGAACCTAGAGAAACTGACAGTGCAAGGCAAGATGGAGATTTGTACACACTACCAGGACTTTCACAAACTCTTCCAGTTGTTCTGGCAAGAGGACAGTGAGCTCACCACCAGGCTAGAAGAGCTCAGAGGTCTCACAATGCCTGCAGGGACACACTGCAAAGCCCTTGGCGCTGCTCCCAGGGGAAGTATTTATCTTACATACTTCTCCCATTCCTGTGTGCATACACAGGTGCTTTGTATATCCCAGAGCAAGGCGGTCACGCTTTTATGGTTGTTTGAGGATGAACTTGAAGCTCAGAAGACGAGTGATAAGGGGGCACTTTTATCTTCAGGCTGGTACTGCTCCATCCAAGCTGCTAGAGCAGTAACTCCTCTGTGCCAGGCATTCTGGTACCAACACTGCCAAGCAGACCAACTGCAGACAGTCCAGAGACCATCATGTGTTCTGCCTAAGTCTATGACAGAGGTGACCCAGCCTAGGGAAACCAGTTTGCCCGAGGAAGGAAGAGAGTGTGTTCAACCACTGAAGAGCATCCTTCAATTCGTCCATTTGGGGTTTTTAGCTGGTCACTCCCTCAAGAATGGCCAAGGTTATCAGTCCCCACGCAGGACCAGCTGCAGGCCTGGCACCATAGCAGAGCTTGGCATACCACTCTGGGGGGTAGGAGGCCTGAGAGGAGGTGAAGGGCTGCTGCAGAAGCCTCCTGGCAGCCCATCACTCAGGACCTTCCCTTCTGCACTGTGCTGCGGTGAGCTGCTGTAGTGCCGTGCAAGCAATACCGAACCTGGCCCCACACATCATGTCAGAAAGTGAAATCACTGCCATTTTACAGTCTGCTGTGAGTGAAGGTGATCTTCATGACATCGAAACAAAAAATACAGAGACGAGAGAGAAAGGGAAAGAAAAAGCAAAAGGTGTCAAAAGATAAAAACAGGAGTTAAAACTAACTTGAGATATTCGGGCAACAGGGGACACTGGCACCTGCAAAGAAAAGAAACGGGGCAAGAACAGAAATCCCATTAGCCTTTAGTCATCATCGCAGAGGTTCAGAGCTGGAAAGACAACGAGATGAAGATGAAAAGGGAAGCACCATATGCCACAGCACCAGGAGCTTCCCTCCTGCACAGGACTGCCTGCCTGGCCCTGGGGGCTGCTCTGCAACTGGCTGTTACCCAGCAGGCTGCTGGCTCTAGCCAGTGCCATCCACTGACACCGGCAAACATGTGGAGCTGCAGCTACTTGCAAGGGACTGAGTTCACAGGCCTTCATGTGACACCGAGAGCTATGTTTCTCACTGCACACCACTGGCCACAGCCCCGTGCCCCGGGGAAGCCTGCAAGGGCCAGTGGATGGCAGGTACAGGGGGCATCTGTGCTGCTCAGTGGCCAGGGGAACTGCACTCAGCCCCAGCCACCTCTGCTCAGTGTCCCTGAGCCTGCAGCTTGCTCACAGCTCATCAGCAGCACAACTCAGTCTCATTTCATGGTATTGGGACGCTGGCGGGTCCTGTATCCTCTCAGTGACTTGGCACAGCAGTATGTTAGTACAGGGAGGCCAACAGGGGGAAATAACCCTTGTCTGAAGTAAAAACCACAAAAATGAGAAAGCTTAATATTTAATAACAGTAGACCAATTAATTATGCATTAAACAAGTTTTCCCTGCTCAGCAATCTGCAGCAACTACCAGGGCTGGTGGCCAGCACCTCTTGTCAATGCATCCTCACAGCACCGCCTCGACCTCCGTCGGGTGACAGGGGCAACAGCTTGGGCCCACTGGGCTTGGTGGATTTCATGCACCTCATTAATGAGGACAAGCTCGCCAGGAGCTGGAACAGTCACTTCAAGCTGCACAACACCCACTTCTGCCCCTCAGAGACTCACAAGGGATGCAGTGGGGAGAAGGGGAGGAGGACACAGTGCTGTCTCTTGGTAGGGGAGCATTGCCTAGCAGTATCCCAGGGTCCTGCTGCTGTCTCAAGTGAACTGGGCACTTTGGCTTGGTTTTGTCTCTCCAGAGAGCTCTGCAAACTTACCAAATGAGCAGCATCTTTGGCTTATCCTTATTCACAGACAGGAAAAGAAAATTTCCTGGCTCCCTGTCTCTCTGATGGCAGCTCTTGAACCTTGCTACAAGTCTAGCAAGGGACATCCTTGTTGCAAACACCCTGACTTCTCTGAAGATGGGAGCAGACACAAGCCCGACTCATCACAATCCTCCATGCAATGCAAACCACAAGCATACAACGAAGATGGCTTTTGTGCCCACATGGAGACATGTCACAGAGGCCTGTCTCCATGCACAGCTGTCCTGGAGCAGCCCTGTTTAACACTGTGCTTCTCCTCAAGCAGCTGCATGCTGCTGCTGACTGCATGTGACCCCTCCATGGTGCTGCTCCCGCTGATCTGCCTGCTGAGATGTTCTTCCTCTGGCACACGTGGCTCCCTTGCTCCCCACAGCATTTCCCTCCCATGCTGTGACACCATCCTGTGGCCAATTAACGTGCCAGCTCTGCTGGCAACTACCAGCCTGCTGCTGCTGCCCACACGTGAGATCTGCCACTGGTCCTGCCTGGGATATGCATGCTGCTGCTGCCCCTGACAGCTGCCCTGGCACAGAAAAAGATGTGCTGGTGTAGCTCACCCCAGGTGTGAGCCAGACTGATGTGAGTGGCAACAGCAAAGGCTGTTCTTGCTCCCCCTGCCAGACAGAGCAGTTTTACATCAGGAAATGGCCCCTTCAAAACTCTTGTTAGATGAAAGCTCTTAGATGAATGAGCAGCAGGAGGAAAAGGAAAGTAGGTTACAGACCAGGAGGAGCTGCAAGTTAGAAGAGAACTGTATGTGCCTCATTTGCTGCTGAACTGCTCCCTCCATCACAAAAGCCCAAGGGCTCCCTCAGTTCATCTAGGACTTGGACTCTCTGAAAGGCTCTGAACGAGTCAAGGCGAGCCTGTCTCTGATCACTACAATGACAGGTACTGTGCTTTCGGTGCCATCAGAGACGTGCAGACACAAAGCAGCAGCACAAGACCTTTCTGCAGTGTGAAGTACAGTTGCCTCCATGAGCTGGCAAAGCTACAGCCTGAGGCATCCCAGGCCAGTGAAAGCAGCATGCAGAAAATGGCTTTTACTGAACTATCATCCTCTGCACTGACACCACCATGACCAGCAGAGTCCTTCAGTGGGCCACAGCACTGGCTGGACAGCACTATAGTCTGCAGGTAGCTCTTCTCTTGACCCTTAGCTGAGCAGAGCAGGAGAGTCAGCACACCAAAGATCCCAGAATGAAGCTGCTGGGACACCCTCAGCAGTGTAAGAGCTCTATGTACCTCCTGACTGCCCCAAATGCAGCCCATGTGGCCAACACTGCACCAGTTGTGCTCAGCACTGAAGCCCAGCTCGGGTGAAGCCAGTGCAGCACCCAGGAACATCCCAGGTGCTGACACTCCCAGCTGCGTGGGGGCTCCTCCCAGCTCAGGACAACTGCAATGAGCTTCACACCATACAACGGGCCAGCCCCATCCAGGTTCCCCAGCCCCTTGGGCCTGCAGTGACAGGGCCAGGGAGAAGAACTCGCAACCCAGAGAGCAGACACCTGGACATCCTTGGTCTAAAGCCCACTCTGTGTCACTGTGACTGAGAAGGTGTGGATCTCCTGGAGGGTGGGAAGGACTGCAACTCTGCCGCTGGCATGGGGACATGGAGAAGGGGAACTGGAGGAGGCAGGATTCAAGACAATGAGCTGCTCCTTACCTGGAGTCTGGTAGTTGAGCCTCCTCATCTCAACTGGGTCAGATGAGTGGGCCAAGAGTGAGTCCTTCAGGCCAATGGAGTGCTCATCCTTGGAAGAGGGGGAATGTGCCCTTTTTCTGTGGACAGAGAGGGCAGAGACAAGCACGTGAGTTCTGGCAGAGACTGGCATGAATCACCCTAGGAAGGAGTCTGGGTCCCTGTGTCCCAAATACCCAGGTCCACCCTAGGCTCCCCAGGGCTCTGGGTAAGTCACATCATCCTCTGTGCCTCCAATTTCCCATCTGTGAAACAGGAAAGATTATATATAAGCAATGTCAGATGTTTGATTAGTGAGGCAGTTTTGAAGTGTGGTATTCTGCATAGTATTTATTAGAGAAAATGCAGATAGATGCAAGATGCTGTTTCCTCTTACTGTCTCTAGGAACTATTTCCCGTAGTGGAAGGATATAATAAAATTTTTTTTCAAGTATTAGAAATATTTAAATATAGAATGCTGTAATATAATAGTGTAAAGGCTCTTCAGGGTGTGTTTTATTGGGCCATTAATACATGTCTTGAATGGTTGAAGGCACCCAAGGCATGTATTAATGGAACAATAAAATACAATGTTGTCTCTTCATGCTATATTTATGCCTAAAGCGATGCCACCACCTCAGGCTCTTGCTGGAATTCACAGGCAAAGCAGGGACAGATCCAATCAAAAAGTGGACAAGTGAATATTAAGGAAAATCTAATACTGCAAGAAGAGTTTCTAGTGAATCTCTAGGTCCCACTTCTAGCTCTAGATTACAAATATGGTGGGTATACGCAAGGGGTGAGAAGGGTGTTGGGCAGGAGCAGCACAGCAGTTCCCTCTTCTGAGCCTCTGCTGACCCTGGCACTCGGCCAATGCCCTGAGCACGCGGGAATACACAAAGACTTTGTCTTTTGGCTACAGCCCCCAAATGGATTGTGGCTGAACCCCTCTGCTGGCCTGATGTCTCCTGGAAGAGAGAGAGCTGCAGCACTGCTGCTCTACATGAATGCTAGCACATTTCCCAGCCTGCAAATTGCAACAGTCAGTCTCTGCTTTGGACCTCCTTGTGAGGCACCTGGAAGCACACTGAAGCGCTGCTGGGTTCTGCACAAAGGCAGCTGCATCCCTGGATGGTGGTGACCCTGAGCCATGCACAATCCCAGATGTTCTCACAGGCACAGGGCACTTTCACTTCCATCAGAGGCCGGGCATGCTGGGCTGCCACTAATGAGAAGCATTTAGAGAAAATTTAGTGCATAAATAATGAGTGAAACCTGCGTGTGTTCCTTGTGTGGCCCAGCCTGTGAGCAAGCTCCATCTGCAGCCCAAGGCTGCTGCAAACACTGGAGTTGTTCAGTGGGGAGAACCAGCTTGTGAGCCTTACACTACTCTGAGGCATCTCAACATCTCAGAAGCCTTCCAGCTGGCTGGACCAAGACAAAAGAGCTGAGAGTATTGATAGGAGAATATACAGAAAACAAATAAAGCTCCTATCAGGAGCACAGCAGGATGTGCAATGTGCTATTGTGTACCAGTCCCTGAGCCCTCAAGCAAAATGGGCCAGCTTTTTTGGGGAATGGGCATAGCACATAATTAAATTTTATTTCTGTCTCATTAGCCCAGTCAGGGCAACTGCTAAACCATCCTCTAGATCCCAAGCTATCCACTGCTGCTCAGCTTCAGTTCACTCCCATTGTACACATGCCATTGTGAATATGACACACAGATACCTTTCGGAGAAAATGCCTCCACAGAGAGGCTGGACAGACAAAACCACAGCATCACTCTGAGCACACGGGTGGTGCTGGAAGAGGATATGCTCCTCCTCTATGGGCTAGGATGCAGCAGGGACATGTATGTCAGGTCTGGGCACTGCAGGCCAGTGCTTCCTGCTCCACCCACACGACTCTGGAACAAATCAAAGCTAAGGCAAGGTGGAAATATCTTCTATGGGGCCCTGGTACAGAAATCCCTTCTGATGCCATTTTCTCTCATTAAAGACCAGCAAACATGTTGTTTCTTACAGTTGCCTAGTATTCCCTCAAAGCTTCCTCATTAGAGACTGCAAGAATGCACCTGCATTCTTGAGGGAACAGCTCTCAGTCTGAAGTGACTGAGAAAACAAAGGAACCCCTATAACTGCTGTTATTTTGGTGGTTTTTCGATTTTTTAATTTAATTGCAAAAGCAATCTGGGAAGTCTTTATGTTGGAACTTCTCCCTGAGAGCTGTGAGAGGCTGACAACTGCTAGGAGGCTGATACCTTTGAGGAAACAAAGTCTTTGTAAACTCCTAGGGCTGGCATGCTCCACACTCCCAAAAACAAAGATGCCCCTTAGTAGCTTCAGGCTTGATTTTTAGAAAGGGAAATAGACTTGAAACTCTAGCAAAACAAAAAGATAAAATGGATTCATACCTTTCTTGCTTACTAGATCCAGGGAAAAGCAGGAACAGAAGAAAGGAGATGATCACTGACACAGAAAGGCACTGACTGCACATGCACAGCAGAACTCCAGTTAATCAGAAAACAAAGGCAGCTCCCTTCCCCAGCTAGAGAGACATATGTAAATAGGGAGCCCAGGAGGAGCAGAACCTCAGAGCTGAGCTGATAGAGAATGACCTACCGTAATTGGACAGGCTACAGGAACACATGCAAATACAACCTGTGCTCCTCCGGAGGACTAACAATCATCTCACGATACAGTAACAACTGGAGCAGGACTGCTCTGCAAGGCAAACGGAAGTGTCTGCTCCCACAGGGAGCAGTTCTCAGGACTGAGAGACCCCAAGAAGAGAGCTCCACTGTGATTTCAGCCTGTCACATCCATGCTCTGTTCTCACCACCAAGGTCATGTTCCTCAGTCAAAATTCGCAGGAGCACGGTCAGCTGCCATAGACCAAGCAGGCAATTTCTACAGAGAGCCAGTACTAGAGAAGTTCCCAAGGCTACCAATCCAAGTTGTGTGACCAGAGGACAGCCAGACTGGCTTTAGGGACAAAGCTGCTCTCTTCTGTCCCACTGCTCACACGCTTCCAGAATCCACAGCAGCTGTGTCCTGGGGCTGATACTAACTACCTTCTGCACACCCAGCCCTTCTGCTCTCTTACACAGCAGCCTTCTGCTGTGCCAGGTAGAGACCTTCCTCCTCCCCACATCCACCAAGGACTGTCTGTCAGAGCACTCCATATCTGACGGTTACAAGGAAGATCCTGAAAGTGCCAGCGCCTCCAGTGCTCATGCCATTACTGCCATGTCCCAGACTGGATCTCACCTTTTGAAGAGAAGTATGGCAATGACAATGATGATGATTAATATCACAGCCAGGACGGGTCCCATCACCCACAGCATCTCTGGTTCATCCTGTTGCTTCGCTGAAGCCACTTCCATCACGATCTCATCTGAGTAGGGGCTGGCTGCATATCTCTTCTGAACAGCACAGGCAGGAGATGGAGAGAAAAGCAAGAATCCATTATGCTAAAGCAACAGCTACAACCCTGAAGTGCTGAGGTTGCCCCTCGCTTCTGGCTGAGAATGGTCATGCTTCTCAAACCGCACAAGGATCCCTCCCTTGGCATCAGTGGAGGTCATGCTGTGGCAACAGTTTCTGCCTGGTGTGAAACATTCTGGGTGCCAGCAACTTTGCTGTGTGAAACACTCCCAGTGCCAGCAACTTCATGGCTGACAAACCTGACCTGGAGGTGCCAAACTGGAGCAGCCCAACTAAAAGCCACTTGCCAGCCCTGGATTCTCTTGGAGCCAAATCACAACCTTTTGAATCCCAACCAATTGCACAATGGGGCTGGCTGATGATTCCTAAGTGGTTTACAATACCTGCTGTGCTGATACCAACACATCTCTTCAGGATAGAGTTATATTAGGAAAACCCCTGCTGGGCGAGGCGGGTTTTCTTAAAGGCATGAAATGACAGGAACATTTTCTACCTGATGTCTCTGATAAACAGACGTTAGAAAGAGACTCATTCTTACAGGTTCCTTTCCTTTCTGCAATCTGGCAGCCCAGTGATTTATAACCTGAAGAGACAGCTTTCTAGCCCCACTAGCTAGATGGAATCAGCAGAGACCCAAACCCCTCCTGCAGAAAAATGACACTGCACCTGGTGTTCTGCTGCCGTTGCTAAGGCTTATGGAGCTGTGTTGTACCTTCACAGCTCAGCGTTGCTGGGTCAGAAGGGTTAAATGCTGAAAAAACAAATCCTTTCCCCCTATTAGAGAGGGCCAGAGCTGTGTCAGTTCCGTGCCTGTGGCTTTTGAGCAGCACCTGCTGCTAGGCATTAAGGAGTCAGAAAGCTCTGCTCCTGCCATAGAAAGTTTTGGTCACAGAAGAGGTGCCCGTGGATCTATAAACCTCCTGCTTTAAGACTGGAATTTAAACATGCACTTCTCATGTCTTCACATATGTGAGGAGAAGAAAGGGAAAAATCAAGCCTACTGGTGTCACACAAATGCACATCTTGATCTCCTCTCACAGCTGCCCTTGATCCCAGCCAGGCTGGTTTCAAACACGCGTGGAGTACAGAAAATGCTGTTATCTGGGACATCCTTCTGGCAGCATGCACTAGTTCAGCAACCTAGCTGCTCTCCTCAGATTTATCAGCAGAGGTGCCGCTGTCTGGGAAAGACGCATGGAGGGTGGCTGCTACTTTGTGAAACCTTTCAGCCCTGCAAGATCCTGTTTCAATAACTGAAATAGCTACCAGCTCCTTGCTTAATTCTGTTCCTAGAAGTCTGCACACCCACCGCAACCCATCGGCCTGTTCCTACACCCCGTGTCCAGTTCAAACAACAGGGCAGGGAGTCAGCTACAGCTCTGAGCATGGCACAGACAAGAAAGCCTGCAACTCGCCTTTCTATGGGCAAGTGGCTACTCTGAGGAAAGCAAAAAGGCTTCATCTGCAACTCCCCAGGAAGGTCAAGGTGCATTGGTGGCAGGGGAGGGAAGGAGCACATGCAGATGTGTGACCATCTCCAAAGCTTTGTGCAAGGGGCAAAGATTCTTATATTTCAGACACACTTTGGAGGTGTCACCTTCCAAAGAAGTCAGATGCAGAAGAGATCAGAAGGACTGTTATCTCAGTGGCATTTCCAAAGGCAGACTGCGAGGTGCAGGTGCCCCTGCTCCCAGAGACACTGCTTCAACCACACTCCCTCTGCCTTTGAAGAACGGCAATGTTATGCTCCCCTGCTGACACTAAAGACACAGTAAGCAATTTCAGAGGAGCTGCATAGGGGAGATAGTGCACAGCGTTGGACAGAGCGCCTCATGCTCCAAATTAAAGTGGATGTGATGCAGGCAGGGGATGCAGAAAGGTGGTCCGTAGGAGCAGAGTATATAGGAGGTTTGTAGGAGCACTACTGCAGGCTGATGGCTTACTAGAGGGCTGTGGCAGGTCTATGCTAGTGAGGAGATGATGATTATAGTTGAGATCAACTAGTTAGGGTCACCTCTTCTTGAAAGGGATTGTCAGGATAGCGCATCTCAAGGCCTCTGCCTTACCTTGCTGTTAATCTGTGGCTCTCCTTCTCACCTCACTTGTGCACATCTTGCCACAAGAACACGTGAGCTGCATAAGTAATGAAGAACTCGACCAGCACTAATGAGCCATTACAAGCAAATGAGGCTGAGGAAGGAAGCCACAGTTTGGAAACCAACCAAAGGATTTGGTGCATCTCTATTATTTCCATTATTTACACACTAGTGGCTGCTACTGCTGCCACCACCACTCCAGTCCTCTGTTTACAGCTGGACACTGATGCCCAGGTCTTGCTGTGCTGCTCCCTGCTTACTGCACCAGCCTCTGCCATGCCCAGGCCCCGTGTGCTGCTGGCTTCTAGCAAGGAGATGTGCAGGAGCAGGAACCCCTACACAGCAGGCAAGTGTGCATCTCTGCCCTGCTGATAATCCACTGCGATGGGAGGCAGGTTTGCTTCTCCAGATGTTGTCTGGAAGTGAGATTCTGGGCAGAGAAGGGCCTGTGAGGGCAGGTTTGCAGGCAGAACATCCTGTTCACTGCAGAGTCTCAGCAGTCGCTGTGCAGGGTAGGATTTCATGGACTGTTTTCTACAGACACTTGAACCAAAGCAGAATGAAAACCCATCCCAACCATGAGCCAAGCTGTGCTCTGAGCACAGTTCAGCCAGCCACAACTGAGCTTGTGCAGAACGTGTGTGTTGACACTGTCCTCCACTCTCATCTGTAATGTGGAACACACGGTGTCATTTCCCTCCAAAAACACCATTTATCAAGTCAATTCCCACAGCCGCCTCAGCTCGTTCAGGCCAGCAATGCAGCCTCTCTCCTCCCTTCACAGAAAACTCTGTCATCCCGGGCTGCAGCAGCTGCTCACCCTGCCTGCACTGAGCTCACCTCAGCTCTGCTAGGAGAGGCTGTGCCCCCCACAGAAAGTCCTTACCGTGTCCCCATCCTCCAGCGAGGCCAGCACGAAGCAGCGGTAGCTCAGGTCTTGAGACAGAGGCTTGTTGTAGAAACCTTTGTAGTTCTTCTCGTCCCCCAGAGTGAAGGTCTCGGGCAGCACATCCACTTGAGCAGCAATGTAGGGCTTGAGTCTGTCTGCCTGGCGTCGCTGCCGCCTGCTCTGACTCCCTTGGCTTATGGCCTCCAGCAGCTGGGGACAAAGAAGGTGCATCACTGTTGCTGACAGCATGACACCGCCTTGTGCTGTCACTCTATTGCTTGCAGGACTCAGCAGGGGTGAAGGGAAGGGAGGAGAAGGTAACTGGGTTTGATTTGTGAGTGGTGGTACGAAGAAACCAGGGCAAGTATTATCCATTTAGGCATTGCTGGGGCATCTGTCTGCAGACCTTCACTGCAAGAACCTCCGCTAGCATCTCAACTTTGGAAGCATCCGGAGTCCTGGGAAGCTGACATGGTGAATGCTAGGGCTGAGACAGCCTGGCTGTGACTGTCCCCGTAAGTTATGTATCCCAATGGGCTGTGAGGGAACCAAGCCATGTTCTGTGGCCTAAATATTGGTCTGGACAGCAACTCACACTCTCTACAGACACTGGATTACAGCTGATGCTGATGTTTAGGGAAAAAGTCTCATTTGCTGTGTTTTTCCCTTCTGTCAGTGCCTCTGTATCTCACCTGCTGCTGTGTTGCAGGCAGAGCTTTAGTTAAACCACACAGAATGCTAACAGATTTCATGGGACTTTAAAAGTAAAAATGGCAAATTTCATAGTCACAAATTCATGAAAAAGGATATAAATGCACAAAAATCCAATTGCACTGCTAAGAATGACTCTCAAATGTTTAAAGATCTTTTTTTCCCCAATGAATAAAAATGAATATCAAGTTTGGAAGAGAAATTTTAATTCAAAATGAAGGAAGGATGAAATACATTTCACACAGGAATGTGTCAGTGCAACATTGTCAGGGCAGGTGGGGAACCGCAGAGGGCTAGGGACAGTGATGTACACACAGAGTCACGCTGCTGAGCTTGGTCATCCCCGAGGACAAAAAGCTGGATAAGAAACCCCCCACTCTTTCCCCTTGACAGTCCATTCTTGTCCTCTTATCAATACTCACATAGAAGCAATTTAGGAAAGCTATAGCTTGTCATTATAGTATCACCAGAAAAAAAAGGGAAAAAAAAAAAAGAAAATAAAAAAAGAGGCCGGAGAAGTCTCAGTTTCACAAATGTCATTGTAATCCCAAGGGGGAAAAGCAGAAAGATAGTTTTTGGAGTGTGGCGTTTGCTTCCTACACTCATCTCTTGCATCTGGCTGAGATTACAGCTGAGCTCTGTGAGGTAGAAAACGCAGCTCTGTGTGCACGGACACAAAACCACAGGGCTCCAGTTGTGGTTAAGGTTGCTGGAGGCTTCTGCCACTTATACACGTAATACACAGCAACAGACTGCATCCAAAACTGCTAGGCCCGCAAAGTTCAGATCCTGAAAAACTAGAAAATTAATACTGCCTGTGCAAAATTAATTCAGCTGTCTTATGTACGTGCATTGTGCTGCACCCTTGACTGCATAGTCACAGATTATCTTTTCTGTAAGTCCCCTGCTTTATTCAATACACAGGACAGACAGTGCTTAATCAAAGAGCAGATATTCCACATTTTGTTTTCTTCTTTGCATTATGCAGCCTGAGGCCTTGTTTATTGCTTACTATTCAAATCCAGCTCTAAAGACAAAATTAATAATTTCCTCATGGGCTTTTCTATGGTGCTGATCACTATACTATTACAAGTGCTTCACAAACATTAATGATCTTATCTTCCAAACACCCGTATGAGTCAAGATAAAAGTGATCATCCCAATTTTACAGATGGAGAACAGAAACACTGAGACATTATTGTAAAAAATGTCCACTAAATTTGAATGTCAAATTGAGAAGACATCAGTTTGTTTCGTTTTTCAAGAAAACTTAGTATTTTCTTTATAGCACTGACTGTATCCAGTTCCTATTGACTTTCTCTGCAGCTGGGGATGCTCAGGCTTTGCAAATGAGAGCTCCAGGATCTCAAACTGAGCACTCCAAAAAATCACAATATGCAAGACACTGCTAATGAAAATTTTGGCTTAAATCATTTGCCTGAGGCTGGATGAGACAGAGACGGAAACTAGTTCTTTCAATAGCTTTCAACCATCTAAAGCTGAAAACCAAAGCAACCTTCCTCATCCTGGTCTTCTTTTTCTTGTGACATCTGTGATGCTGGAAAACTTCTGCAATGAAAAGATGCAGGAGACCTGTGGGTGATGGCTCTCCATCACACAGCTGTGCTTCATTTGAAGAACAGAACCACCAATACACATTGTGGAGCTGGGACCTCACGAAAAAGGCTGTGCGATCATGTAAATAAAGCCAAGGGCTGAGTTACAGCTTCCAACAGTTTGTCATTTCTGAGTGCTTGAAGATTGCAACTTTGTTCTCTTAACGGATCTTTCTGCTCGTGACTCCTTTCAATTTTTCCTTTATACTTTGGGGGTGGTGGTGTGTGTGGGGAAGAAAGAGCCCACAAAGCCCTTGTGTGGGAGTCTCCTGACACCTGCACATGTTCCGTGCTTCGGGTGTCAGAGCACTCCTGCACAGGACAAGCTGCATATCTTGGGGTAATGGCTGGTGAATGCTCAAAGCCTTTAACAGTCAAGTGTGAAGGGAGCTTTGTAGGTTTTGTTAGATAAAAGAGTGAACTCTCTATCTACACTGCAGCCTTAGGTCCTATCCAGAGAGGAAAAAGCCTCCTGACAAAACAGCTTAATGAACTGAAACCAATACTTTTCTCTCCTAGCTTGTCTTCAATATCAGCATGGTAATTTCATCTGAAAACGGCTCCAAGGACTGTACGACCTGTGACAGGATCTGTCCTGGTCAGAGCTCTGAGACACGCAAGTGTGGTCTCCTAAGGAGGAACATTCTGGGAAGTGGCTCCTCCCTAGCTTGACTCCAGCCTCCTTCCTACACAGTGTCACCAAGAAAGGCTGAGTGGGCACCCATCCCACAGCCCCCCATCTCTGATGTGCAGCCTGCACCTGTGCCGTTGCACCCATCGTGCTGCCAGAAGGCCTGGGCAAAGTGTGCTGGCCTGCTTGGGAATCACATCCATCACAGCAGCTGCTACAAGTTCCTACCTGGTCCAGCTCCATCTCATCAGGTGTCCGCCACCGAGCAGCCAGGGTTCTGGTGCTCTGGTCTGCTGGCACAACCACGATGTAGTACCACCTGGGAAGGAAGGAAGTGTAAGCATTGGACCCTGAACCAACTCAGGCAGGTCACCGAATAATGTGTGCCATATGCCTCAAGGGTGACCTACTCCTTTCCCTGCCCTTTAAGCAGCAAAACGGCTCAGTAAGGAAACGGCTGGTTTTCCAGCTACACCAGAGACGAGAATACTGCCATTAGCACTCATTAGGATAATGAAGATCTACAGACTGTGTTCCAGAGGGTGGTGTAGGAGCTGTGAGAAGGACATTTATATAATCGGATTGTAGCAAGAACCCTGGGGGAATTGTGCTTCAGCACAAGGATACCACAGTAACGAATAAGACTTCCACAAACTCGCTTTTTCAATCTCCTTGAGGCTTTAGGCATTATTTATTTAAAGGATATTATACAGTGTCAGAGAAAGTCCCTCCTGATCCTCAAACGTATTTTTGCTGGTAGCATCTGGAGTATACTCACCAGGGTGAGGGCAAACTGTCAGAGAATTGTCTTAATTTTATTACACATCAATATTTGCCCAGAAAGAGCCAGGAGTGTGATCCCCTGTTATGGGTAAATGCCTGCCTCTGTACCCCAGCCTGCTTGGAAATTCACTCCCAGGTTACAAAATCCACAGGTTGACAGAGGTCCGCCCTGCCTTTCTCTCCCCACCCCCAGCCCCCCACCCTGCCTTCTCCACCCAGGCACGGCACCTACCGAACTGGCACAGTGGTCTGCACTTTAGGAAGAGTGAGCGTGAATTTTCCTTCCTGTATGTACTTGTTTGTGGCGATGGGTTTGCTTTGCAAGACGTCAGGAGCAGTGCGGATTGAGACGAGGTGCTGGAGCCCCCCTGCACTGCTCCCACGGTTCATTAGCACAAACGAATAGTCCGTGTCTGGCTGGAGGTCACTTATGAGTTTCTTCATTGAGTGGCCATCCACCTCCACACTCTGGCTATTGTACAGAATCTGAAACAGGAAAAGGACATGTTCATGCAGCTGACAGCTGCTGCTGCAAACTCACACTCAAAATAGCAGCGCTAGAGATGACAGTTTGGCTCTGGGCCGTCCCTCAGGTGATTTGGCTACTGTATGCTTTGTAAACAGCCATAAATCTTTAGCTAAAGACGAGTAACCCCCAGCAGAGCGTTGAGCTCTGCTCTCTGTGCCTCGCAGTGATGGAGCAGAGAGGGGTCCCTTCAGCCTGGGTGGCCAGGGCCAGCGGCGAGGCTGGTGGTGCCACATGTGCTGCTTTTCAGCACCTACTTGGGGGAGGAATCCAGATGGCTGTGCTTTGCCCCCAGTGGAGATGAATGGGTCTTTGTTTCTTGTCTCACGAGGCTACAACATGCAATAGGCTGGTGGTGTAAAATCCTGTCTGCTTTAAATTGGTGTCATTCCCTTGTCTACCAGCTGATGCCTGGTTGGATGCTTAATGAAGATCATCCCCCTCCCAGAAAGGTGACCGGGGGGTTATACGCCTCACCAATGATCTGACAAATCCGGCACAGGGCTCACAAATTGGTGCCCAGAATGGCGGCTCTGCAGGTGTGACACCCTGTCGTCATGACAACAGATGCTGGTGCCATACAGCCGTGGGCAGGAGGTCGGAGCTGCTTTTTCCTGCCGTGCCTGCAGCGAGGGGCTGTGGGCAGGGCAGGGCAGAGCCGTGGGCAGCCAGGGCAGCGCACAGCCCCCCATGCACAGCTTCCCCCCTGGGGCCCCTCAGCTAACAACGCTCCTCAACTCCCTGCTGCAGATATGCAGGACCCCCACCTCCCCCCAGGCACAGCAGCCAGCGGCACTGCTGGATTAGCTGCACCCAACAGGCCATCTGCCCTGGGAACCTCGATCCTGGTCCTGCTGGAACAACTCCTTACCCCAAAACCCTGGGTGCTGCTCCTGCAAAGCAAAAATTCACACAGTTCCCAGAGACAGAGACAAGTGGGGTGTACACAGCAAGAGAGGCCATAGGTTGTGTCCCAGCTGTGAAAAACCAGCATCTTTCTTTGCACCAGGTGACTGTCCTGCATGGCAGGGGAGTGCTGCGTTCCTGACAGCGGTGCAGAGACAAAGCGTGCTAAAAATTGGCAGTGGCAGAGCTGGACCATGTTAAACCCTGGCAGCTATTTGGTGTTCTAGGCAGAGACCACATGGTAAAATGTGCCCGTTCCAACAGTGGCCTTGAGAGAAACAGCTCTGTGGATGACAAATTACTTGAAATAATTTTTCAACAGCTGAGCCCACCGTTCAGGCTGACACAGGCAGCAAGGGAGGGAACAAACTTTTCTTCAAGTCCCCTTCTCAGCAGGTGGCTGAAATCTACAGAAAGCTGCCAGCTTTCTAGGACAAGGGCAGCTGATTAGCACTCCTCTAATGTTCAGTGTTGGAGCTGGAAGGAGAAGAGAGGCCCTGGAAAGAGATCTGAAGGACAGTAGAGCACAAGGACCTAGCTAGGCCTAGAATTTGCAGCTCAGCTTTTGTGTTATCCGAACAGCAATACCCACAGCATGCTTCAATCCTCTTCTTGTCAGTTTGCATGGAGGTCAGGAAAAGAGCCCCAGCTTTTTTGCTGTTGAGAAAAGACTCCTAGCAGGTAACACAGCAGCAGAGAGAAGCCAGCTATGGAGAAGAGATGAAATCAATCTCATTTGTTGACGTGCTTCAGTTTTCAGGAATGGACTGCAAAGGTAAGCACCAAGTAACTAAAGTAACAGAGGTTTGCAGGGACAAAGGCCCTGCTGCTGCTCCACATGTGGGAAAGGCTGTCAAAGGTAGCGGAGTAGGACAGCCAGAGGAAATTGTTTTCTGTTGTGATTCCTCTTAATGATATTTTCTCCTGGGCTTTAATCCCTTTCTCCAAACAACTGTACATCAGCTGAGTGCTAAAATGAATGAAAAATCAAAATGAAGAAATGCTTCTTGCAGTACTGGAATATCAGATATGTAGTTGCTCTGACACAGAAGCAGGCACACCAAAGACAGGACTACTAGACTTCAATCATCTTAGCAGCTTTGCTGTCTGGACCAGCACCACCCCTTCCAATGACATTGCAATAGTACAAGTCCAGATAAATCAGATGCCAGTAAGTCAGGGCGTGTCCTGGGGGAGTAGCCAGACCTCTCTTTCATGTGCTCCCATACAGATTTGAACAAAACCAGAATTCCAACATTAAGACCTATGCTGAAAGGATGAAAAGCCCACAGAGTTCTGCTGCCTCTTGGGTAAGATTTCTCACTATGAATTCTTCCCTAATAAAGGCATCACCAACTGCTTCTCAGTGTGCTCTAGGGAAGACACCCACCAACTGCCTGCACATGAGCATGTGCTGGGGACAGAGCTGTTTTACTAGAGCAAGAGCAGGCAGAAGAGGTGGTCAGGCATTTCAGTTCAGATTTTCCCTGCTTGCTCTGCACTGCAACAGGTCAGGACACAGCCTCTGATTCTGTGCTGACACCAGATGATGGTTTCTACTGCCATGCACAGGAATTTGCATCCAAAGACAGTGAAATTGGCATTTGCAATGCTTTCCTGAAGCATTCTCTGCCATCCCTCCTTTTCACGGTTGCTGCAGCAGTTCCACGTCCCTTTACCTGCCACAACACATTGTCTTCTCAAATGTTATGCACCATTAGTTAAGGCCTCTACATAAACCTTACAATAATGTAAGGGCTCAGAAGCAGTCATTCATGTGCAGCTGGCAGATGCCCAGAAGCTCAAGCAGGAATGCTATTCAGAGGTTGCATCATGGCCCACTGGTAACTACCGGAGTCAGCAGCAAATCTGGCCCAAGGGCTCTGAACTGCCAAACAGTGCTGACTAGCCCATGGATTGCTGTAAAATGTCATCTGTGCTGCTCCTACCCACAGGACAAGATTTGCAAAGCTAGGTGGGTCCAAATGTCACTGCTGAAGGTCTCATGCTTGATTTCGAGGCAGTACAGAATGTATTGACTAAAAGATGAAAAGACACATAGTGTGCAACACTGGGAAAGATAACGACTCGATGCAGAAGTAGACAAGGCTGGAGTATTTGCAGGCAGGAGTAATTACTACATTCCATGGGACACACCGTAAGAAAGCACTGCCCAGCATTCTCAGGGGTTATTTCCAAACCTGTATCATTTGAATTTTCCAAAGGTGCTGTTCTTTCTCCCCATTTCTAAAATACTTTGTAATGCTGCCTTTAACCAATATATCCTCTGTCCCACTCTTAAGCTGAAGAATGTGTCTCAGGAAAATGCACCTTCCCCAAGGAGAAAGTTGTATCTATCTTGCACTTTCCATGAAAGCTCCAGAACAGCTTTCTGCAGGTGGAATAAAAAAAGGATAGTGCCTCTGCTCCACCACAACTGCTGGGCAACATTTTACAGGGAATTTATCTCCTGGACCAGAAGAAGCTGTGAAAATTCCCCAAAGAGATCTCAAAACTTCATTATTGATTTGGCAGCAATGAAAAATCTTAGGGTCTCAGTTCATTCTCTAATAAAAAAAAAGCACCAGTCCTGCCTGTGCCTCACTATTCATTGTCAGAACAATATCTACTTTAATTAAATCTGTTAAAGTAGAATATGACACCCTTTGGGACATAGATTTAGCATGAGACTGTTTATCAAGTGTAGATAATACTAATTGTTCCCATGGAGATTTATCTGCTATGCTAGTTACAGTATTAGGCTCTGGCCCCAGCATCCCATGTGCCTGAAATAGAGGAGAGAGGTGAAACTTGTTTATAAAATAAAATACAACATCCTGAAGGTTAAGGATTTCTTTCAACTGGCACAATCAATGAGTTAGAGCCGACCCTCTTAGCTCCTGGCCTTGACTCATGTGTGTCTGCAAGTCTGGGAATATTAATAAAAAAAAGGCACTATTAGAGAAATATCCTTGTAACACTGATTTGCATGACTGCTCCTAAGTTAGCAAGTGGCTACTGCCATCTCCTGTGTCCGCTGAGGGTTAACCCGCAGCAGGGGCAGACCCTGAGCCACCCTGTGATAGCAATCACAGCTGTGCAGCTAGGAGAGCAGACAGACAGGGCATCAGCACTACATCCCTGGCTCCTGGCTACCTCCAACCACTCCACCATCCCTGTGTGGTGGTAATGCTCCAAAGGTCACACCCAGCCTTTCCAGCACTGTGCTGTCAGACAGTGATGTGGGCTTTGGGCCACAAGACAAGGCAAGATGAAGCACACTGGTTCTGCAGCAGTGCCAAGTAACAGGGCTCTGTGAAGCTCCTTGCAGTCAGATATCTGAACACTGATCCTAATGCTCCCTACATCTGGGAGAGCTTTGAATACCACAAGGTCTTCACAAAAGCCTTGTCTGCTTCAGCTAAACTGTGTATGTTAACAAGTGCTTCCTATTGATCGAGGTAATTCAGCTTCAGGGTTTAAACAAGGAGAGTTAGTAACAAGGAAGGGGAGGTGCTCACACACTTTGATGTGGATGCAGTTCAAGATTTCCCCTCATTCCCCTGGCCATGGATCCCCCTCAGCTCACGCAGGTCTTGCATTTGCACTTTAGGCACAGCATGGGAGGGGGCACATGCAAGGAGAAAGAGAAGTCACGCTGCTTCCACCCTGGCACCTTAGCAGAGGCAGCAGATTGGTGCTGAGACTGGGAAGATTATCTTTGATTATGTGACATGCTGGTCTTGTTTCTTAATGGAGAGAAACGGCACCGAGAGCTACACACTCCAGTCTTTTACCCACGTAAGTGACAAGTCCTGGGGGTCAGACAAGAGCAGGAAGGCATCGGGTCATCATTGTTGTCTGCAGTCTGCTGGACGACACCACATCCAGAACTGTACTGGTGAAAAGAGAGCAGCAGCCATTCCTGCAGAGCTTCCTTTGTACTGACATATTTTGTGCCACTCACACCTGTAGGACTTCCAGGAAGTTTGATGATGCTTCTCCCCTTCACTCCTTGCGATTATGCATCTGCCCTGATGCTCTGAAGTAACTCATGAAGATGATATGGATGTTTGAGACAGGACACGTTGTAGAAGGAGTTATTCTTAGTTTGATTCACTGGCTGGTTTTCAGAGCACTTTGTCCTGCTAATTTCTTGTGATTAAATCATACTTTTAACTTTTCACACCTCAGCTCCAAGTCAGGCATTAGGACAAGCTTGTGTGACCACTGTCATGGAGCTACGGTGGTCAGCCTGACCGATAGGATGCAGCTGATGCTGCTATCCACTGTCCTGCTCACTGCTACAGGTGGAGCTTCCTGTCCTCCAAATCTCACTCTTACCTTAAAAGGCACTGCAGATTTATAGGAGTCAGGCACTTCCCAGCTCAGCAACACAGACGTTTTCATGACAGCATTGACACGGAAGTTCTTAGCAAACACTGAAATAAAAAACAGGATATTTGAGCACTGTAAAGCCAAGTCAGGAGGGAGCCAGGCGGCAGCTCGACTCCAAGTCTCTTTGTCTAAACCTGCAGCAGAGGTTAAAGAGCTCAGCTACAGCAGAAAAGTAAGAAATGAGGAGAAGAGAGCAGCAGCCTCTTACCAAGTCTACAGTCTCCAGAGGAGTTCTGCTTTTTGACTATACTTTTCAGCATCACAGAAAGGAAGTTGTAGGCTGAACTGCACCCTTTCTCTATCCCCACTCCACTCACACTCCCTCGGCCCTTTGTCATGATCAAACAGCAGTGTTATTCAGGTACTGGATCTGCAGATGATCCTACTCAGCCACCTGCTCCAGTTCAAGCAAGAGACTTTCATGTACAGATAAAACATCCAAGTGTGCCTGTGGATGCAATTACGGTACCACCAATGCCCCTCTCTCCCCAAATGGCAACTTCAGAAAATCTTTGTGGAGCCTCCCCTCACTGAACTAGTTTTAGACTAGGGAGCCACACAGTACCTGATCGCGACAGTCAGAGCAGAGGGGAGCGAAGCCTCACGAACCAAAGCAAAGCTCCCTGTCCTGGAGGCAGAGCTTCCTGTCAGAGCTTGTTAGAGGGGCACTTACCTTGCTCTACAGGCATGGTGCGGGACTGGATGCTGGGGCTGAGTGGCCCAGCCCCCTTATTGGTGCGGGCCCTCACTTTGATGTTGTAAGTGGTATCAGGTTTCAAATTTGTCAAAGTGATACTCGTGTCCTTGGTGATGTTAACCACGTCCTGCTGGCTGTTTATGTCCCTGTATACCACTGTGTAGTTGACGATCTTGCCGTTCCTTTCTGCCAAGACCGGGGGGTCCCAAGCAACTTCTGTGGTGGAAGTGGTGAGACCCACCACACGCAGGTTCTGTGGGAAGCCGCTCGGAACATCTTCGGCAGTTGTGATCTCCTTCTCAAACTCCTCTCCTGGGCCAGCTCTGTTCTTGGCAGACAATTTGAAGAGGTACGTGGCCCCCTTGTGCAGGTTGGTCACTGTGTAGTGATGGTCTCTCTTCCCGAAGTCTATCGTGTTCATTTTTTCCTCATCCAGACGTCTGTACTGCAGTCGGTAACCCAGCAGCTCCCCTACCATCTCCTTGGGTGGGTGCCACTGGATGAGGGCTGTGTTCATGGCTGTCGTGCTAATCATCATGGTGGGCTTCCCCGGGACTGCAACATAAACACACAATGACCATCTATAGCCTGGGAGGAGGGGAAGGAAGGACCGCTTCCGTGCTGCTCAGTCCGTGAGTATTGAGGAAAGTGGGAAAGTTCAGACAACAGGGTGAAGAGGACGACAGACAATTCACAGGGATAGAGGCAGACTGACCCTAATCCGGTGGCGAGGAAAGCTGGAGCCAGCCAGCTCTTGGTTGCCATTTTCCCACGTGCTGCCATTTAACCCGGAAATAAATTCAGCCACATCCAGCCCCAGAATTCATCCCCTTTTACAGGAAAGGTTTAAGGTATCTCAAAGCATCGTATTTATCTCAGAGAAGATCTGAATCCCGTCCTCCCAGTCAGTGGTCTTCAGACACTCCAGCGAGTGCACAGCACCAGGGCATGCTGGCCCTGGTGCACTGTACCACAACAGACACCCTGAAGCCAGATTCCAGCGCCCTGGACTGTCTGGAGGCAGACAAATTTCATCCTGAAACCTTGCAGTTTTACCATCTGCAGAGGCAGCGAGCAGAGCTGGGTGGGCTGTTTGCCATCAGAATACATTTTGGTTTAGTTGAGGAGCAGATTCGTGATGTCAGTGCCGATGTGAGAGGTGAACACAAGCATTCCACAGGATTTTTGCTTATGCTGCACAAGTCAAGGGGTGTTGCCATCACTGGTTAGGAACTGATGGCTTTAAATTGATGGTTTAATACCTTGATCTCCTTCAGTTAAAAAAAGGATGCGTCTTCACATCAGCTCAGATTTGTAAACAAATCAACTGATAGGGAAGATACTCAGAATCAAAAGCATGGGGCCATTGATATGAAAACAAAAATGGGACTGCAGCCAAACCTAGTTAAATATCCTTGCAGTTTTGAAATGTATGAGCCCACAGTTGAGTGCAAGAGAAAACTGTGTTTGTCAGAATTATGCCCCCTTTTTGCCATCAGAGGGCGACACCCACGCTCCCCTTTCGGGTCAGGCCTGCCGCCGAGCCTGTACGAAGGCAGCTCTGAGGGCTGTTCTGTACGTATTTAAGACATACAATTACATTCCCATTGCCAGTGACATCCTCCTTGCACTCGTAATACAATGTCTAACAGCAGCTAGTATTAAGGGACACAGCATTTTCAAAGATGATTCCAAATATTAACCTTAAAATGTGCATCATAACATGGGAAGACCCACTGTGGTTTACAGTACAACACTGGGATGTTTAGGAAGCTCTTCCTGTTTATAGGACAGCTGTAGCAATTTGATGAACAGAAAATACATCATGGTAAGGCACTAGGGAGACAGCATTTGAGATTGTGACAGTGGAAACTACCTCTGGAGCTCCCCACATGCAGCGCGGAGGAGACAGCAAGCTGTTCCTTGTTTAAAAGCACCAGGAACAAACGCTCTCAGTTTGCACAAGCTGCATTCCCATAATAGCAAGTGGTAAATACTGTTCCTGTGGCTGCTGTGAGGAAGCAGCAGGATTATTGGTTATAGGACAGACTAGTGAGTGGAAAAGATGAGTGGACAAGACAGTGTCAACTAGTTGGTGCCACTGCCAAAGGCAAGCTTGACCACACCTGGAGGGAAGCGCCAGATGACTCCTGAGTGCCCCTGCTCCAGGCACAGGTACGATCTACTGAGACAGCAGAACCACACCGGCTGGGATCACCAGGACCTGTAAGTTGTGTCTGCAGCACTTCTACGGCAGATTTGTTGCATTCCAGGTTTTACCATGGCTCTAGGAGTAGCCAGGCTCTGCTATGTAAGCCTGGGGAAACGGCAGTATGACTGGCAGTGGGGAGCGGAGAAGCACCTCTTAGGAGCCCTCTGTGCCAGCAGCCATTCCAGTAGGCACTGCAGTCACCACAGGAAGCAAGAAATGGCACTTGCCTACAGGAACAAGGTGAGGACAGGCCAAGATTCCAAAGCTGAGGGAGGGCCTGGACTTTCAGGCTTCCTCTTCCCACGTCTCTGGACTATGCAGGTGAGCTCAGACCCATGAGTTTCACTGCTCTCTCATCAGCCCTGGCAGTGGCTCTCCATCTCTCTGCTGCACTTTGCTCAGGCGATCCAGTGGCAAAGCCTGTTAAGTATGGGCTGGAGATCACAAGAGTTTGTACCTCTGCAGCGTCTCCAACCCTCTTGCTTCCTCCAGGCTGTGGCCATACTCCCCACGCACCTCTTGGGAGGTTTTACCACCACCCCTACGAGGCTGTGACACCTGCTCCCCACACTCACCTGCCCCTGTGGTGGTGATGACTTTGGGCTTGCTGCGGGCACCATCTCCTTTGGTGGTGTAGGCAGCAACTGTGACAGAGTAGGTGGTTTCTGGCAGCAGGCCTCCAATGACTGTCTCCTGGGAGTGCATTCACGAGGCAGAGAAGAGGCAAACGAGAAGAGCAAATACTTGTTACTGGAGTGAGCAAAAGGAAGGCACCAGGGTCAGTGTCTCCAACAGCAACACACTGACAACACGCCCTGGCTCACACTCATGCATCGTGCTCAAACACACGCGCTGCACAGAGCCAGCAAACAACTGCTGCCACTCCAACATTCACCCGCCTAATTTCAACCCCTGCCTTCAACACTTGGCCTTTCCAGGGACCCACCAGCAACCCATGCCAGCAGCTGTGCTCTCCCACGGCTTCTGCCAAGAGGGAGATCTGATCCAGATATGGTCCTGCATGAAAGCTAAGTAAGAGGACTATGGAGCTGTGAACAAGGGCAAAAGCCAGTTCACCTGGCTATGAGAATCTCTTGAGGGCTAATTCTAGGGTTTTTAAAGTTGTCTCTTGCAGCAGAGCTGTGGTGAGCACAGGGAGGCAGTGCAGAGGTGGGGGGCCCCGGGCAGGGAGCACCTGCAGCTCTAAGCATCGTGTTCACCCTCCTTGCCAGGCACTGGGTTGCAGGGATGGGATGGGTCAGTGCAAGGCACTGGCAAGACCTGGAGGGAAAAACCTGCATCGTGGGAGGTCTGCGAGGGGGCGGACTCACGGGGTGCATCCTTGCATGCTCTGGTTTCCTCTGGGCAGGAGGAGGGCATGGCTCTGCACTTCAACTGGAGATCAAAGAGGGGAGCACCACTCCTCCCCCCTGGCCTCCAGCAGCAATGTGACTGGTGCCAAGCCTGGCTGGCCAGGCCTGCAAACGAGTGAGCACAGCGAGCTCAGCAGCTCCCAGCAGCTCAGGCAGGTACCCCTGAGCAGCGTTCATCTGTGGCTGTTGTGGGAGTGTCTGGGCCATTAGCACTAATAACCCAGATAATAATGGGTCAGGTGGCAAGAGATGATCAGGCTGGAGAAGGGGCTGGGGAAGCTTTTGGAAAGGAGGCAGAGGCTTTGCAGTGGTTATTAACCCCTTCAGACAAGGAGAAGAACAGAGATGGAGAGGATTAAGTTTGAGCTGCTGAGAACAGGCAGCATAGGCACTGTCAAAAGCTGCTCCAGGGGTCTGATCTCTGCCTTGGGGACCCTTGCCAGCTTTAGGGGTACGAGAGGTGCCTGTGGTTGCTCTCAGAGCGCAGCCACTCTCCCATCACTCACACACACAAACACCCACGCCATTAAACCTGCTGATTTCCAGTCACTGCTGCTGGTTCAGGTTACCTCCCCAGGCTTACTCATCAAAATCACCACGTTACCATTGCAGAACCAGCCAGCCCAGAGAAGTATCAACAAGCACCAACAAGAACCCCGCCAAAATCACCGTGTGAACCAGAGTCCGACCCCAACTCCGCCCCTGCAGCAGATCATGTGTGCGGGTGAGTGGACGCGCGGTCTGATCGGTGCCAATGGACCCGCGGGGAAGCACTCTCACAAAACCTGCAGACTCTGAACATCCCAAGAGAATTCACTCCTCCCAAACCCATGCAAAGAGAATTTCTCACGCAAAAGCATGCCACCAGGAGCAAAGCAAGCAAGCTGGGAGGAGGGGAGAGAGATGAGGGATGGATGAAAGAAGGTCTGATTGCATAATGCAAACACAGTGCTGTCATGACATAGCCACTCCGAGCAAGAATCCTTCACATAAAGCAGGAGGAGAAATGTATCGTGCTGGGGAAGCTCACAGTAGGGCACGTAATTGAATTGCTGACTCTAAAAAGGTCATTTTCTAGTTTGTTCCTGCAAATTTGTATCTCAGAATTATGTGGGGGAAAATTGAATTTAACTGTTTAAATGTGATTGTTTTCTTATTACTATCTGTGTTTCAGCCAAAGGTCACGGTTGAGGGTGTAGGTTACTTCTCATGACTACGATCAATGTGGTTTAAAGATTATGTATCTAATTTTACCACATAACTTGGTGGGCCAACTACTGCAGGATGAGCCTCCTGAGTCGATCACTTGAACCTGCCTAAAACTGCACTGGAACAAACTGGAAATACAGATTATAGAAAATGTCAATTGCTTTTCTGCATTTAGGAGCAATCTAAATGCCAATTTTCTCTGGATTTGCTGCTTGTGGAAGGTTTCACAATGTAACTCTCCAGCCTCATTAAGGGAGTGAAAGGAATGTTTTGACAGTACTGTGTCTACAAAATTCACAAGTCGATTTACCAAACCCCTCTCTTCCAACCTGGAATACACACAAGTGGTACTTACATGGTCGACGGAGTCCTCAGCTCTCCACTGATGGGGGAGAAAGGAAGGAGGAGAGAAAAATGGAGACACAGAATTTTAAGGGGCAACGTGTAGGAAAGGGATGACAACGACGACAACAGCAGGGGTTAGCAGAACTGGGTTGGGGAAATTACAACACTTATACACAGAGGGTCACTTGGCATAGGCTGTGCCAAGGGAAGAAATGGCATAGAGCAATTTCTGACATGCTGCTAGCCTGCGCAATGAGTCTGAGATCACTCACACAAACAGATAAAGAGCTTCCTTCTCACTTGGGTGGAGATGTCACCCCTCACTTTTTGTACTTTGCAGTTCTTTCCCCTTCTGGCTTTGTTTGCATTTTTCTGCCTTCTCCATGAGCAGAAACAAGAAGGGGTAGGTTGTACCAACCAGGCTCTGAGGGTGATTGGTGCCCCACAAGTCACCCACAACAGTTTTGTTGCCTAATCTCCAGTTTCTGTTCTAGTGATACTCCAGCCACCACCTCTTGCTGAGAACCAAAGACTTCAACACAGAGGCACTCTCTGCAGGGAAGCACCAATGCAACATTTCTAGAGCTTCTCTTTCTTGTATCATTTGCAAGAAAATGCTCTGGGGACTTCAGAAAACTGCAAAGTGCCATCTGCCATCAACAGTGCAAGAGAAGCTGAGATCTTATACACAACTTCACACTAAGCTCCTCTTCTCCAACAGTGGTGCATGGCTTGGACAGAGGTTCAAACTCCTGCATGTACTGAGGAAACAGCTTCTTACTCCCAACTACACAACACCAAATGGCAAACACAAATTTGCCAAGAGCCGCCCTGCAGGGAAAGCTTCTACACAAACTACTTCCCACCAAAAGCTCACACGGATTCCTGGCCATGGCAGTTCAATACAAGCTCTGAACTCTACTGGCTGGATTTGGGGTTTTAAGGCATCAAAGCTGCATTGGGGCGGTGAGACAGTAGAGCTTGGCTGCTGCCACGCATGCCCATGGAACTGTTCTTTGTGGTTGGTGCACCAAAGGAAGGCTTGCAGAGATCACAGCGAGCTCTCTCAGCCAAGGTGATGCGTTACAGCTCACGTTACTAAACGTGCCTGGAGGAAGCACTGTTCCACGGGTTCAAGGACAGAGACAAAAGTGAAGATAGGTTTTACTGCCCCTGACTCACAGTGTGAGCCCTGGCAAACCTTGCTTCTGAGCCCGACCTGCCAGCTGTGAAACTGCTCAGAATAGAAAGATACCAACTTCCTCAGGATCCTGGGAAGCTCAGCTAACACTGCTGGAGTGTTTGGGAACCTGCAAGTGCTACAGAAGTACTAAACAGCATCAAAGATACAAGTTGCCTTTTGAACTTAGACTATTTGAGGTTCCTTTTGCAGGCTGCAGCCTATCACAGTGGCATAGCACTCACCTCAGCAGTAAAATACACGGCATACTTTCAAAATATTTGCTATTTTATTCTCTAAATTCAGAGAGAAGAAGCTATTATGGAAATGTTCCTCTAAGATTTTATTATAGTTCACTTATTAGATGCCATGAGACTGCAGTACAATTATCCCCTAAACCACCTTAACAGTAAATTTCAGCAAAGAGGTCAAGCTGCCCCTAAATACTTCTTACAAAGCCAAGACCCTCACTATTAGGGTCACTAAAGGTTCTCTTTCCACACACACCTTGGTGCCATTTCCACTGTTGCACACTTAGCTGAACCCAAGTCATTGTTGCTTATGTCCCACCCGTGCCAGCCAGCCCACACCATGGCCAACAGCCACACACTCCACCTTGCTGATCTAAAACCTGGCAAAAGTCCTGCCATAGGAAGGACGCGAGGACTGGTAGCTCCTCCTCCAGGAAGTACACTTCTCCTACAAAAGCATGTCCCTGGTGGGTGGAAGCCACGTGGTTGGGAACACCCCGGCCTGCCCCGGTGTAGCTACAGGAGCAGAATGTGACACCTCACTGCAGGGAACAGCAGAGCAGAGCTGGGCTCAGGAGGCCTCCCACACCACAGCAGTGAGTTTATCACGCACTAGGATTTTAAACCAAGTGTTTAATGTTCAAACTGTTTGCTCTAATGTTTCAGTGGACTTTAATCTTGCATTAGATCAGAGTGCAAAGAAATGCCTTGAGATCTGTGCTGGAGTAACAACTGTGAAAAGCCAGGCCTGCATAAATACCTTGGTAGAAATTCAGTTTCATTACAAAAATTTAATCTACAGATCAAAACGTTTCCTTCCTCAAACTAGCTCAATTGCTTCTTAACTGTTTAAGGCTGGTCAGTATGACAAATTGATCTGAAAAGCCCAGGAGCAGTCATAAAAAGAACTGAGAGAGGGCTGTGTGCATGAGGCAGGATGGCTCTGGGAAGTGCTAAAGCTAACAGTGTGTATTTATGGCAGCTGCAATGCTTTAATGTTTCATTTTACACTTCAACACAGCGTAGTCATGTCTCACCAGGGAACGGCTGTTTTCCCTGACCAAGGCTCTTGCAAAAGACAGATTCAATCCCTCCACAGTCCCAGCTATGGGAAGCCAATATTGGTTTTCCTGCAGATCCTTCTCCTCTCTGCTTCAGTGACTGTGATGCAACAGTGGAACTCCAGACATAAACTCAGGTACTCAAGTCAATGAGATACAGAGGGGTCTGAGGGTATCCAAACTTCACCTTGGTCCTTTACCTGAAGTGCCTCTTGCAAGATGCCTTACAGTTTTGTTCCACTTAGGAAGCAGAGAACATCCCACCTCCATGCCAGACTCTCCCCTAGACAAGTACATGGGTATGAGATGTTCCAAGTACATTCAGATAAAGATCCTTGACTATCACCAAACTAAAGAGGGAGGCTGTAAATTCCTCTGCATTGTGCCTGGGATAGGCACTGCTCAAGAACAGAAGTCTCTGCTTTCTCCTTTGATCTCAATCCAATAGCTTGAAGTGACTGCCATTTCTTCTTCCTGCTCTTCTGGAGCAAGCTGGTGGGATGTGCACTCAGTCTGCACGCTGGCTGGAGAAGTGCTGCCTGCAGAGACCACACCATTCTCCTGTGAGCCTGCATCCCTTCTTGTGGGCAGCACATACCTTTCCCGTGCCATGACTCTTTGCACAGCAGGACGAGAAGGTGGCAGGAGTCTCTTCTCCACAAAGCCTGACCTCCGTGTAGCCAGCTGTTGCCAGCCAGCCCTGCAAAGCTGTTAGCACAGGCTGCATCTGCAGGGATGGAGGGGTTCAAGCCCACTGCCCCTCCTAACATGCAGCAGCTGCCCAGAATTGGAGACCAACGAAATGAGGTGGGGCCCTGCCTGCCTCTGTCAAGCCTAATGCTTGTGTCCCATGGCCCTGCTAACCCTTGCTCCCTTGAGCTGCGAGGACCTGTAGTAGTGGTGGAGTGCAGGTCCTGCACTGGGCTCCTTCCAAAAGCCCTCTCTCAGTGCTTGGATGTGCTTTATGCAAGACCCAGGGCACAGAGATGAATCTTCTGCCATCACCCACCATGGGACCCAGCTGGGCTGTGATGGGCATGGCCTGGGCAGGAGGTGCTGCAGGTACCTGGTTCAGCTCTGCAGCCATACACACCCTGGGAGCTCCTCCACAGGGCAGGGTCACATTTGCTTGTCCATCAGGCTGTCAGCAGGAGGTGAGAGCTCAGACTGGAAGGCGAACAGAATCCTGACGGAGGTAATCAGTCACAGGCACAGCCACAGAGGGGAGGGAGGCCTCAGCTCCATCACAGGACCTTCTTAACAACTGATTACTCTGCCCAGGCAGGAGGCTGTAAAATAAAATGTGATCTCTCCAGCACCACAGCTCCCACGTCTCTGCTGATGTTTTAGTCCTTTCCGCTCAAACGGTTTTGAAAGCTCAGAATCCATATTATCTGCATAGCTAACATCTCCATTCCCTTGCCTTTCTCCTTTCATCTTCGTTTACTCTCTCTCCATTTCTCATCTTCAATAAGGAAAAACCATGAGTCAGCTTTAGTATCAGTGTCTTCACACTGTCTGCAGGAAGCAGATTATGTGGTACATACCTACTCAAACCAGCAGACAGCCTGGCTAGGCAGGAGGAGGGGCTCTGCCTACCTGTCCAGAGATTTTCTTCTCTGACCCCAAGATTTTCAATCACTTTAATTCTCTCCCTGTGCACTGGTATAAATGTTTATGAGTGTTTATGAGTACTGAACTGTGGCCATCTTCATCCTATGACCTTCAGGGGCAGGTTTTTCAGTGTATATTTTTGTTTTCTTTCATAGAAAATAACTCTTCCAGGACTACTTGTTAAAGTTTCATCTGGCTGTTTGCAAGGACACGCACTGTTGTACTGAAAGATGGCAGCTCTTACAGGGTTCTTCAGCATCTGGAGCAGATGTATTTCATCACAAGCACAGGTCATGCCTGGCTTGTCACTCTTGCAGGAAATAGAGATCTCTTCTGCCAAGTCAGTGAAACCTCTTCCCTGCAGGGTCGTCATTAGTTTATCCCAAGAGTGCCATGACTCTTTCAGAGTAGTCGCTTCTCTGCAACTACCATTTTCACTTCCACCCAAAAATTACAGTGGATGTGTTCAACACCATACACAGCAGGAAAACCTATCAGAGAAATCAAGAACTTTCCCACACAAATTCACCAAATATGGAAGACTGGTAAGTGGTCTAACAGGCCAGGAAACTTCCAGGAACTTGCCTCCACGATGCACACATTCAAACAAATGCAAAATCCAGCACTACTTCAAAAGTTTCTGGCTCTGGCACCCTTGTTCTGCACATTAGCATGGGATTTCTCTCTCTGAAATGTATGAGTAAGGAGTGAAAGCAGAACTGGCTGGGCAAGCATAAAATATTTGAAAACATCAAGAAGAAAAACATTGCCAACTTCGCCCACCTACGCTTGGGACCAACCCATTAACTCTAAACTCCAGCTGAACAACACAGCCTCAATTGTTCAAACAACACAGAAGATTATATTCTCCTGGCGTAAGTAAAGGGCAGTAAGCAGCTTGTCTAACTATTAAAACAAAGCAATATCTGAAACATAAACAGAGATGTACCCCAGACAACACTGCAAGGACCCTCAAAGTATTTTCTCTCTTTAAAGTTTTCCCCGTCCTCATTATTACTGAGTTCTATCCTTTGGAATATGAATGGGGAGTAAAGCTGCCTCTATGCACTGCACTCCTCACTGACAAACGCATAAATGATTCACAGCTGCATCCAGGAGACAGATCAATTAATCGTTGCAGCTCTCCAGTATTTATACTGAGCATCATTCAAGCAAGCCAGCTCTGAATCGATTCCTCGCTGCTTCCAACAGCAGCAGATCCTGTTCTTCATTTATACGATTATCTTTGTTGAGAACAGCATGGGTCATCCAGGATGAAGGACCCCTGCTCCAAAGAAGAGTTGTATTTCATTGCACGCGGGGCACCAAAAACTTCCCTGGACCTTGGAAAAGCGGCAACTATGCATTCCTGGGCTGTGCAGAGTGCACAGCCATGCCTGGAGCAGTGCATGGGAAGAGGGCTGCAGCTCACAGCCAGCGAGGTATCCAGGAGATCGCCTAAGTATGAACAGACTGTTGTATGGGATTGCGGAGGACAAAGTCATTTACTGGGAATGTGGGCCTCCATCTCATTTTTTTGCTTCTCCTCAGCCTTTCCCAGACTCAGCTGGCTTCACCTACAGTTTTCTTTCAAGAGGCAATGCAACACCAAGTCCCTGCCCTGCAAGAGGGAGGGGAGGCTCTGCTGAGCCAGGAGCGCTGTCCTGCCTGGCATGCTGTGCCCACTCAGGGGTGCAGAGCCACCCCTGTGCCCCACAAGCAGGCAGCACCCAGGTGGATGCTATCAAGACAGACACGCTGCCCTGAACATAATCAGCATCACAAAAGAAACACACTCAAGGCTTATTTAAAACTTTCTGACCGTTTACAAATGGACTGGCAAAGCACAGTTGGCTCCAGCTGGAGTCTGCACAATATATGGGAGGCAGAGAGGTGTGTATCAGAGAAAGGGTAAGAGAGGAACATCATCCAATACATCATCTTTTCTACAGCAATCCTTTCCTGATTAAACTTTTTACCCATGTTTAAGCCACAGTTTAGGGATGAACTGTTTGCCTTGCTCAGGCAGGCTGAGTCCCATGCTCTGGAGCTGCAAGAGGAGGCCAAGAAATACTTGAACCCAGCCAGCCTGTCCCTCTGCAGAGAGGGAAGGTGCCATGCCCACCAGCTGGCGGTCCCCACACTGTACCTGTGCTTCTGACAGCATGACGTCCTTGATCACGGGCTGCCCTCGGGGCTCGTTGTTTTCCAGCTTCACGTAGGTAACCAGATACCCGCGGATCTGCCCATGCTGCTTGTTGGAGATGGGCAGCTTCCAGCTCACCCGGATGGCAGTCGAGTTCACAGACTCCACCTCCACCTTTCGTGGTGGGGCACTGGGCACTGCAACACACACGGGACAGCAGTTAGCAGGTACCACACAGTCACTGTCACTACCGCTCACTCCTTTGCTACCTTCCCCCCACCTCGCTGCCAGGGTGGCCCCACTGGTACAAGTTTCCTGTACCTGCCCAGCACACCACACTGCAGTCTTTCAGCGTGACCACATCCCTGAACCCTTCCCTTTTGCTACTCTCAGTAGGAAAGAGCTAACTGTAATATGCAGGAGCACCCCTATAAAAGTCACTGTGCTGAATCAGACCCAAGGTCCATCTATCCCTCCCATCTCCAGCAGTAGGGGAGCAAGGAAGAACACAATATAGCAGAATATAAAGAATACAGTGACACCCTGCAGCTCAGGGTGCCCTGGGGCACAGGCAGGGGTTTTAAAGCCTTCTTTGCATCTTGCCTGACACAACACCTCCTCTCAGACCCATCTAAATGCTGTCCAACAGCCCCAGGCAGCACGACTGGGTGCTGAGCCTGTTTTTGCAGGAGCCCTGGTACCTGCCGCCAGCCAGAGCACACATGTGGTCTTCCCGTGACAGTGAGAGGTTAATGAGGGGGAAAAGCACCATCCTAAAACAATAACCCAGAGCTCACAGACAGCAGTCACTGAACTCAGCCAGATAAAGGGGCCTGTGGGGATTGTGACAGCTCTGGGGACTGTATTTCATGCACGACTAGCTGAATGCTTTTTGATAATAAAATGAAAAATTACACTGCCCAGAAAATATCAATTTTCTTGCAAGGTGAGGCCCGTTTAAAAATGTATTTATACCCTATTTACCATTTGGAAAAATTACCTTCTTATTACATTTTGCTCTTGCATTGACTGTGACAAAAATGTCAATTCAAAAAAATTAGCTTCTCAGTTGCTCATGGAAAGCTCCTTCTGGCTGAAGCAGCTGGGATCAAAAGTGTGCACTCTCTGTGGAGGATACTGATGCTACCAAGTGAAGGACCTGGGCTTCATCTTATCACCTCATCTGCAGGACCCTTTTCACCTTCCACTGGCCTGGGAAAATCCAGGGGTTTGGAACCTCGTATGCCCCAATTCTCAACACAGCAACAAGTCAGTATTAGATAATTAGAGATGGATACCTGACAAGCAGGCGTAATGAGTATTGCTGTTTCAACCATCTAAATGGGAAGAAACAGCTACCCAGCAGGTAAGCACAGTTTTTAAGTTGCTGGGCAATTCATTATTTTTCCCCAGATGTCCTTTGTAATTGAAGATAATTTAATAAAATAGAGAAAGGAGGAATGGAGCATTTTAGCACCATGAGGCCAACTTAAGGTATGGGAATGGAGGGGGCTGTGCTTGAACAGTTACCCCTTTCTGCCTGGAGCAGCCTATTCTGTAATCCACAATTCACTTAGTGCAGTGACCTTGCACAAGCCACAGGGCTCTCCTGCCCTGGCAAGGCACCTGCCCACACACACAGCTAGGAGTCCAAGTGGAAAACAGGATCCTCCCCGAGAACCAGACAGAAGCTGTGTGTCAAGCTCTGCTGGCACCAGAAGGTGGGAGGCCTCGGCAGGACATGAAATGGGGATGTTGCAGGGACACAAAAAGATGTGAGTGTGAGCACATCACAGTGTTTCGAGGAACTCTATCCTACCCCACTACTGGAAGTATGTGCTGCAGTTGAGATCCAAACAGGGAAAGTTCTATTTGTTTTCAGACCACAGCTTAGCGTTTCTCATTCCTTCATCATGGGTATCTACTGAGCATCAGCATGTCAGAGGAATATAAAACCACTCCTGACAGCTGAGCTGGAATGTCCAACCACGGTGCCCAAAAACTAACTGAGAGAGCTTGCTGCGACATTTCTGGGGTAACAGCTTCCCCTGGGCTACAACTCTGCTGAATGAGAACTGAAGCGAACAATACAGGCAGCAGGACACACACAGATGTGTTTGCCAGCCCAGGAATGCAGTCAGCAAGCATTCCCAGACGCCACTTCCAGAGCCATGGAGACGTGGGGGACAGTGGCAGCCCATTTAGGGAAACTGTAACATGTCTGGTTTCAATTTCCTGCTTTGATTGGGCAATGCAGAGATCATGCTTTCTTTGCCTGGACGCTCCATCTCTTTCTTCTCCCATTAAATCTGCAGCTTTCTTGGGTCAGCATGAAGCCACGGAAGCTCCTACTGTCACCCTGAGCTCTGGCACTTTCAAAGGAAATGGCTTAAATCATGATGACATAACTGACAGCCCTGCTAATACAAAGCAATTTCTCTTTAGAGCTGTCGTATCCAGTAAAGTGCTCCGTACGTGTGGTATTCTGACTCTTGAATGGAACAGCAGCTTTATATAAGCTGTGGCTTGCCTGGAAACTGGAGCAGGAAGCAGCTTTCCTGCAGTATCTACACTTTCAAATGGATTTCTTTCCCTCTCTTTAGTTTGTTGGATTTCAGGTCAACAAGTAAACTTTAAGTCCTGATCTCACAAGAGAAGCCTTTGGCTGGGCGCTGGCTCATTCTACCTTCAATAAAAAGGTATCCACCACCACCCACTATAAAACCACAATGGAAAGCAGAGCAATGCCTCCTTGCATGCACAGGAAGCACTGCTGACACAAACAGGATGCTCAGGGACCACGATGGGATACCTGACACAGCCTGGAGGCAGAGCAAGGGTCAGCAAAGCAATTCCCCAACCCCACTCCAGGGCAACTGTTGAGACCCACTCCCTGGAGCATTGCTCCTCACAGCCTCTGGTCCTGCTTGAAAGGCACTCCCAGATCAACGTCCCTGCTCCCCTTCCCCCCCTTTCCAGCAACTCAGCTAGAAGAGTCCTGGTTAACCCACGGCAGCAGCTGAAGGAGCTGTTCAGTAGCACCTACCATCCTCGTCAGTGCGCACGTGCACGGGGATGCTCTGTGGTCCTGGCCCCACATCGGTGTGAGCCCTTACCCACACCTTGTACTCGGTCCATTTCTCCAGGTCCTTGATCTCCCAGCTGGAATGTTCCCGTCCAATGCCATCCACCACATGCTTGGTGATGTCATCTCCTTCCACTGCCTGGTAGGCAATGGAGTACTGGGTGATGACCCCATTGCGGCTCTGGGCGGGCGGTGGCACCCAACTTACCCGGACGGTGGTGGAGCTGGTGCTTACACACTCGACTTCTTGGGGTGGGGCGGAGGGGGCTGGGGATAAATAAATGAAGTGGGGAGATGAAGGGAAATGAATGGAAGGACAAACCAAAATGCACAGGGAACTTTTACCCAGCCAACGGAGCACTGAACACACACATGGACAACTGCCTGCCATCCTCACAGATCATCAAAGATGGCAGCGGGAGGGTAATTTGTATTTGAAGGCCAGATGAAAAGCACAGAGATGGAAGTGCTGTTCTGCGTCAGAGAACACCTCTTCCCAAAGCAGTTCTGGACGCTCACTTTACCAAACACAACAAATGGCAGTAAGGGAAGGGGGGCCTGTGGAGGGTGTGAGAGAGAGACTGGTAGGGAGAAGAAAGATGCTTTCAGTGAAGATCTGAAGCAGATGGAAACCAGAAGAGGTAGGAAGCTGCAGAAGGCAAAAGTGGCAGAAGGGAAGCTCACACACCAGATTGTAGGAAGGCTTGTGAAAACTGACTCCTAGACAGGCAGAGGAAACAAAAGCAGATAAGGAAAGCAGGTGACTGAGGTTGGAGGTAGTTTGTCCTGGTGGGGTTTAAAATCATGACCATCAGCTGTAAGCTGCATCCTAACCAGGGGGGAGCCAGGCTGCATCCTAACCATGTGGGAACAGGAGATAATGTGGTTGTGCTGCTTTGCACATGCCCCTGGAATCTGGGACTGACTGCTTCATGCCTGCCACATTGGTTACCTGCCTCAGTAGCTTCCTGGCCTACGGATTTGTACAGTGGAAGGTAAGCAGGTCTTGCCCCTCCCAGGCAAAAAAGCACCTGCAGTTTGCACTGACTTCTCAGCCCTAGCAATGCTAACTGTCCATGGGGGACGAGTGGGATCCAGGCAACCAAGGCTTCTCAGTGGGATCAGGATAAGTCTCCCCACACAGCACACTGGGGAAGAGCAGTAAAACAAATCTGGTAGGGGGGCGGGGGAAGAGGGATCAGGAAAGGAGAGACAACCTGGACAAAGCAAAGCGTCTCTAGGACATTTCCTTGGTCCATTCCCTTCTCCAGCCTTGCAGAACTGCTGTCTGGTTGCAAGAGGGCTCTGGCAGCATGGCAGCCCTCTCACGGCAGCATCAGCCCCCCGTCATTTGGGCTCACTGCCCCGGGATGCGGAAGACAGCATGCTTGGACAGAATACAAGAGTGGAAGTCTGGAGAAGGAAAGGAGCCCACATAGTTATAGAAAGGAACAAGGGACATGGGTCCATCCCTGGGTGCTCATCCAGAAGGAAACAGCCCTAAGCAGAGGGGGTAGGGCATCATCACCAAAAAAAATGCACAGTTTCTCTAAGACTAGAAAGCTGTTTGGCCAAGCAATAATGGAGTACCAAGTATCTTGTTTTGCCATGGCAGGTGAAAGGCAGCTTCCATTCTTCACTGCACACAGAAACCTAGAAATGCCTGGAAGAAGACTACTGCCCTTCCCCATGCTTCAGTCCCTGCAGCCACCAGCGCAGCAGAGCCAGCCTTCCAGGGGCACAGGGACAACCCTGCCTGCTCACCGCCTGCGCAAAGGTGAGCACAACCTACATCAGTCCACATGGCAGCAAGGACCTCAGGTAATTCAAGCACTCAGAAATGGTGCCTTAGCTTTGCTTGGCACAGGTTGGCAGTGGCAGAAGACCTGGGAAAGCAGAGGGCAGCAGGAGCTCCCAATGCCACTGGTGACCTCTGCTTGCTGGGAAAAAGGCCCAGTTCCTTGCAGAAACAGTCGCAGACTGCATGTAACTTTGAATGCCCATTTCTGTGCTCAGAGAGCAGGGAATACTCCTGATGCCTGGGCTCAGATGCCTGGAGAGATAAAAGATGAAGGGGAGTAAGTAGTGATGGAGCTGGAAGAGACAATGCCTGAGCAGTCAGGTCGCTGCTATGGGAGTTACATTGGAGGAAAGAGAAGTCAAAGCAATGTGTGTAAGCAATCAGTAGCCTGTGTGAGCGAGGGAGCACAGGATCAGCCCTGCCATCTGGTATAGTGAAAAGGGAGCAGGGGTAGAAAGTGAATCCTCACACTCTTTTGTTAATCAGCAGAGAAGTGGCAGGGAAGAGAGTAGGAAGATAGAGCACCAAAGCAACACCTACAGTGGAGGGCATAATGTAGACAAAGTGCCTGGTGGCATCCTTCAGACAGGACAGGTGACACACAAGGAGCTTGACAAGCCTTTCCTTTGCCACTGTCTGCAGACAGGCCCTTCACAGAAGAGACGTGCTTTAACAGAAGCTCCACAGCTTCCCTTGGGATGCAGCAGGGAGCTCATTCTCCAAATGAGAATGGTTTGGATGGTAGTGTGGGCAGCTTTGGATGGTAGTGTGGGCAAGTCAAAAGTTGGCTGTTGACTGGGTAAGAGTCATACATATGATGTGCAAGGCAAAAACTCAGATTAACACTTAAAGAAAGCAAAATAAAACTTGATAACATGAGCAGGATCAACTTAAAATGCACAAGGAGTCGAAGTGTCCCTCCTGGGGCCAGCAAAGAGCAGACTGGGTGGCCAGCATGCACCCACACATGCAGATGTACCCACACACACACACTGTGCAAACCTCTGCTGCCTCCAGGCTACACACGACAGCCTCCCCCAATGGCCCAGAGCAACTCTGTGCACCCATCCAACCCACCTGCTCCTTAGGCTAGGGAAAAGGCAGACTCAGGACCCACCTTAGTATTTCAAGGGAGAACAGCATTTTAATGCCGAGGCCTAATGGGCACAGAGCTGATGCTTCTCTCTTGCATCACTCTGCTTGCCTGAGGCACTGCAGACTCCTGGAAAACTCCCCTGTGCTCTTCAGACCCTCAAAGTAGCACTGCTTGTACTTTTTGCAGGGTGCCCAGCAAGTAAGCAAGCAGCTTAGCATGAAAGACAGCCTAGAAAGCAGCTGCCTGCTCGGTAGCTGAGGTCTCAGCTGTGCTGCTGAAGCGTGCAAAGGGGCATTGCCTCCCTCTGGCCTTCCCAGACAAGCATCCCTACTACTCCTGAGCAGGGGTGCCACAAGAAAAGCAAGACCAACATCCTTCTCCAGCCCATTAGTGAGTCATTAGTGATCATGGGCCTCCTACCTTCCCCATGACTGGTTTGTCAGCGACAGGAATAGAGACTGAAGAGAGGCTCTTTGGAAAGCAGGAGTCTGACTGCTCCTGCAGTTTGTGTCCCACATGAACATGTCAAGCTCCATGATCTAACAGCCTTTCTCAGGGTAACCAGATGAAAAAGTGCAGGAAGAACACCAATTTGAAGCTGGTAGCTGTTGTGTTTCTAGATTAGTAAGTTTTAAGGCCAAAGGGGATCAATCCAACCATCTAATACAAGGTGTCGCTAAGTAAAGACCAAAAGATTTCTGCCTGGAAGTTGTGCATTGTGCACACAACTTCTGCCAAGGTAAAGCACAGCTTTCTGAAAGACCTACTTGATTTTGAGCTCCCCAGTACCCAAGGATCCACCCTGCACTGGGACTGTTCAGACAGTGGTTTGTCGCCCTCGCTGAATAGCTCAGCAGTAACTACAAATGGCTTCTCTCATAGAATAGAGTGCCATCAGAAATCTTTTCAAGTAGAGGCCTGTAAACCAAGACCCAGTTCACTTCTTGGATCAATCTAAGGACTCTTAGGTCCTTTAGTGTGAGGAGGGCTTCACTGGTCAAACCAAGGAACTCCTGTAGCTAAAAGCCAAATCTCTTCCAGCCTATGCACATTTCTCTTACTAAACAGATGCCAGAACCAGTCAGCTACTACACCACTGGCCAGTGAAGTGACAACCTTAACACCAGACTGGTGTGAGATCCCCTGTGAGCAGATAGGTAGAGTAGGACATGATAAGGTGTTTGCCTTGATGAGTCCACAAAGCAAACGTTTCCCATACTTGAACTGTAGTGAGACTCTGAAGGACTCATTTATGCATGGAGCTGTCTCTGATTAAGTGTGTTCAAGGATAAGAGCATCCAATGATGGAATTAATTTACATGGCAGGAGAGTTACTTCAACCTTTGCCTATCAATACAAAAGCTATCTGAAACAGATATACAAATCCCCATATTCAGAATTTGTTCTCAGTGTTCAAATGTTTGTAACTGCATGATCTAAATCCTTCTCCATTTTCATACCTGTCTATTGTGCAACTCTAAGACACCATTAGCTCACTTATCAAGGTGGAGGAATGCCGGGGAATGGTATGTTAATGAAGCTGAGTTTTCCTCAAAGAGAAGGTCATTCTAAAAGTGAGCAGAGCTGCTCTTCCCTGCCAGAGCTCCCTTTCTAATGGCCATCTCACAGTCCTGGTTGCTGTGCATGCTGCCACCCTCCCTGCAGGGAAGGCTGGCTGCCTGTGCCAACTGCTCACTCCACATAGCGAGTAAATCCCAGACAGACGGTGCTAACGGAAATGTCTTTTTTCCCCCTTTTAATGCTCTTTGCATAATGGCAAGCCCAAAAATCATTAGTGAAAACGAGCTTATCGCAGGGCCCTTTGATAGCCCTAATCTGCTTATGCGCAGCACTTTGAGCTGCCAATCAGAGCAGTGCAAACTCCCGCTCTGTGATCACACAGGGCAGAGCCAGGATGAAAGTGATATTGCCTGGGTCACCTCATTATTGAGCCTCTCTATTAACTCAACTGCAGCTTGTTCTGGTTTCCCCCAACACTGCAGTCCCAGAAGCAGCAGCCTCACTCGCTCACACAACCCTGGCAAACAGCCACTTTTCCAAAATGACTCCTCCAGCTGCCTGACAGCCACAGACACACCTGGCCTCACAGGACGCCTCACCCTGCAATCAACTGTATGGACCAGGGATGGACTCCAGCGTAAGCAAGGCAGCTGGAATGGGGAGTGAAGGGATGAAAACCCAATGGTTTGGAGACAGTCACATTTAGAGCCAAATACCCATACGCTGCTTGTCCAGACAGCTTGTCTGCATGGGAGTAAATTCATAGAGATGCACAAACCCACTCCAATCAATCTCTCCAAAGCAATTTCCCAGCCTGTTTTACTCCTCCATCAGTTTTTATGAATCTACCCTTAGGGAAAGACAGTATGATCAAAGGGACAAGAAGAAACAACTTACCCCTTGGGTGCACCCACTCTGCCAAAGAGCCCTGATCCAAACCCCAGCTGGCTTTCCCCATTACTCCCTTTAGCAAACTGCAAGCCAGCATCCCTGCAAACCCACAAGGGCAGAGGCACCGGGCTTCTCCGTGCCCAGGTGATGGAAACTGGACTGCTCGTGCTTTGTCTTGAGCAGTGTTCAATGTCAGACACTTACTGGATTGGGCAGTTCTGGCTTCAACCGTGGGGGTGTAAACTCCTACCCCCAGCTCTGAGCGGGCGCCCAGACGGAACTTATACAACGTGTCCGGTTTGAGACCTTCCACGGCATATGAGGAGGTTGGGTCAAACTCCACCTTTTGCTGCCAAAAAAAGGAAACACAGATTATATGATGTAGCTGCAGGATACAGAAAAGCTGGTGTGCAGCCATTCTGGCCTCACAAAAACTCACAGCCACGATGCCAAACCTGCCTATGGTCCTGCAGGAATCCAAGGCATGGAGCTTTCTGGGTGACACACCAGGACACTGCAGGGAAGCAGACCTCTGCCACAGTCAGGCTACATTGCCTGGCATCCAGATTGCACTTACTGGCCTGACAGCTTTGTGGGAATGCTGGGTCCGGCTATACAAGTTCAGACAAGGGGCACAAGACACACAAGTTTGTTTTCTCCCAACAGAGAGTGAAACAGAGTAAAGCCCTTGTCCTGTAGCAGTCGAGATCTCTAATGCACCAAAACACTGCTTGGTAAAGGGCTTGTTTTCCTGACACTTCACCTTATTTCTGACAGCTCTTATGCCACTATAATAAGAGGAGAGGGGGAGGAACATGGGACACTGTGATGCTGTCATGGTACAATTCTTGGTATGCTGTCCTGAAGCCAGCACTACCTTTCATATATTTTGAACTGGACTTCCTTTAGGGACATGCAGTAAATGTGGAAGGGCTCTCTCTAGGCCACCTTCAATCTGCTTTTTCCATGTAATCAGTCCTGGGGCCAGAGACACATATCGGAGGCCATTTCAGACCTGCCCAGAAGTGCTACTCTAAACAGGCACCAGCAGTAAGCATGCCTCAGGGATGTTGTCAGGGCATTCTGAGCCTTTCCGGTCCCAAATCAGTCACTAGATACTTTGCTAGCATCAACAAGCACTGCTGAGGTCACTTAAACAGAAACCAGATTGCCATGTTCTTGCTGAACACCACTGAGGCAGAGGAAACACAAAGAAACAGTCCTGTTACCACCCTGGCTCAAGCACACACCCTTCCCAAGCTGATGAATTGCCACGTCCAGCCTCAAGAGCTGCCAGGCAGGATCCTTACCTCAGTGCCATCCTCCCCTTCCCAGTACAGCAGCTCATATTTAGTAATGCGCTCCTGAGAGGTGGGCAGCCAGGTCAACAGGATGCGGGTATCAGACTCTGCTTCTGCCTGGAAGTCAGCTGGCTGGGCAGGAACTGGGGAACAAACACAGGGTTAGTGCCAGAAGAGGAGAGAAGGGACACATGACTTTGCAAAGTCAGCATTTCACCTTGTGAGGACCCTCCTTAATTTCTGCCAGAACCTCCCTTCTCCCCTGTACTGTGCTCTTGGAACATCCCAAGGCCACAAAAGCAAGCACCTCTATCACTCAGGCAGGTGACTATGGGGATTGTGCTCACTTCCAGATCCTGACTGCATCCCAGATCCTTCCTTCCACATGTGTACTCAGACCCCAGAAGGGTCCAGCAGTTACACAGGTGCCGACATCCATGTCCAGGACTTTGTGTCACATTTTTAGCCACGGTATGTCAGACAAAACTGTGGGCTGTTACTTGTACAGAGATTGATGCCAACTGCCCAGGACAATCTGAGAGCTTAAATCTGATGGCTGTGGGGTGGGGATGCCCCCCACCCTCTCTGACATGCAGTCATCTGAGCACCAAGTGCAGTTGTGATGCCTGGTGCAGGTCAGACACCCGGCCGAGCCGCACACCGCTGGGACGGCCATGGAGCCACGCTGCCTCACTCCATACGTACCCCCTTGCTGCGTTTTGACCTGGATGATGTCGGAGGGGGGCCCGTCGCCCACCGAAGTGAAGGCCAGGACGCGGATGCTGTAGGTGGTGCCTGTGATGAGGCTGCCCACGGTGGTGAAGTGGCTGTCGTCAGTGTTGTGTTTCTGCCACATGCTCAGAGGCAGGTGTGGGTCGGTGGTGTAGTACACGCGGTACCCTCGGATCTGCCCGTTGGGCTCCTCCGGCTGCTCCCACCGGACCAGCATGGTGCTGGCGCTCAGCATCCGTGCCTGGACTTTGAGGGGTGGACTTGAAGGAGCTTGTTCTCCTGTCCGGGCCTCGACCAGTTCACTGGGGGGGCCCCTGCCAATATTATTGACTGCGATGACCTGGAACTCATACTCTGAGAAGGGGCTGAGCCCACCTATGCTATAGCGGGTTGTTGCCACACCATCCACCTCCTGGAACTGGCCCTCCAAGGATTTGGGCTTGTACTGGATGACGTAATATGAAATGGGGTCAGAGTTGCCCGAATCCCAGGTGAGGGTCACGCTGGTAGCTGTAGTTTCAGTCACTAATGGCTCTGTTGGAGGTTTTGGCAGTGCTGCAATTGGAAGGCAGAGAGGTGTGATTTAAATAATTCAGTCAGCTCAAACCTTGCAATGCGCACAGGGATAAAAATGGAGCTGCCACCTCCCATTAACATTCTTCTTTAAAAGGCAGAAATCATTTCATACTCTATAACATGCATTTTTATATTACCATATATTGCTTGAAGTGGTTCTTAATGGAAGGATAAACAGAGCAATCATGTTATTAGATGTGCTTGACGCACTTACCAGCAGCAGCCTAAATAAAAGTAACTCAACGGGGATGCAGGAATGTTTCTGTCATGGGGGTTCACCTGGCAGTGGGAAGGTGCTGGCTGGGCTGGGCCAGGCTGGCTCCAGAAGCCAAGTGCACAGCTGATTTACAAAGAGATACAGTAAAGCAATCAGAACACCTAAGTAATCTGGAGTTATGCTCTTGCTTCCAGAAAGGCAGTAGTTTAGGCCATAGGGTGTTCATGGACAATGCTGTTAGAAGGGTTGATGGGGCAATGCACTTTAAGTGTTACAGTACATGCAGGAGAAACACAGCCAGAGAAATTACCAACTTTCATATCCACTGTTTCACTGGGTGGTGTGTCAAACTGCAACCAGACAATAAACTGTTACACAAGAACTCTGCAACAATGACACCTCTGAAGTGTTAATGAGAACACAACTACTGCAAGCAAACATTTCCAGATTTGCCATTTTACCACAAGAACAAAGAAAAAGAATGAGCGTGCGTGAGAAAGATTTGCAGAGTACACAAACACTTTAGGACAATGACTGAATTACAGTCTATAGTAAGTTTAAACCTCCTACAAACCACTCTAAAGTCATTAGTGACTTGTAATGCAGCCATGCTTGACAAGAAACTAGGGAAAATGCTCAACCCAAATTAAGATCCTTAAGTATTGCATTCTTTGGCAAAGCCATCAGGTTTCTAGTTTCCACGTGGTTCAGCTGCGAAAGGCAAGCGCCTCAGCACAGAGATGCCTGCTCTGAGTGCCAGAGAGAATGGCACTTCTTTGTACTCCAGTGCTACTGCAACATGAGTACAGAGAAGATCGTCAGGGGCTGAACTGGCAGACAACCCACAGCCAGACAGCCCACCACTACCCATGGAGGACTTAGGGATGGGCAAACCCAACCTGCACAATATTATGGCCTGAAGAAACCTATTTCTTACAGCATCCTAGAAATTGGCAGCCTCCCTCAGACTTTCAAGGACAGATGAAACTCCCTTTCTTTCGAAGAGCCGCAAGTTTGATTCTTGACAGCTTTTGGGTGTGCAGCCTCCATGTGAGCAAGGGGCAGGTCTGGTACTTCCAGCGTACTTAAGTGCAATCAGCTCTGTGTCATCTTGCTTCTCCTGTTTGTGCTGCAAATGGTCTGCCTGCCAGCAAGCACAGCAGAAGCAACACTGTGTGAAGGAGTTTAGGACAGAGGCAGTAAGATATCCAGAGTAAAGGTGTAGAAAAAGCAGATGGGAACACAAGGAGGAAGGTAAAGGGCTAAAGGAGCTGAGCAGATTGCTCCCTGTCCTGGGGCATCATGTCAGCCAAGGAGGGCATGAGGCAAAGTCATCCCAGCTACGAAGAGGTAAATGCTGGGAACCATCAGTGCAATGGTGCAGTTCCCACCTCTTCCCTCCAAGTCCAAATCACCATCCCACCATGGCCCTTTTTTCCATACGCTCCTGTGTACCTACTATAGCAAGGCAACCACTGTGCTCCGTATGAAAAGAGATGCTGGAAAAGGTACTGACCAGCAGGTGTTGTGAGTAAAGGGAGCTGGGTGTGGCTAAGGTTAAAAGCATCCTCTGACTAGCCAAGAGAATTTGCTGTTGTTTCCAGGTCAGAGAGGGCTAACACTCAATTCTGTGATTTGTTCAAGAAGGAACTCTGTGCTAAAGGTGTCCTTAGTGCAGGAAGGGGCCTGCAAGAACAGACAGACTCAAAAGATGATGTATCTGTGGTAATCTGAGTTACAAATCAACTGCAAGCAGAGAAGGAAAGGGATACTGCGGATCTGACAGGCCCCAAATGGGAAAGAGAGGACACCTTCAGCCTCCTGTTAGTGGGTGGGCTACCCGATGGTCAGCAATCAGAAAGAATGTCCTCTTCGGGGCAACACTACCTGTGAAATGTCAGCAGAAAGCACGGCTGAAGGACAGCAATGCAAGAAAAAGAAAGAGATAGAGGCAGAGCAGTAAGGGAAGACATTTACAGATGATTATGTAACAATTTTCAAATGAACACATACAGCTCCTCCCTGCAGGGAAGCAGAATGCTCATTTTGTTGAGGCCCATGAACACTTCATATTGCTGGGATTAACCTTCTTGTCCTACCCTTACTGCAAGAGGACATCTCTGTGCAAACAGCTCTCTGACTGCAGACATCCACAGTCCCTGCCCCAAGACAGCCCATGGCCCACCACTGTGCTGATCCTGCTGATGCACAGAACAAGCCAGACATTGCTGGGATAAACACAGACTCAATGAGGTTCCCTCAGCCTGACACAAGCTCGTCTACCATGCCACTTGGCAGGGAGACAGAAAATGACCTTCAGAGCAAATATCATCATACTGTGAGCATGAAAAAAACAAAGTTATGGTTTTGGGAACCTCCCTTGCAAGGTGGAAAAGTCACAGAAGAGTGCCCTTAGTTGGCAGCAGGCAAAAAACTTTGGCAAAGGGCTACCTTGTTGAAACCAAAGTAGGAGCACTGCAAACAGTAATTTCTTACCTTTGACAGTGATCTGGGCTGTGGCTTCGATCATGCCAAGGGAAGAGATGGCCACGCAGGTGTAGTTGGCAGACTGCATGATGTTATTCAGTTCCAGAACATTCCTACCGACGGGCATCTCATCTTCTTTGGTCAGTTCCTCCACACCAGCCATCCACTTCACGTAGGGCATTGGAGCACCCACTGCCACGCACGTGAGGTTCACGCTCCCCCCAGGCATCACCTCGTGGTTGCTCGGAGGGATAGAGAATCGAGGAGCAACACGCCGCACTGAAACAAGGAGGAGGCAGCTAGTAGGGTCACAGAACCAGCAGCAAGTGCTCAGTTGCACTGTGGGGTACATGAGGGGCGGTCAACATTTTTGCCTGTTTATCCCTCAGGACAGATAAAATGAAGTGCAAAAGCTGTTCACTACTTTGCCAAATTGCACACTTTGCTCTCCCTTCCTTAGCCACTGGCATCTTACTAGCAGAACTCATTAAGAGATGGCTCAATCCATTCCCTCCAAACACAGCCTTTTGAAATCATATTACTAACATGAAACATTCCTCCATTTAAATTACATCCCTCTAATTAGAGAGCATGCACAAATGCCAGTCACACACTTTGCGCAGGGCCCACTGAAGCTCCGCAAAACGGAATCACCTGCTCAATTTATTAGCTCTGGAGCAAAGCAGCCTGTTCCCTAAACCTCACAGGGTTTGGGCAGGGGCAGCAAAAGGGTTTCTTTTTGAATTAGCACACGTGTGCTGCTAAATAAAATATAGTTCCTTTCAAAATGTAACTCAGGTTCTACCTTGGCTCAGAAAAAATAGTCACCAGAGCTGCATGACATTGTCAGGGCCTGAAGAGATCACCTTGCTGGGCAGGAGAGAACTAATCCTGACAGATGTGAGATCATATCCATTTTGACAGAAGAGAGCTGGGCTGGCAGAACCTTTCCCACCTTTGTGGCAGCTCTTTGGGAGATGTATTCCTCCTTATTGCATTGCACAGCTTCTCTTCATATCAATCCCTTGCTGGGTATTTCAGTCAAGACTTATTTGTAAGCAACTCTCAGCTACAATAAAGCTCTAAAGCTGCCTGCCATATGCATTCCCGTCAGGAAAATGACACTGAGAAATGAGGTCCCTTCTTCAGGGTTAGTGTTATGGGCCTATTTAAGCAAGGGTAGAGAAACAACTGTGCTCAGTAAATCTTTGTCTCCTCTGGGCAGGCTCATTTTAGTCTGTAGTTAAAAAGGGAAACTGCTTGAACGTGTCCTGCCCAGCAGCTCTGCTCTCGTCCAGCCTCCTCCACCGGAACGGCAGGCCCTGAGCAGCGGCCAGGGTCACGACTGTCCGGCTCTGAGGAGCTCTCCCTGCCAATTATGCTGCTCCATCAGTGCGCTGGGCTGGCTGGGGGCAGGTGGGAATGGGTCAGGAGCCTGAGCAGGGCCAGCTCACAACAGGCCACGGGAGCTGCTGGCCCCGCAGGCGATGGGGCCCAGGGACTCACAGCTCTGCTGGCCTGGCTCCTGCCACCGCAGCATCTCCACAGACAGTAAGGCTGCTGACAGCCCCATGAGCAGCAGAGGTGTCAGCTCTGCCTGCCAAGCTGGCTCTCCCCAAATCAAATTTCACTAGTGCTCTCTTTGATGATTCATCCCCAAACCATCAGGATTGCAGAAATAGACTGAACACAGAAGCCCCCACACTTGCATGTACAACAGAGCTAAGACTTCGTGATAAATTAGACAATACTGTCAACATCGTGTGTGTACTACACACTGTCTCAGTGACAAAACAGGGCTCATTAGCTCCTCACCAGCCAGGGTAAGGATAACTTAAGGATAACTTCCTTTGCTTTTTTTTTTGAGTATATAAATCCAAAGTCTTGCTGGATGCTTCTTTTAATCAATTATTAAATCTCAGATCAATACCTACATGAGCAATCACCAGTGAAATGTTACCTGACCAGTGGGGCAGTGCTCCCCAAATGAGACAGAACTGAAAGTGTACTCAAATGCTATGCAGTTATGAGAATACAGACTTAACCTGATGGACATGGCAATGGTTTAACATGATGGCATGTATTTCCAACCAAAGCATCCCAGCACCATTCATTAAGAGTCAGTTTTATTGTCCAATGAACATGGCGTCGAATTATTCCAGGCAGAAGCTGTTCAAATTCTGTCCCCATCAAAGGACCAAACCCACCCACCCAAGCTGTATCAGAACAGAAAAAAAAAGCAAACTTTGAGGATAAAGCCACAGGTGTGCACAGAGCACTCAGACACATGCACAAGGCAAACAGGCTGGCAGGCACCAGGGGCCACGACAGAGTCACAGACAGCGGAGGAAGGGCAGGACAGAGAGAAGGAAGGTGCACAAGCACTCACATACAGGGACTTGGGAAGACAAGAAACTGGAGGATACAAGGCCATGCAGAAAGGTCAGAGCCCAGCATGCACAAACAGATTGCCACTTCCAGCCCTGTGAAACCAGACAGCACAGCCTGCCGCAGACTCCCCTGCACCCCACACTGTGTCCCCATGTCAAGGACACAGTGTCGCCTGCTTTCAGGGTGCTCCTGGGGCTGTGCGAGTCCCACTGGGGCCGTGTCACCCTTGATGTGTCCTGCAGAGGCAGGGCCTGTGGGGGCTGTGCCGTCTCTCCCGAGGGATGTCAGCAGCTGACCACTGCCTGCTCCCCTGCAGGGAGAGGACAGGCACTTCACTGGGGCTGGGGGCCCTGCAGCAGCGCTCTGCAGGGTGACGGGAAGTCACTCCCCTGTGTCACACACAAGGGAGCAGCAGAGGTGGTTGGTGCATTCCTGTACCTAGAGAAGGGATGAATGGCAAGGAAAACTCTCCTGTGGATCAAACAGTACGGGACCCCCTCACCAGCCTCGACATGGGCTGTGCCTCCCACACACCGCAGCTGGCGGATGCCAGGAAGTTGCGTGGAGCCTCAGCTCTCCAGCCTGGCTACAGATGAGTGGTTAAACAGGCTTCTGTGGTGCATTTCTGCAACTCAGAATGTCTGAGCCCTCTTCCCCTCATTTGCACACCGGCAGAGCTGCTGAGATTGGCTCGCTGCTCCACACCAGAGAGCAGCAGTGCCCAAGGCACCCAGCTGCTAAAAATGGATGCCCTGTGTAGGGGTCAGCTCTCTACACGGGAGGTGGGAGGAGGTCAGGGCAGTGCCTTCGGTAAGAGATCTGGCCCAGACGATGCTCTGTCAGGAGTACGTGCAAAGGAAGGGATGGGCTCCATGAGCCTCCCATCCTCTTCGGGGATAATTGGCAGCTTCTTGTCCCAGTCAGTATGGAGGGAGAAGGGGAGATGCTGTCAGTTAGCATTAGCAAGAGCTGGCACAGCTCTCACAGCAGCTTGCAGAGCACCATCAACACATTCCTCAGGCTCAGGCCAGCGATTTAAGTTGCTTGCTTTTCTAGCATAAGAGTCTGGTAATAATTTAAATCAGTGTAACTCCTCAAAAAGCAGCATTCTTAGAATTTCTGTCCAATTTACAAGTCAAATCACATGGGTTAGCACAGTCCATGATGCTACCTTAAGTGCTCCAGAAAATGTTGTTCTTCATTTTTTGCAGCAATGAAATCTCCCTTTTAATTACAATTTTCTTGACAAGAATTTGCAATAATTTTTTTAATCCTCTTTCTGGATAAGGATCAGAAGAAGGTGGTTCAGAGGTTTTGCAAGAGCAGCACAGGGAAAATTGCTGTGAATATTAAAATTATTTCAATGGACAATACTGTAATTCAGGGGTTTAGTTAAACCAGCAGACTGTCAGAAATGAGATTCATTATAATTCATCCCGAGAACAGGCACCATAAGGGCTCTGTGCTGCTCCACTATTCTGCATACCTCCCTGTTGAGGGCATTCCTTAGGAAGTGAAGTGAAACTCCGAGCAGTGAGTGCAGTGCAACCTGAGCCCACGTCCCGGATCTCACAGGACAGGGAGAAAAGACAGTGTGGAGTCTGGTTCCCCACTCACAGGGGGCACTGCTGGGAGGAAGGAGGGGAGCAAGCAACACTAGAGCCACAAAGGTTGAGAAATGTTAATAATTCAGCATGCATTAACATGCACATTCCTTGCCTTGAGAGCAAAGAGCTTCAATAGATTGCCTGGCTCCTTTTCAGCATGGGAGTGGCTGTTTCCCAACGTCTCAGGTTCCCTCTGGGGGTGAAGCTACCCCTTTGGAGAACCAGGGACACCCTCCTCCCTGCTGCTACATCTGCCCCCCTGCAAGAGATGTAGACTCTCAGCTCAGGGCTCTCAGGCTGGTGCTGTTAGTCCCTCTCATGTGCTGAGACACTGATGGCATCCAGTGAGGCACTGCTAGAAACACAACAGTGCCAGGAGGACTGCCCAGGCTTCCAAAATCGTGCACTGCTGCTGGGGAAGGGGAAACCAAATTTCCAAATCTTCCTGCTGCCTGCCTTGGCCACAGTACAGCTGAGCAGATGACAATGCTAACATCCCTCCCCCTCTGGTTTGCAGAGATCCAGGCACCCCTACTTGCCTGCTCCTGCTTCTGGGTTTCCTTTGAACCATGCCTACCTGGCATTTCATTCTGGGCCTCATCTTTCCCCTTCCTGGCACCCCATGGCAAGCTCACTGGGTGCTGCACCATGGTGATGGAGAGCTGTGCTTGTGCTCTGCACACTTCTCTGCTCCTCTCTGAGGCAATTCCAACTGCTCAGGTCCTGCGCCACCGTTCTGACAGCCTCCCACCTTTGCTTGTCCTCTGCACCAGGGAACAGCAGCCTGAAGTTTCTTTTGCTCTGGAGGAGAACTAGGACTGCCTGGTTTGCTGCTCCTCCCCAGTCCCAGCACAGACAACGACAGTTTGGGGGGCTCTGCTCTAACCTCCCAACTGGGATGGGCAGCAGTGTGCAATGCAGGGGCACATCTTTGAGAGTGTGAGACTGTCCAATTTCAGTACTTGAGCCAGGCAAGCTGAAGGATCCCTGGTACACAGGGTGTGGTCTCACCCTTGCCAGACTGGTAATGTGCCAAAACTCCTGCCTTCCTCAGGAACCATCTCCAAGTTGGGAAGGAGTGAATTTAGGAGCTATCCTCAAATACGATCATTGGTCTGCATGGTTTACTCATCTGTACACACCTTTCATCTCTCCCCAGTGCTATCATTTTAGTAAAGGACTTCAAAAGGAAAGGCAGTTGCTGAAGTCTCACAACCTATTGACAGAACCAACAGCATGAGAGGAAAAATTGGAACCAGAAAAAATGCATTTACAGTCTAATCTTGTGCTCAAACAATGCTGTACTATTTATGCTCCCAATGTATCCTTGAGTGCTGACATTTTATAGACAATTTCCAAAACAGGGCCTTGCCATTTTTGGATTATATTTCAGCTATAACTTTTAGGTCTAATTATTTGTGCTGACAACCACATATAAAAGAGGATATATCATTACAGTGGTGCAGCACTGGAGACACATCAGCATTCAGCATACTGACATACTAATAGCAAAGTAAGGGAAAGCAAGATTGTGGAGCTTTGCAATTTGCATTCGCTCTCAGAAATTTCTCTGATGAAAATAACACAACATTAAGGAGGAGAATAAGAGAAAAGATCCACTATATCAAGATAAAATAACTTGTTAATAAATAACCTTGTAGCAGTCACAGAGCAATAATTAAATGCATGGGTTAGCAGTACACAGTTTTAAGTAAAGCTGGAAAAATGTAAGATGTAATTATCAGTGCCAAACAAATTATAAGCATGGCAAATCCCAATGGAATATTTAGAAACTAATTTCTGGCTTCACATTAAATATTTGTGTATGTAGGTATTTTTGGTGGAGTGGGAAGGAAGGGTCGACACAAAGAATGAGAAATTCTCCACTCCTGCTGCCTTATATCCATTCTTAGCTGCCTCCCTCCAGCTAAACCATGTGGCTAAAATATTTAAGTGCCCTGTCAAAGGTTTAGTCTCTAGAGGTGTCTCAGCCATCACAGCAGTGCTCCAAATTCAGTGAAATCTGGGAAGCTTTGGGCCTTGGCTTTAATTTTTCTCTTTTTTTCCCTTGTTCTCATTTTTCACCCTTGTCTTGCGCTGAGGTAATTTTATCCTCTACAAAATCTATTTTTAGAAGGTAAACAACAAAGGTCCCGTGCCTTAGTACAATCTAAATGAGAGCATGTTCCAGGGAGAGAAACGGGATCGAACTCAGTGTACTGGAACAACTGCTATGACAATTTGTTAAAACTTGTTCCAGTGATGATCATAAGACAATTCATCCAGCTGCCTGATAGTTTGTGTGAGACAAGCCAGGATCTCTTCCCTGTGCCACCTGGGGAGCAGTGTGAGCATCCCTCACCTCCAGCGCGTGTGGAAGGACACACCCCCACAGAACCTGTGCAGTGGAGTCATCTCTGGAAACTAAATCCGGTTTTCTGCCAGAAACACCAGCTTTCCTCAGCATGAAATCAGGAGTGCATCGAGCTAGGTCTGGAGCTAGATTTAATTTAAAGGCTGGAGTTGCCTTTCATTACTGTCCTTTATTCACCTCTGGCTCTCTGAAAGCAGCAGGACAGAGCAGAGCAAAGCACAAATCAGGTTTTTGCTGAGTGGCTATGAGCTCCTGTGCATGTCACCAGGGGCCTCCCTGAGCCATCTCTGGTGTGGCTGGGGCCACTGCCAGAGCCCCCTGCTCTGCTGCCAGCCAGAGGAAGCCCCAGCCCCAGAGGAGAAAGGAGACGCAGACCTGCTCGTGCAATGGGCTCTTGTCTGAGTACGGACAGAACATGGAAAATGGGCCACCCCAGTGCAGGGACTGCTGAGGAGCAGGGAAGTTGCCTCAGCACAAGGGATCTGCATCTCAGCCAGCTGACCCGGCAGCAAGGGAGGGCAGCATGCTGGGTTCTCCTCCATCTGAGATCAAAAGTAAGCTTTTCGCCTCTAGAGGAAGTTAAAAAACTTTAAAAGCTACAGGAGGAATTGAGGAACCCACTTTCCCTAGCAGCTTGTGAGGGGACTGATCATTCTGATCTCTGCTTCCAAAGACTGCTCTTGATTTCCAGCCAGAAAGCAGCAGCAGTTTAGAGGTATTGCACTTGCACCTAGCACAGATAAAGGGTTAGAGAAGTATCCCCCCCACACAGCAGCATGCACTTCTTCCTACCCTGCCTTTGACAGAACTGCCCTGGCTGGTATTTGCATGCAAAATATATTCTGTGCACTTTAAATCTCAAGCAACAAAGGCATGCAAGCGAAGTATCAATGCCATCACCAGAGTCACAGTAAACATTAAGCAGATTTCATCAGGCACACTGTGGCTGTGCCTGGAAAGGAGCCAGTCTGCAGGGCCCCCTCCCCTTTTGGGGATGGCTCTCCTCTCCCTACTGGAAAAGTCCCATCTGACGTGGCGTACTGTAGATGGATAAGAAGTGAAAAGGACCAACCTTCTCGCTGATCTGAGAGATGAAAGTTTGTTTTGTTTGATGGCAGAGTGCGATGAAGATGAGGAGGGAATAAAAAAAGACAAGGAAAAACACAGAGAGTAAAAACAGGCCAAGCTTCATCTGTCCGCACACCACTGAAACGACAAGACAAGACTACAGAGGTCAGCCATGACTTCCCACCACGCACACACCACTCCACAGCAGGGACAAGAGAGCCACACTCGCACTGCTCTGGCCCGGAGCAGGGCCGGCCCCTCCGCCTCCCTGGCCCACCCACCGCTCCTGCAGGCAGGGCAGAGGGGACTGCACATCCCACACATCCCCACACGGAGGGTGCTGCAGGGATGGCCCTGCTCTGGGCCAGATGCTGGAAGCACAGACACGTTTACATGTGCAGAACACTCACACACACACAGAGCAAAGGACTCCAGCCATCACATAGACTGATGTGCTCCCATACACCCACTCCAGCTACAGAGATGATGGCAAAGGCACTTTAAACCCATTGACCACACACTGGGAAGACCATATTTTTGTAAATCCAAATTTTATAAAGTAGGAAAGAAATGCTCCAAGTGGTGAATCGAAAAATCTTCTACCATGAAGATCTGTTCCCTCTCTCCAAACAAAGAGCTAAATGCAGCAGAGAGGTATTAGGCAAGTGACAGACATGCGCAGTCTCAGCTGGGCTCAGTTCTGAGAGAGCCTTATTGGTACACTGTGCTGTGAGTGAGAGATGGACAAGAAATCAGAAGGACAAAAACACCCAGAGAATTGAGCAGGTCCCAGTTTTTGTTCCTGCGGGAGAGATAGCAGAAGGTTAGTTGCATTTTCCTTACAGACAAAGGAGATCTTATTTCTCTAGCAGGAGTGACCTCACTCCAGCTACAGATCTGTGGCATACCAGCTGTAATCGAACCCTCACTGAGAGAATACACAAATGGATTTGATAGTTAAAGACTGCTTATGAGTCACATTTTTGATGGAGGAAGGAGAAGGTGGGGGAAGGAATATGCTTTCCAGCAGAAATGCTGCAAATTAGAGAACAGCATGTGGCATTATACAGTTCAACAGTACAGTAAGCCATTTCCAGCAATCAGAGAACAGGATTTTAACCAACACTGACACGGTACAGGCAAGGCAACAAGCTACCAATAACAGCTACCACAGTGGCCTGCGAAGTGTAATGGAGCTTGCTGGAGAACAGCAAAACACTCTACATTTTTTTCAAACGAACTGATACCAGGGGACTTGAACCAGCCAACCCAGAGTTTAACTGGCCCATAAGTGAGGGCCACATCCAGCGAGGTGCTCCACCAAGACATATTTAAAACAGACAGGCCTAAGTTTAAGGTCCAGGTTTCTTCTGTCCTGCTTTAGAAAGGGAATTTACCTCTTGGTCTACAAAACATTAGCATAAGGCTCATTTGATCCTGTGAGACCCTGTGATGGGAGGGAACCTCTTTATTGCTGCTCCCAAGCCAGCACTTTATTTCCTAATCTAATGGAGCATATCACATCTGCATGGCTTCAGCAGACAGTGAGGGGCTCCTGCCTTCTGCTCAGTGCTTCCCAACAGGGAAGATTTGTTTCCTGCCCTTGCCCAGGAAGGACAGTGCTTTGGTGTGCTTGTGGAGGGCTGCATTTCTGGAAAGCAGCACTAACGCTGCAATAGGGCAACACAAACTCCAAGTGCTGCCAGCATGGACCAACCTACTGCACCCACTCGGACTGTGAGACTGAAGAGCAAGAGGCTGGTGAAGGGTGTGAGACTGAGGGATGATCCTGGAACAACTACAGGAATACCTGTCTTTGCTGCTGAAGCCCCCAGAGCCACCCCCTGCCCTTGGGAGGGACTGAGGGACCCCGGGCACACCAAAGGGATTCACTGTGGTGCCACTTGGCCTGCCTGGGGGCAAGGTGAGGTGTGCTGCTCCAGCTGGGGGACAGCCAGGAGCTTTGTTTTGGGGAATCTGGCAGGGATCATGCTGCATCAGTGGGCATGGACAAGAGTAGGCTCCAGCAGTGGTTTTCCCCAGGTGTTGACACTTCAGATTAGAGCTGGAAAGGTGAGGAGACACATGTGAAACACACTGATTCAAACAGATTACTTTCTGGTTTGTCAAACAGGAGCAAGTTTAGGACCTGCTATTTGTCATTAATTGCTGGATTATCTCTTAATCTCATTTTATATTAGTGGCTTATAAGCAATAAAAACCAGTAGCAGGCTATTTTGGAACATCTGTAAGGCAAGAGGGAACACCTGGGCAGAAAGTTCTCTCTGCTTTTCCCTTAGTTAAGGCTTAAACAGCTGCTACTTATCTGAGATAAACCTGATAAATGGTAAATTGAAAGTTTCATCTTCTTACAGGTTCCATTCACGCGGTCCCTTATCTCCAGTGCTCTATCCATGTCACTCCTAAACCAAGAAGCATGTTTTATCAACAGTTTTTCTGCTTTTTTACAGAGCAAGTGACTCTGAGCAGTGATGGTAAATAACATCTGCCCCCCCACCATGCAGGGACAGAGGCAGAGGATTTAAGCCTGGGGTTAGCCAGCGTATCCCCTGTGCAGAATACCACGGCTCACTAGGCACGCTACCGTGTTCTCACGAACCTGAGCTGCCTGGCAGCTGAGCTGAACATGCCAGGTCTAAGTGCAAGTCAAGTCACAGCAGAAAAGCCATCAGAGCATCTCAAACTCCAGAAGGTAAAAACGGGCTCCATTTGAGATCCAAGCTGAAACAGCAAAGAGCAAGGCCTTATCAGACACGTGTCTGCCAGTCCTGACTGTCAGATGGCTCTCATGCTCTACAGGCAGAAATTCCTATGCCGACTGAATTTGGCTTTTACTCTGCCACAGATGTGCTTGTCTGTGCAGCAGCAGCAATACTCTAACCACAGCAGTTTGCTGCAGAAAGAATGAATTTGGATTTATGGGGGGCTCTGCTTTTGAATAGTCTTGGTCATTAGCTGCCTGAAACAATGCAGGGGGCTGTGGCCAGGACATGAATACACAGGTCTAAGAGTTTAGATCACTAGCTCAAACAAAGGAACACATTTCCAAAGCTGTTCAGAGTGGGAAGCTAATACTTCCCTGAAAGCATCAAGAAAGTTCATTATCCCAACTGGCTCTGCAATTCTACTGGGAACTGCCAGCATCTGCCCTGCGTGAAAACCCTCTGGTGCTATGCAAGGCATTAATATAAAGGCCAACCCAGACACTTTGGGATCCAAAAGACAGAGAGGTTAACAAAAACCCAGAGGGGGATGAACCTCTTCCTGCTTATCTCCAAAAGCACATCTTGTGTCTCAAGGACTCTACATAAATCAAATTTTATCCTTTACAGCTTTTAGTGGTATAGAGGAACAAAAGGACAGATTGTCTTTTTTATGCCAGATTACATGAGAACAAGACAACCTTCCATTATATCCGATGAACAATGCTCTCACGCCACAGTGATGAGTATATTCCATCCTAGAAAGACAGACAGGATGCTCAGGGTGCCCAACCATCCTTTCCCATTCATAGTGCACACACATGCATGCATGAATTCAATTATGAGCAGAAAATCTCTGAGCACGAGAGATGTATTTCTTAGCCCTTTGTGCAAGTGGATATGGAAGGGGAGGAAATGGACATTTAGTTGGCACAGATATGCAGACTTAATTGTTCCACAGATGTCTGTGCAGGTCATGTGGGAAGGAGGGGGAGAGAGGTTTTCAAGTACATTTCCCTGTTGCATTATCATACACTGAGCCACCAGTCACTCTCTTTCTATTTTCCATAAAGGTCATTTTATAAATAATCAGACTTAAGCCTTGCAATGCACTTTGAACCATCAAAGGACTTTGCAAGGAATAAAAGTGTTAAGATTATTTAGTTGAGTTCTATAAAGCACACTGGAATCTTTAGATGGAACATGCTAGCTGAAGGACAAAGAACTATTATTTATTAAATAATGATCATTACAAGCATTACAGTATAGCAGAATGCTCGTAGAAACACACTGTGGTGAACACACTTCCTGCCAGGAGAAAATATGACGAAAATATTCACAGTAATATTTGGGGAGGAGAGAACTTGGCAGAAGCCTCCATGTGGCTTCTCTGGCTCTGAAGCCGGGCAGCTCCGGTGTGAGGATACACAGTGACAGCAGCACGAGCCACAGTGCCCGTGTCATGCGTGGCACAGCCCCGGCTGTGCTGGCCCGAGCCTGCTCACAACCAGCCAAGGTGCACCTGCCCACACTACAGCTGCTCTGACGCGGGTTACAGCAGCACAGCTACAGCCTCAGCATGGAGAAGTACCTGGGGGCACAGGAAATTAAGTTAAAGTACTGAAATTCCATGAAAAGGAGTGCACTTTCTTTGCCGGTGTCACTGGTCGCTGCTGCACTGCTGTACTGCAGCGTTATCCCGAGGTCAGGGCTGTGCACAGCGTACACAGGGATGTCGTGGCCCTTCAGACCCGCGGCCTCCTCAGCCGTGTGCCAGCTGCTGAGGGTTACGCTCTGTGGCCTCTACTGCAGCCTGGCTCTGCTTCTTCTGATGGTCCAGGGCAGACATCTGTCCAGAGCAGCACTCAGGGTCACCAGTCTGATCCAGCTGCTGGTTTGTGTTTCCTGTCATCCAGGCATCTCCCTCCCTAGTCTGTCCAGTCTCTGCTTGCCTGTGACCAGTGCCAGGCCCTCAAGCACTGGCAGTGCCCCTCTCTGGTCAAGTATTGTCACCCCCATCAGCCCTGAGGAGAGGCAGGTTTAACAGAGCACATTGCCAGAAGTGTGCATATAAGCTGGGTTGTAAACAAACATATTCCCTTGTTATTTAGCCATTTTTCAGACATCTCCACTTTTGGTTGCTGACTGTTCAACCACTGTCCACAGCTTTTACTCTTCTCCTGGCAATAGCCTTGAGCTTTGACTGCTGTTGCTATTTTAGCTGCTTTAATATTACATAAGCAGAAAATGTTCTTTTTAAAGGCGTCAAGTCTTGTTGCTCCAGGCCCGTGTCAGTCATTCAGAATTATTATTATTTACACAAGGTCCCTGCTGCAGTAAGTATCATATAGCCACAAGTAGCTATTTCAGTGAGCTCCCTCCGTGTCTGAGCCTAAGCTACTGCCAAGTTCTCAAGGGTAAAACCCTGCAGAGGCCAGAGAATTGCTGCTAGGGACAGAGCACCAATCCAAATTTCATTTTGGGTGATGGCTCCTTGGTGAAATTTGGCAAATAAAACTTCAGACTCCAAGCAGGGTTCCCTGCTGTGAAATGAAATACTAGCCTGGCCTTTCAAAAAGCAGACCAAGAAAGCACAGATTTTTGCAGTAATACCATTTCTATTTACTGCAGTCTGATTTACTAGTTTTCAATTTGGGGACAAGACAGATAATTCAGTTTTAAATGGCCTTTAAAAAAAAAAGTAGCTGTGCAGCTCCTTCTCTACAGTATGTGCAGCATTTTGGGCTAGAGAACTCACTGCACGTGCCCCACTGGGCCGTGCCTTGAAGGCCTGAAAAGCAGCACTTAAGAAGAGAGAATCGGGCAGCAGATTTCTCATTTGATGGCAAGCATGCAGCCAGTGGTCCTGTAAGTACTACTCTAATAGCACTGGCATTGCTCACTGCTCTAAGCAGCACTGGGGAACACTTCTAGTGAACTCCACAGGGTATTCTCACCCACAATCTTTCTACTCATCTCCTTCATGTGTAGAGAAAGGAAAGGGTAGAAAAAGCCCTTCATATAGGGAAAGAGTAAAATAACAGTGCATCTATTGAGGGGCATACCACACAGGCCACCACTTTCACAGGCATTTCGTAGGACAAGACTTCTGGCTGAAAATGCTTCTCTTTGTGCAGATGTCCCTGAAGCTGTAGGCAAATGAAAAGTGAAATGTGTTCCTAAAAAGCCAATAGTATAGGTGAATCAGTGCAATTACACTACACTCCCAGTGAGCATGACAAAATGACACTACCTTTTTTTTTCCCCCACACTAGGTCCAATCTGCCTTCTACTCTTAAATCGATTTCTTGAATATCTTGAATCAACATCTTGGATCTTTTGCTGCTAAATTAGACAGTAAGCTCTCTGGATTAGAGGAATCACATCTTCCATATGTTTCTATTCCCTTTCCTTCTCCCTGCACACCATCAAGTCCCAAATCTAATCACTGTTACAATATACTGTGGTAGATGTAACCATGGACCACGAATGGATGAGTGTTTCTCCGCGGTGGTAATGGTAACATCCATACCAGCACTGGCAAACGTGCTTGTGGTTACAGGGCAGGATAGGAATATGCCACTGTGCTCCCTTCAAAGTCCCTGCTATGCCCCAGACAGCCACCTTGCCCTGGCGTGCTCTCTGCTCTTGCTTTCACCCTGTTCTTGCTCCTCTGATGGTCTGGATGTTTTGTGCCACCCTGCAGCAGTGGGAGGCAGTCAGCTTCCAGTGCTGATCCCAGCCCCAATCCCAGCTCAGCAGCAGCAGGCAGATAGACCCATCAGTCCAGAAGCAGAAGGCTTATGAGGGTTGCTTTCCAGCACACTTAGTAAGATGAAAATAATAGCTCCAAGGAAAATGCATCCATTTTCCTTTACAAATCCCTGGTGTGGAAATGTTTTAACTTTTAATGAAGTCCATCTGTGCAGAAGTGCTGGCTCTAAAGGATTTACAGAGACAAGACACTGGTGTAGCCTGCTCCTTCCTCCTCCTGTTTTTTTATTGATATAGAAAGCCCTGAGCAGTGCCTAGATACTCCCTCTCAGCACCCAGTCTCTTCCTTTGTTAGCATGAAAAGTATAAAGATGCTAATGAGCCTGTGCTTTCTAACACAGCCCACTCACAAAGGATTACCTGGGAGGCTAGGAAAGGGGAGAACATGATCAAAAACATAAATCCCAAGAGTCAAGAGACAAACAAACATTTGAACTATTAGAAAAGCAATAGGCTGTAAATGAGAGCAGGCAAAAGCAGTCCCAAGAACTACACAGACTGGAAATCAGTGCTGCTGCTCAGCACTCAGTCATGTTTCCTGAGGAAGTGGATGACTCCTTGGGTATTCGCTACAATGAGGTCAATCACTATAAAACCACCAAGCAGTGGCGGTGCAGCCCACAGACTTAATTTCCACTGTAATTTAGCATTAATTAATGTCCTCTCTAGTAAAGATGCAGGCACTTTCTAAAGATCCTACTGTAAGTCACTGATCTGTCTAATGATAATACTGTAGGACTATTACAAAAACAAAAAAAACTGGGGTTCTTTTATCCTGCATCCCAGACTTGAGAAAATAAGGTATTTCTATTTTCTTCCTTGCATTAAAGAAATAAAATACTATTATTGGTTTGAATAACTTTTTGAAGTCTTTAACTAATCTAAGACTTTTTTTTTTTTTTTTGTAGAACATTTGCTTTCAGAAACTGTAAGCAAAAATATCCTCTAGGACCTAGTACACACAGGAAATATCATCTGATAACATCATCACAATTTATGGGGTGTCATGTCTTAAATACAGAGCAGGACTTTATCAGTACCACTTAAATTGGAGACTCACATCGGAAAGATTATGTGCAATAAAAAGGCTTGTTCCAAAAATTTATGTGTAAAAAACCGACAGTTAACAGCAAAACATGTCTAAGAACATGCTTTCGTCAGTGAACGTGAGAATCCTCTCACGCGTGCACCCACAGCCCATGCTCAGCCCCAACAGGACCGGTGAACCCCGCTGAGCACGAGCCAGGTGTAAAATCCAGTACACTCCTCAGTCCTAGGGGATTCGTTTGCTAAACAAAGAGCATTCATTAGTAAGGAACCATAAAGTTGTTAAGAAGAGGCATTTCTACCTCTTGAAGCTTTTGTGCCTTTTTCAGCCACATGTCTATAGAGAATAGAACACTGACAGTCTGAGCATGTCACAGGAAGCAAAAGCATCCCCAGTACTGCAGCAATACAGCTGGATATCCACACAAACCTATGTAAGAACAGCCAACCCGGTAACTAGAATCCTTTCTCTCAGAGTGCAAAGGGTCAATCTGAGTCAGTTTTAGTACAGCTTGCCTGAAAAATGAAATTGCAAGAATACAGGGAATTTAAAATCATCCATAAATACACTGTGAGAGTGAAATGAATGATTCCACTGCATAGATATAGCTTCATCTTCTGAATATGCTTAATTGGATACTTCAGTCTTCCAAAGACTTTTATAATCCAAATTATGCTGCAAAATAAAAAAGCAGTCCCCCATAATAAGCAACAAAAACCACGCCAGAAGCCACACCTAGAAGCAAACACATAGCATGAGAAGACTTTATCATTCTCATGTCCTCTTTCCACACTAACCAATGCATATACAGCCTTAAGATTGTATTTTCTTTCTTTAAATCAGAGGAAGGAAGAAATGAATATGAGAATTTATTATTAGTCTGTTGATTTACTATATGGAAATAAAACCTGGTTCTAACCTCCTAATAAGCACAAGCACAAGAATATTCTTTCTTTTCTTGGGAAAACCCATAACTACATTTCCCAGGGGTTCCTGACCAATGACTCTGGTTCTACGGAGTTTCATATTAAGCAGCACATTTTTTTTCTTGCCGAAATTAACAGAAAGTGTACAGGGAATTCAGCACTTGCTTCTCTCCAAGCTAATTCAAACACCTTCAATGTAGAGCAACAGAACTGCCGGGAGACTATTCTAATATAAAACCTAGTTATTTCGGTATGTTGAAAACAGTTTTAAATTGGCAACATAGCATAACCATTAGAAAAATTGCTTTACATGAATTGTGGCTAATTTCCAGCAGGTTCCCAGTGTGAGCCATTAATACCCCGAGGCTCAATCATTGATGCATATAAGATGGATTAGGACAACTCCAAAAAGCTGTTCAGTTTTTGAAGGTACACATTCCAAAGCAGAGGCCTAAATATCGGCTCAGTACAGCTGAGCACCTCTGGCTGACCAGAGCATGACCAGTTTTACACTACTCCACCAAAGGTTAATTTGTACTGAGAGGATTAAGCAGCCCTTGGTCCCAATCAAGATAACTATGACACAGAAGCTAAGGAGTTCAAGGGAGAAAGGAATTCCAATTCTGCCCATATTTCAGCATTTTACATAACACCATATAAACAGCAAAAACAGATTTCCAGAAACGTGAATCAAACACAACCTGGATCGAAGATATCATTGAACTTAACTTGCTGGTTTTTGAACAAAAGGCCGCACCACACAATCCACAGTGTAATCAGGGCATGAAGGCAGGGAATGTTCTCCTTTCACTGAAAACCATGAAGATTTTGGGAAGGAGGAGAGTGACCTCCTTGGGTGGAAGCTCCTCTTACCTCGAACATAAAGGTTGGCTGGGGCAGAGTAGAGGGTTCCTGCGCTGTTGGTTGCAACACATTCATATTTGCCTTGGTCTGACTCCTCACTGTTCTCTATTTGCAGAGCTCCTGTACACAAACAAGATGAAACAGATAATTCAGGTTATGGCAAATCTGACAATCAAATCAACAGCCTCTGAAAAGGAAGGCCATGCCCCACGCTTTTAAGGTATCTTCCTGGATAAATATTTCATGATGTTCCCTGGACCCACAAGGTACCAGCATGGAGCCAAAAGTACCCAGTCTGCTATTAGAAACTTGTGAAATTGATTATTGTTATTTTTCTAATGTGCAGGGAACCAATTACTGATTTATTTCTAACCATCCTGACCGCTTACATTCTTTGCCTCAATAAAGGAAAAAAACATACACATACACACATATTAATTACAGCTTCGTATGGGACTCCTGACTAATAAAGGACCTTTAATAAGTCTTTAATAAAAAAAAACAAGCACAAAGCACACTTAACTGTAGCTGTTTCCCATCTGATCCACACAAAGCCTAGCAAACACTAATCAAATTGTGACCTTCCTGCAGAAACTGGCAGAGTCCCATCCCTCCCACCTCACCACTCTTCCTTGGTGATGTCTCAAAAAGACATCTCTTTTTGAGAAAACACTTTGTCTTTTGTCAGCTTTTTCCATGTTAGTGATGTCAGTATTTTTTCAGATTTCATTATATACAATATAAAAAGATAAGAAAGTCAGTCTGAGACAAAAAACACACATCAGTGCAATACAACTGATTTGCTGAATGATGCTTGCATGAAGGCCACCCTCCCTTTATCCCAGCAGTGCCTGCTCCCCCCGCTTTGGGTCAGGAAAGTTGCTTATCCCAGGCTGCACGTTCCTTGGGACATGATCTGATTCAATCCCCAAAGTGCCAAACGCATGAGGGGCACATCTAAATAATGGCAGTAATTGTCAGGGCACCCAGAGTAGCAATTTACATGGGGCACCTGTACAGTACCCGGGATGTGGAAGTGAGCGATGGTCTAAGCTGGTTTGCTCTCATCTGCTCAGCCTATTCCACTGGTGTCCAGCAGTGCTCAGCCTGGCAGCCTGGCCTTTCATCCAAATTCTTGCCCAGCACAGATGACTGCACAACTGGTCACACCTAAACTCCCTTAACTGGGCTCTATATGCAGACTAAAAGATGGAGATGCAGAGAAAGAGAGAAGCAGGATGCATTTAACAGCAACCTAGCACTGCAGAGTGTGTGGCCTCTGGCCAGACACTGAAGTGGCTGCTGCTCTGCCTGCTTTCCCCAGGCATTGTGGGAATAATTTTTTAAGTGCCTCCAAGTGCTCAGATTCTGCTGGTTAGTATTGTCTGCAAGAAGGGAACTCTGCTCACAAACCATAGACCAAACTAAAAAATGTTAACCCCTTTGCTTGTAATGATCTGAACTCATTTCTGCCCACCATGGTTCAAAATGACCACTGAGAGCCACACTGAGAATAGCTGGTGAAATTGCCTTCTCCCTTCTTGCTGGTTCAAGCTGCAGAGGTCAAACTCAGTTTTTCGCATCATCAGAACAGAAGAAAAACTAATGTGAATCAACCACTGCCACCTACATTATTTAGAAGGATAAATTGAGACTGTAGCATAAGCCTATATGTCATGGGGAAAAATGAACTTCCCTGGGTTCTGCCATATAATAAAAATGATGTACAGAGCCCTCCCTATTGTTCCATTAGTGCTGGAAATGAGGCTTCAGCTAGACAGAGAAAGCTTGTTTGCAAAAGTCCACCTACTAACGAAAGGACCTGCCAGCTTGCCTGGCCACAGCGCTCTGGACACCCACAGGCTGAAGCCTACAGAGCTCTGCTGCTTAATTCAGGGAGAACAGTGAATTTCTACACCCTGTCTGGGAAAAACATCTTCAAGCAGACAGCAGCATGATAGGCAGTGGAGCAGGACAAAGCTTCCCAGCATTGACAAGACAGAGAGAATCAGATAATCTAGAAATGGAAAAGACCTATTAGGTTACCTCATGCATCCCTGGGGGCCAGGGCAGGATTGCTCTCTGTTGTAAACGTACTTGTGTGGTGTCCAATCCCATTTTAAATGTGCCAAGTGATAGGTCTTTCACCACTTCCTCAAGGAATTGATGCCACTGCCTGGTTATGCTCTCTGTCAGGAAGACTTTCCCAGAACTCACCATATACTACCCCCTTTGTAATTTCTGCTCATCACTTCTTGGGCATGCATGTGCTGCAGAGCTCATTCCAAGTGCTTCCATCAAGCTTGTCTGGGAAAAGTTGTCTGCTGCAAGATGTACCCAAGCTTAACAAAAAACTCAACTGGCTGGGCTGGAAGCAGAGCCAGCTCTAAGTGATAGTAGTGTCTGTCTAGAAAAAAATTAAGATCCCTAGATAATTCTTCCATAAACACATACCTTTTCATATGACCCTTTTAGCCATTTAACACATATTACTGGTATTCTTTTACCCTTTATACTCACGATCACCATGCCTCTTAAATGTCAGTCAAACTACTTTTCATCTTTAGGGACCTCAATAGTAGAAAAAAAAAAACTTAAATAGGATGAAGAAAATGAGAGGGGTTTCAAAAGAAATGTTGTTACTGCCTGCCAACATGGACCAATTTCTAGAATCATACTATAAACATGCAACATGTCAGCAACTGCCTACAAACTGCTCAGGGACATTGGGCAAGGGACTCTGGGTTTGTGTGGGTTGGCACGACTATTCAAATTATGGTGTGTCAGGAGGAAGACAAGAACCCAGAGCACAAGGAAGTTAACACAAACCTCTCAAATGAACCAGAAAGAAAACAGGTACAGCAATAAATCATCATTAGACAAACATACAGATCCTGCAGCATAGCTGACAGCCAGCAGAAACTGGAAGGATCATGGTAAACTGATGGCAGTCAGCAGGGCTGTAGGGATTTTCTTGAAGGACAACCTACAACTAAGTGATGGATCCAGGCAAGTGTAGGGTGTCTCAGAGTACAAAGATTTATGAATAAAGTTAAGAAGCGCAGACATTTCTGGAATCAGAAAGCTGGAGACAAAAATGCATCTGGGACTTGGAAAAAAACTTCCTTCAAAATGCTCTCAGCCCTAGTTCAGTGATCCCAGAGAAAGACATCATCTCTGGGAGGGTTTATGTCTAGGCTGGACAGGACACAAGGAGTACAGGAAAGTTAAGAGCTGAGTTCTGAGTAGCATTTTTCCCTGACATTCACTGAAGCTGCATCCAAAGATGCTCAAAAACACAGTGAATTCTTTGCCTCGAGAAGTGCAAAGGACCTGATTTCTATTCCTAGCCCTGTCAACATCTCATAATCTTCTGTGCCTCTGCAAACCAAAGCTAGGAAGGCTGATTTACTTTTATTCATTACTTTGGGATTTATGTTGCATAAGTTGCTGAGTGAGGTCTTGTTCACACAGGATGTTACTGCAGACTTCTCACATGGACTCCTCCAGTGCTCCCATGCCAGGTGCCTTGTTCCCAATTGTGTGGCCGAGTCCTGATAAGCAATCAGATAGCAGGGCTTCAGTGGATGCATGAGGACCATCTACCACCAGGACATGGATACAAGCACAGAGGAGCAGTGAACAGCTTGTTTGGGAGATGGTGGGGCTCTGCAGCAGCACGTGCACATCAGAGTGAAACCTGTCCCTGCTGAGCACCGCTCGACCTCCGCTGCTCCTCCACACCTGAACTGCAGCAGGGCTCCAGAGGAAGAGGGGAACAGTTCCTCACCACGCTGCCGTGTCAGTCTTGCTTGTGCCTCAGACCTGCTCCTGATAACGCATCTCAGCTTACCAGAAAGCTGACAGCTCCTGCAAAAAACCCCTGGCTGCTCTCCAGTGCCAGGGAGAATGGTGACAAGGCAGAGTTTTCTGGGGCTGAGGGCAGGAGTCAGCCCTGCTGACTGACAAGCATTCCGTATTTTATATTCCTTATTCCTCTTTACTCTGCTGGTATCTCCTTGCCAGCCCCTCCCATCCTCTCCTAGCTTTTCTTTTGCTCTTTAACTCAGGCACAGACAGCAGCCCCTTTAGCAGCTTTCCAAGATACTTATCTATTCAAATATACTTGTGCTCAGGCAGAATCATTAGTTGCAGTGACAGTGGTTAAAAGAAGCATTTAAAAAGTGCCCTGCACAGAGAAAGCATGGGGAAGGCAGATCCTGATAAGGGACGCTTTTTGGCAGTGGTGGGTACTGTTGTGCCATGGAGGGCTTGTCACTCTCTTCTCCAGGTGACAAACCAAATGTAAAAGGCTCTGAGCTGCCATACAAATTGATCTCCCTGAAATCCTGCTCTGTAGCTCACTGGGTGCTTGTGCCCTTTTCTCCCAGAGAGCACCGCACGGAGCCAAACACCGCAGCTCCCCGGGCAACACCTTTCTGTATCAACTCAGGTTGGAGCTCCATCCCCAGCAGTGGGAACAGCTTTTTCTCTATCAGGGCATCCACAGCCTCAGTCCTCTGGGCACACAACGAGGGGACTGATTTTTTGTTCTGGTTATAAAATCAGGCATGGAATTAAATGCTCTTGTAAGTACCCAAGAGCCAGAGAAACCAGGCTGCAGACACAGCACTCATCTAAGGAAAGGACTTGCAATGCAGATGTAATGAACCCAGATACCTGACCAGGGCCCTTCCTCTCAGCAAAGAGGTAGATTTTGCCCACCTGCACACTACAGCATGTCGCTATCCTACACCCCTCCCTTTTCTTTCCCCCTACTTCCCACTAGCTTCCTTCACATAAATACTGCCTGACTTCTCCTCCAGCAGCATTCTTAGCACCCTCTTCAGCCAGTTCCCTCTTCCACAACTGCTCAGGTGTGGGTCCCAATCCTTTTGTTAAAAATTCCCTCCTAGGGAAGGAGAATTTCTCTATAAAAAGCCAGGGAGCTGTGGAGCAGGGTCAGAGACAATCCCAGATCAAATAAGAACTCGTAAATGTGAATATGGTGGACAAAGAAACAATGTGAAGCCCTGACAGAGGGGGAGTTGGACTCTGACATCCTGGCTGCTGCCTGAGATAACAAACACTTGCTGTGGGAACTGTGAAAAACCACCAAACCATGTGAGAGTCACTAAAAATGAAAATAAGCATTTCCCACATTCACTATTTTTGGTAATTTATAACAGCAGCATCTCCCAGCTGTTAGAGAGGATTACACCTAGCCTCCACCAGCTATCGGCACTGCCAAATATGCAAAACAAGGTAACTACAAATATATTTTCATTGTTAGTGTTCATTATGGTTATTATGCCTGCGAGAACGGGGACTGGCATACAAGGGGCCTGTTCTGGATGGCAGCACTGCTGAGAAATCACTCTCCGGAGCACCAGAGGCAGCTGCTGATAGTACCTGACTGCTGCCAGGAGCTGGACTCAGGCAGAGAGGGAGGAGACGAGACCCAACATTCTCGGCAGCGTGAGGCCTCATCTTAGACAGCAGAGTTCCAGGATGCTCTGATCTCTCACTAGCAGATACAGGGAATCTCAGGGGACTCTGCCTCAGGAGCAAAACTACAGCACTGTCAAAAGCACAGTAACACCTCTGTGTGCTTCTAAAGGGACATGAGTCAATCTGAATGTGACAGTAAGAAACATGGCATTACAAACATTTCCAGGCACTACCCCACCCAGCCTCCCCCTGACACTTCTCCTGCAAGCAGATCTCATTTTTAAATTGTTTTTCTTTTGCTTTCCTTTGGTGACTGGAAAAGCTCAAGAAACAGGGAAAAAATCCTAGAATACACAAAGTACAACCAAATGTATAAACACGCACTCAAAAAGAAACAGCAAAATTCTTTTAGCTTCCTCTAATCTCTTTGGATAGCTTTATGCTCCAGCTCGCATGATAGCATCGAAATAATGGAGCTATATTTAAACCAGTTCACTTGGGACTGGAAAAGGTTTTGCTACAGCTATACAGAAGTTGGTGCGGGTGTTTACCTGGCTTCCCAGACAGCTTCTGACACCCAAGTGAGCTGATCTAAAGTTAATTCAGACAGACCTCTGCTACGCTGACGTCTGCAGGGAAGAAATACTCTTATGTATAGGAACCTCTGATATTTCCTGTGGTGACAGAAAAGTAACAAATAAATCTGACTGGAAAGGGATAGTGCCTGAGATGATGAAATTTCTTTACCTCCTCATGTGTATCCGATCTAGTGCCTGTTCAGTCCAGCACCCACTAGAAATACAACTGCATTCTGCTCTCTCTTACAGCCCAGGGCAGGAAAATGTAGCCAGGTTTCAAAAAGTTGAGTGAGTTAAATTGCAGAGAAATGCTGGAAATGAACATCTTATATTCTACTTTCAAAATATAAATGTGGCAGAACTTGCTTAAACATGGATTTGCTGATACTATCTGTGGGTCACCTTAAGAAGCCAGCTCTTGCCTAATCTGACAGGCATTTGCCAGCTCTATGTCTCTCTGATGAACAAACAGGGATTTCAAGATTAAATTACTATCTGGGACAGTCCCAGAGGGGTAAAGAGTGAAGCTACAAATGGAAATTCTGAATTATGGATGAGAGCTCCTCCCATTTCAGGGAAGCCAGAGATGTCTTGGACAGAAAGGACCAAATATGTGGGGGTAAGGTCAAATGAGTTTGTTTAGAGATAAAATCTCCTCCTGTTTGGAGGGGTGCATGGTAGAATATCTCAGGTCATCCTCTGTCTAACCACACGCTGTTCCCTCCAGGTGGGTTTGCCGTCGGCTCTGACAGAAACGTCTTGGATACCATCCCAAGAGCTCCAGACACACAACTCCTACCGACAGTCACAGCAGCAATGAAATCAAACCAAAACCACCCCTTCCCCCCCAATATTATTACCAAAAGGGTTCATTAAGAGTAATTACTTCACCCTTCCTTTCAGACCAAATTAATGGATTCCAAAGCATCAAACTTACCTTAATGAGGAACAAGAGTGCAGCTGGGTATAGAACATGGCAGAACAGTCACTTCTACATGGACACAACCTCACCATCATAAAAGCACTTTCATCTAATCTGTCGTTATCTTTAGAAATTCAATGACCTCTATTTTAAATAAAAGGCATTAGGCTGACAGAAATCCTCTAGGAGAAGCCAGAGAGCAGCACGTGGCTTCTGTTTGCTCTCACAGAAATGTCATCTTTGACATTCAAACAGGACACATATATTTTAAATAATGTCAAGAACACTCTTAAAATACCTCATCAGGACTCAAACGGGGGTGGGAAGGGGGTGGGGGTGCGGTAAACTTATGTTTTATGAGATGGATGGTTCTTTCCACAGAGATGCGATCGGTTCCCAAGCAGGACGTATGGAGCATCCATGTGGTTCTGGTGCTGAGTCACTAATGTCATCAGCCAGGACGAGCGTGCAGCAAAGCGTGCGGGGAGGCCCTGGGATGGCTGCACACTCAGCGTGCTCGGCCGCGAGCTCAGAGCGGATGGCGAGTTAGCATTCCATCTGTCATTTCACTTCAGCATTTGCGGTAGAAATAGGAGATGAAGAAATAGTTTTAAGGAGTTTGTAACATCACAGCTGTCAATCTCAAGCGTTCCAAAGGGAGGAATGACAGCTATGGTAAGCCCATTCATATAAAAATAAGGTTTCCAGTCTTTTTCCCTGACCCAGATTGGCTACAGAGGCAACTTAATGCAAATATGTATCAAACAGCTATCCACATTTACTCTAAAATCACTTAACAGGAGCTGAAAACATTAACCCCCAGCAACAGAACCAGTTCCAAGAGTCAGATTATTAACTTCCAGCAGTGATTCGGGGGGAAAGGGGGAGGAAAAGGGAGAAGGGGGAAATCTGAACGAATAAGGTTGTGTTGATTTACAGGTAGAAGTCATTCTGTCAGGAAATCCAGAGGTCAATCAAGAGGGGTAACCAAAATCACAAGAGAATTCAGAAGGGCCTTAGCACATAATGCTGATTAACATGCTAAAGTTAATCTAAAGAGACAGCTTTGAGTGTTTAGGCTAGAAAAAACAACACTCCAATTGGAAAGTCATTACTGGTGCATACAGGCTGTGAAAACTAGCCAGGGACTGTGCACCAGACTGGGCTGGGCTGTCAAACCAGGGATGGTTTTAATTAATGAAAGCTTAGAGAGCCCGTTGTGCTTCTGATTTGTCTATTTAAAACAAACCTTAATGCTGCAAAACAACACTGGCATGTCCAGCTCAGAAAGGAGGGTCTAGGTCAGTGGTTCTCCACTCTGCCGTCACATTAGAGGGTGAGTGCACTTGAAAGAGAAACATGCGGAACACAAAGGTGCTCCTTATCTCAGAGTCACATTTGCTCAACCTTTGAAAAATTTTTCTCCTTCCAATTAGATTTTCATGACCACCAGCAGCAGCGGAGATGAATTTGACTGTTCTCTTGTGAAAATGTTACCTCCATACACTTACACCAAAGCAATCCATCTAAAACCCCCGAAACACAAGACCTCAGAGGTCACAACTGTGTGGGAAGTTCAGAGACTTTCAGGAGCTGCAAGAGATGTCAACTCTCCTGTGGTGGAGGCCTGGGACCATTTTCCAAACTTTTGCAAACTTTCCGTTGAATAACCCCCTTTCAGCAGTGCAAAATTGCAATGGATGAGTCTACAAGAAATCACGCTAAAACCCAACCGAAATAAACACACTAGTGGGAGAGTGCAGATGAGCGAGAGCACTGGCAGAGTTAGGGCTGAGAGTAAAAGCTGGAGATGAGAAACACCAGAGGAGAAGGGACAAGGCAGACAGGAGATGGAGTGACGTGACAACTGGAGGCACATTTCAGCATTCTTACCTCTGATCGGTGTACCACCTGGTGAGGTAATTTGAATGCAAATAAGATTAGAGAGAAGCATTAGTACAAAGAGGAAAGGAAGAAAATTATAACTAAAAAGCAGAAAGTTGTTTTAAAGCTAGAATTTGTATTAGCGCGACAGGAATAAACAAAAAGAAACTGATGTGCAATAAAAGTCAGAGTGACACTCTCAGGAGGTTAGTAAAGCTTATTGCTTTCAGGAGTGCAGCATCCAGCCCTGCATCTCGCCATTAAAATCCCCACCCTCGTGAACAGGGGCCAAACTAAGCTGCCGAGGTGGCACTGCTGGCTGGCCTCACCACTTGCATTCACCCACACCACTGTTCAAGCAGTTGAGATGGAGGACACCTTGGGGAGATGCTGCAGTGCCCCTCCATTCCTCATACAGAACAAGGAGGGTGTGTCCCGGGGCTGTGTGACTGGGAGTGTGCTGGGCAGGAGGGGTGGAAAGCACATGGTTGCGGGCACTCAGTGCAATTTGGCTTTGAGGTTAGAATGACCAGTGGGACAAAATCTGCTTGCTTAAAGACACTAAACTAAGAGGAAAGCGTAATAAATCAGTTTTGAGTCATTCTCCACATTCGCATAACCCTTGCATCAGGCCCCCTCTGGCAAAGAAATTGGTGTCACGCAGAATTAACTTTACATACAGAAATACTTCAAAATGAAGTGGTTTCTGGTAATGTAACAATGGCACGCTAGCCAGACCTCTGTTGTTTCTGCCTAATTTGGATGTTAGCAGAAGAAAGGAATCCCTACCCTCTTTATAAGGCACTGGAGATAATTTTACATGCTGTAATGAGGAGTATCTTATAAGGAGGGCTTCTCTGGGAGTGAGGTTAAATTATCCTGTTGCAACAATCTATAAAGGTTCGTTTTATGAGGTCAAGGTATTTAGCAAGTGGAGGCTCCACTGGTCAGTGTCTTGAGTTCACTATACAATCAATACTGAAGCACGATGGAGAAGCTCCAGATGGGCAAATTGGCAAGGAACCCTTCTAATCCCCATTTTTGTCCCCTTGGTCTTAATTTGCACATATGAAGGCTGTTAGTATAAGGGAGAGATTCATGCAAATTGAATCTGTAGGCAGTTCATGGTATGTGTTGGTTTTATGCAGATTTGTAGGATCTGAATACCAAGCACTTACCAAAGAAAACTGAGGAGTTTAAACAGACAGAAAAATAGGGTTAAACAGGACACAGTGTGTCAAATCATGTTCAGTGTATTGATTAATAAATACCAGTATGCATACAAGAGTGTCGTGCATCTCAGATTTACAGCTCATTCCATTATCCACAACAATGATCACCCAATGGGAAAGAAAGACAGAAAAGAATTTCTGTAAATACAAAGAAGGCATATTTTAAGCACATTTAACTTGCCTCTTAAAAAGTAATTACAATATTTGTACTTATTCTTTTTCTTTTCTAACTACCCTTCCTTGAGGCAGAGTCCCTTTTTTGAAGCCGGAGCAGCAATTCAAACTATTCATTTTAGCATTTTCCTCTGCCAAGATGACATTACCCCATTTTAACTTTATGTCTTCTTACATTTTCTGATGTCTTCTATCCAGAGATGACTGAAGCATCAGGAAAAATCTTGCAGTGATTGAAGTTGTGGGTAATCTCTCTCTTGCAATAATAAATCTGCTGCTTACTTATCTTAGTAACTACTGCTGCCCTTAACAGAACAGCTATACCCAGAGATACTTGCATGGAATAGCACAGCCATGGAAAACAGGGTTATTTCTCTTTGCCTGTTTGGAAAGTTTGCCAAGCGGTATTTTTGCTTCGTTTGGTCTAGGGCATTCCCCCTCTGGTGTATTGTGTGTCCCTTGCCCCATCAGTTCCACAATTTTCAGAGTTAAGAAAAGCATCACCACAGTGTGTCACTTCCCATGGGAATGGTGCAATGACTTTGAGAACAAGCCCAAGGGGCTGAAAACATGACTTCCTTATCTCTCATCTGGCTGAAATAGGGTTTGTTGCTCTGTCCTAGAACTGAAAAGATTCGCAGGAAATCTTTATATCTACTCCCTGTAGAGGCTCAACCCTTTCTCTATTATGCAATTGTCTATACAGAGCTCTAGAAGCAACTGCATACTTGAGGCAGATTCCCTAAAATGTTAAATGTGGCCAGCTTATTTTTTCATTGGTTGAATCCCAATCCTCCTGGCTTCTGAACGCAATCCAACCCCTGTGGGAGCAACACAGAGGCTTGCAGGCAGCGTTTGTTCCATGTCTCTCTCACCTTTGCAAAGTTAAGACATTCACTTTTCACTCAGAGGACACCATTACAGAGCGTGCACAAGGCTTTTCAGTTGGACCCCAAATCTCCTCATCCAGAAGGAACAAACAGAAGTTTCCCTTTACCCTTCATGTCATATGACAATTGATCTCTGGCTGCTGTCCTTTTAGGGTGTCCCTCAAAGGGACCAAATCACAGCACACAAGCCACAGAGTGCCAACATAAGAGAGTCCATCAAGTGATGGAGGTGTCATCATTCAAATTGTTACTGAGGCCAACTTGTGCCCCGTGATCACCAGGCTGCTTTATGCAGAGGGCACCCCAAGATCAAACTTCAAACCCAATTCCTTGTGTTTGAAAGGTTTTGAAAGACTCATAAGGAAGGAGAGTTTATTTCTTCTTCATGATAACAGACTGAGTAATACCCCATACATTCACCTCAGATGGGAATAAATGCTGGCCCTGACATTGTCTGTGTACTGGAAGCACCTAGTCAGACACCTAAAGCAAGGAAAAGCATAGGATGATACACTGGAAAACCCCCTGGGGTTATTTGTGCCAGTACTTCCCAGTGTGGAGAAGTTCTGTTGGAGAAGGGACTTCACTCTGCTGACAAACTCACCCCAGGCTTACCAACACAGCACTTCCTTGTAGGAACCTAAACCACCAAAAAAAACCACTCCAAAGCAACATCAGCAGAGAAACCAAGGCTCATGCTAGCTGCAAGTGAGCCCTAGGGCAGTGCAACACTGAATTCCAGAGAACTCTGACAGTGCTTCTGGCTACTTGCTAGCATAGGTTTAGGGGAAACTCTTTTCCAAAGTGAAAGTACTACAGGAAAGACTATTTGCCCGCAGATGCCACAGGGAGTCTGAACATATTCCACAACTGCTGTGTGCACCTCACACAGCAAGACCCAGGTGTGCAGTTTAGGCTCTTCCAGGAGACAAAACTTCAGCTGTCAACTGGCTGTTGGCCATTTTCCAGTCAGTCCTTTCTGAGACAGCATCCATCCTTGTGTGGGTTCCCAATCTCCATTCTTTTAGGCTGTCCTTACATCTCGTTCCAAGTCGATGCCTATCTGACGTCTGGACTCAAAGCTGTTCCTTGCTAGGAGCTGAACATCTGCTGGTTGGTGTCTGCTGGGTATTGCCAGTGAAGCAGGATGTGGACATCACGGCCACTTCAGTGGCATAAAGAGGCACCACGTCTTTTTGCATGTTAGCTCTGTGCAGGTTGGGTATTCCTTTTGTTTCCAAGCAAGCAGTGCTTCTACTGATAGGATCAAGCCTAAATGAAAATGCCTGCTGGTAACTCTGAGAGCCCAAATGCAGCAAGGTGATACGGTGAGCCAGCTCCCACTGCTTCTTTGTTAGAAGCACCTTCACTTTTCCAGAGAGTGACTGAAGTCACCTGCAGAGTCCTGTCTAATACTTTACTTGCAGTTAATTGCCTGGAAGTCACACCAGGATCTAGGGCATGGTTCTGTAACTCAGTTAATTGAAAGTGATTAACAGAGAATGATACTTTTTGTAACACCAAGTTCTCTACTAGATGAAAGATAATGCTTTCTGAATTTCTGGAGTTTCCTTACATGGCAAAGATATATGTTAACAGTCAGAATAGCTATTTATTCTAACTTGACGTTTTGTACAGAAGTTTTCTGAAGAGCAAGGTGGAAGAGCAATTCTTCAGCTATGAAACTCACGGGAGACATTCAAGAGCTTTGAGAGTATGAATTCCAACTGAACTGCTTTGAAGTCCTCAGGAGCTTCTGATCCAAGAATCTGTATAGAACTGTGAAGCATCAGCACAATCCGATCCATACTGAGAGAGTTTCCGCCACATCATTAACTGATTTTAAAACACAGTTAGAGATGCAGCACTGACTCTGGCTGCCAGAACGCATGTGTGTATCACCTGCAATACTACAATGCCTGGAAAGTTTTAAAATCAGTTCAGCCAAACAAGTTTTAAATGTGTTAGCATGCTGGGGAGGTTTCCCAGCCCAGAGCTGGCCTTAGATCCTGTGTCACTGACTGAGAGGCAGTGGGTGAAGCTTCACACCCTGGGGGGAGAACAGGGAGTCGTCCTGAGTCACTGCACTTGCAGAAAAGCAGCCTCTCCACAAGAGGTGGGAAGTATTAGCAAGATGAACAAGGGAGAATTTTGCTACAACCAGCATGAGTCAGAGACCTTGCTTTTGCCTTGATCTGTGATAACAGAGATGAAACCCTGTATTTATTTGTGTTCTCATCTCTATAGCTATTAGCCTAACATTTACTGGCAAAACTACCCAAGAACTGGACCTAAAATAGAATTAAGCTTTACTTGGGAAGAAAAACCTAAGTAAGGGTGAGAAAGAGTTATAAAAGCCCTCCCAATATAGAGTTATGCTGTCAGAAGGCGTAATAGGAAAAACAAATATACACACATATAAATATAATTACTAAATGAGGTAGAGTAGGATACAAGGAGATTTATAAAGTGTCCACTTGCTCCTGACAAAAACACCACTTTTCTGGGGTTAAAAAAGCCTGAAGATGATGGCTTGGATGTCTTAAACCACAAACTCTAGTACCTTCACAGACGACGAACAGAACTCTAGAAACTGATGTTCAGAGCCCCCCTGGGGCACATGATCTGACTGCATGCAAGTTCAAAGACCTGCCTGAAGCCCCCAGAGCACTGCCAGCCCACATAACTGTGAGTGTCAGAGCACCTTTCCCAAACATGCTGCTTCTTCACCTCTACTTAGTACATACTAGGAGCCTGAAGAAACAAAATCATCCCTCAACCCCCTAAATCAGACTCCAAAGCTGCTTTGACCCTTGTGACCTAGATTTCGTACATCTGAATACTAATATATGATGTACTCATTGAAGGTCGGACACTATATACACAGTATTGGGCTCACAATGTGCTGTAGCTATTTTAACTATATTACATCTGTCTCACTTTTATTGGGTTTTAATTAAACGAAATTAAATGAGCGTATATTTAGATTGAGATAGTATAAACTGACATTCATGCAGATATGCCAGGCTGACTATAAGATAAGATCTTAATGGAGCAGAGGCTTTGCAAACTATTAAACTCTACCATATAATGAGGTATCTATTTAAATACTCTTTTCTTTGAAAAGCAACTCTGCCCAACTATGGTGTAGTGTTGGAGAGCTCAATTAGCACCTTGCAGAACGAATGGGAAACTGCCCAAGGCATCACATTGCTCATACCGGGTGCTGCAGTCACCCAGATGGGCTCAGGCACTTCCACGTGCAGGCCCTACTTTATGTCCACTACAAATACAGGAAAAAGCCAGAAATGCAAGCAGGGGTTGAATCTCTGGCCCATGAGAAGCTGCAAGCTTCTCGTGCACGGTCCCCACTCATGCCAGGGTGGAGCAGAGCCTTGGTGAATCTTGCATTGTATTACCAGATTCCTGAAAACAAAGCTTCAAACTCGTATTTAGAAGTCTCTTGCACTGAACTGTGGAAACCTCCCATACTACGTTGGAGAGCTAATCAATTTCTTTTGTGAGTCTGAGGATGTGTGCTGCTCATTGATTTCTAAAAGGTTCCCTTGACACCTCCCTTGGTAATTACTGTGTCTTCAGCAAGCAGCCAGCTCTAGAGTTTGAATCCCAGGTGAAATATTCAATTGAGATGTTGCTCAAGAACAGCAAATAGGAATGAAAACTTGGACACTGTGACAGGCTTTACTAGTTTGTTTTTAAACTTTCTATCTCACCAAAGTTGTGAAGCAGCTGGTAGAGAGGCAGCCAAGTGCCTGTGAAAAGGAGGCTGGAGAACATACAGCAAGTGCATCAGAGGCTGCCTTGCTGCTCATTTATGGTAATTTCTGATGCTGATTTAGTCAGCTACCAAGTGAAACACATCCATGTGCACTTTCCTATTGCTGCTTCTTAAAGCTTCTCAGAATAACTAACAAGTGTGATATTTTCTTCCCAGCACAAACAGATCAAGATTAAACCATGTTGTGGGGGAGATAAGCTAAAGGTCACTGGGAAATCTCATAAACTAGAAATGCATTAGTATAATTAGCGTTCACTGGTACATCAAGGTGGGATCAGGAGTGTCAGGCTGAGTTCTATTTTTGCTGAGAGTGATGTCTCACTTACCCACTCCTCCAAGTACAAACCTACTTCTTATCATCCAAGCACCATCAGATGTATGCAGAAGGCTCCCACCATGGGGAAATATTTCAAGATGTTCACCTTAGTAAGAAGAAGATGGGGATGCCCCGGCAGCAGCACTCATAACAAATGGCTTTTAAGTGCCCAGAGATAATCATGGCCAGGCAAGGCAGTCTGCCTCATATTTAAGCATGAGACCTCTCTAGACCAAAGTTGTTCCAGCTCTGGTCCCTTCTGTACTTTGTGTAGAGTACTGGGGGCTTTTTCCCCCACACTAAAGCTGCTGTGTAGTCATGCTGTGCATTGTTAAACAGCCACTCTAATTCACACTGGGGAGCTCCACTTCATCAGTGAATAAAGCAACGTTTTATTTGCTTTAATTCTCTAATGGGCTTTACAGTCCTGGGAGACTGAACAAGGCAGTAGAAAACAAGAATTCCTTGCTAAAATGAGTGCATTCTTAGCCACCCCCAAGAAATAACCATCTGTATTTCAAAAGCTAGTATCGGGTCGTCAAACAAAAGAATTAACAAGAAATGGTGTATTTCCAAACTGTGTCCACCTTCCTTTGAAATCCACAGAATTGCTGCTTTTTGGATTTTTATTTATTCTTGTGGTGTCACATAGTAAGGACAGTAACGAGCTCAACGGAAAGCAGAGCACTGCCTTGCAGAGTCTGTACAAGGAGTAAAGTTGCATATGATTGTAAAATCTCAACCAGTATCTCATTATCCTGATTTGCACTGTGATCCTATTAAAAAATACCTGAGACCCACTGAGTTGGTAGTGAAATGTCTGAGCCTGCCAAGGATTTGGGGCAATATCAAGATGGTCTACCAAAGAAGATATCCAGGTGATGTTCCAAAAGGCACGTCCACTCTAATGTCTCCTTTTAACACATGATATCCAGCCAGAGAGGATCACCTCCAAAAACTGTTATTACATTGTAAAAGAAACAAGCTCAGAGCAAACCGACATTTGGGTTTAGAATTGCATTTCAGGGAGAAAATAACAGCAGCATGTAAAGAGAAAAGGGGAGAAGAGTGAGGAGGCTGGGAAGGCTTACTTGCTCTGCTACCTTACCCGAGCGGAGTTGCTTGATTCGCCCATTGCTGGTTGCAGTGTCGACGGGCAGGAAGTCCTTGAACCAGGAGATTTCGGGATCAGGGTTACCACTGGCAGCACAGAGCATTGTGGCTGTGCGGGCCTTTTCCACCACCTTCAGCTGCGGGCCCATGTCAATGGTTGGGAAGCCAGCTGGGAGGTGGTCTTCTGCAAGAGGAAAAAACACACAAGGTTAAAGAGAAAGACTCCAGTGTAGCAGTGGGATACAGTTGCAGTGACAGCAGTGCCACCGTACAGCATCTGTGCCTCTGCTGGAAAACAGCAGTCTGACTTCCCTACTGAGAAGGTTATCAAGCCCTTAAAGCACATTAGACTCTATAATGAGCATTCATTACACCAAAAGAAGCTTCCACTAAATTTAACTCAATTTAAATCAATTACCTTGGGAAACGTCCATAATTTTCATTGATACATAAGCTCCATCCATTGTTGTTAATAATTCAGTAAAAGCAGGTATTTGACTTTTTGTGGGAGGACTGAGTTGAAGATAACAGACAAACACAAAACCAAATAGTTTGAGGCATCTTGAAAAACAACAGCTAAACAATAAAACCCCTCAGAAAGGCCCAGAGAGGCCCATTTAATCTTTTTTTTTGATTAGCAACATTCTGTCACATTGGTAGGATAGACTGTAAATTTCTTACTCATGCCTCCAAATCTCATTCTGAAGGCTTTTAGAAACTAATGAATGTAAAGCTAATGAGCCACGCTCTGCTCATGAGCCGCCTGGCCAGGCTGTGCCATGGCAAGCTCCTGCTGCATTTTCTGGGCTGTAGAGAGCAACAGAGACATCTGAGAAATGGCCAGTGCACGCTCTGGCACAGCTTACTACAATATTGTGAAACAAAGCATCCCCTTAACTGCTAAAACCATTCATTCAGCAGGTAGAAAAATAGTTAATTGGGTTTGCTGCTGCAGAGCACACTCAGGTAGGCTGGGTGGAATACATTAGGCAGCCTTCACTGATAAGCCAAGGCATGCTCCAACATCGTCATTCAATAGCAGCTGCAGAACTGAGCTCATTTATTCATTCTGTGGCAAGATGTACTGTACTCTGCTAAGCCTGAACTGCAATCAAAAGAACATACTTTCGCAGAAAAAAAGAACTTGAGGAACATTAAGAAGCTTTTAAAGCATCAGAAACTCAATTATTTTCAGTATGTTTCTTTTTTCCCTCTTTTAAGGAACCTTAAGCAAACTTCTTCTTTGGCAAATCCGATTCTGCAAGGCTCCCAGCTCACTGCAGTTTTTAAACAAACAATACCTTAGCATCTTCCCAAGTCCCAGAGCAGTCTGAACTTGCTGCAGTCTGATTTTTCCTGTATCACTGCACATCTGGAACTATACCCCTCACTCTTCACAGGAAGATACTAGCAATAGGTCACCTCAGGCACTTCCTTCTACCTCTACTGCCACACCTGCAGCACGAACACGGCCTGTGGTAGCTAATCTTGCATATGTCTATCTAAGATCTCAAGAGAATTCCCAAGACCCTTGACTTGTTTGCAAATCAAGACTGTAGCACAAGGCAACATCTGCTGGAAACAAAAAAATGCCTGGGAATATCATTTAGATGAGAGTGACTATGAAGCATTCAAAGTTTTCTACAGGAAAAAAGGTTCCTGATGTTTACTAAAAGCACAAACTGTGTTTTGTCTCCCAGATCGACCTCCTGAGAAACCTCTCTCATCATGAGCAAACATAAATGGAATTTTTTTTTTTTTAATGAAAGGTACTATGAAAACTAGTTCTTTTAAAATTTGCTCTCCATTGATTTTCAGAGACAAAAGGTACATAGAGCTTAACTGGAATGACACCAGCACCAGCACTCAATAGCAAGCCACAGAAGCACTCAATACTGAGCAACCACAATGTAGAACTCCTACATGACTGAAAAAGAAACAAAAGAAGGGTACACACAAAAGTACAACATGGTACAGACTTGAAAAGCAAAGGAAGATACATAGAAAAAACAGTAAATAATGACAGTCACTTGGATTAAGGCCCAGTTGGCCTATAGTGCAGCACCTTGCTATTTAGAGTATTGAAAACAGATGTTTACTCCGGGGAGGCTGAAACCCTGAAGTGATCTAATCTAATCACCATGATTACCATTGACAATCTTTTCTGGTTTGCACAAGATTTTACAAAGAATGCACTGAGCTAAGTATCACCCAGCTAACTTCATCCAAAGTCTGTGTGGAGGCTTAGCACATAGCTAAAAGCAAACCCGAAACCAGCGTTTGTGCAAGAAATTTCTTCCCATCTGCAATAATCCCTGCCCGTAGACAGGAGAGAGACCAGAGAGTTCTTCACAGTGTCTGATCCACAGGTAGACGACCAGTCTGCTGCACTGGAGTGACTCTTCAATCAAAATTAGCAGTTTGTGATGAGCCACAGACCAGCAGAAATTACACCATGTAACCTTGACTTCACTGAGTACAACAGAGAGCCACTGATTACAAACATCCAGCAGCAAAGCTGCCTCTTGGCTCAAGCCTTTTCTAGGCTCCAAAGCTAAATACAGCACTGCACCCACACCATTCACCCGCTGCAAGACCAAGTCATTACAGAGCCCAGGTGACAACACCGGGCACTCATCAGCTGAGCAAAGGGCACAGGTTACCACCGCGTGATGATCCTCACTACCCACACCCCACCCTGTGCTGGACCATGCAAGGTTCATGCAGTGCACCGTCTTCTCCCTCTTAACCGCACAGAAGCCCCAAACCTATCGTGGCAAATGACAGTAGTAGAGAAATGGTGCATCCTTCATAGTCAGAGCCACAGCAGGTTCCCTGGGCTAGCACTGTTACTGGTACAGCCCAGTTTCCATGCATGCCTGGAGCTTGAAACCACCAAAACTCCATGCCTGCATCTACCAAGCGAGGACTTGCTTGATCCCTTGTCAAGCAAACGCAGAGGCAGCACTGGTGTTGGAGCAGCAGTGTGACTCCAGGAGGCTGCAGTCCCAGCTCACATCACTGTGTGATGAGATGCCTGGGGAAATCTGACAGCTGGTCTCTGATGACACCTCAGACACCCAGAGGCTGGAGTTCACCTGCTGCTAGTTCTCTGGTAGCTTCAGGGGACATGCACTGGGACCAAGGTCAGAGCATCTGGGGCTCTAGCTCAAGGAGAGGACAAGCACCCTCTCCAGAGGTGGTCCAAGGTGTACCCGTACCATCATGAATGGGGAACCTCAACCACTCCAGGTTTCCCCCGTACTGTGTGGCTCTGGCAGCCTCGCAAAACCCAGCTGGAAAAGAGTGGCTTTGGAGAAAACCTGAGCTGGTCACACCGCAGAGCACAGCCCAGAACAAGCCCACGCCTGCCCTGTCAGGAGCACTCCTGTAGAGATAACAGGGCTTTGTTCCAGCCGGGCTTGGCGCTGCTGACTTCACCGGGACGGCAAGGGATGTGTCTGTGTTCAAACACTACAGGCGAAGATAGGAGTTCAGAGCTATTCTTGCCGTGCCTTGCCCTCAGGTAAAAGTCTAATCTAGGTATAATTATGAGGCTCAGTCATGCCTCGGCTCCTTTCAGCCCTTGCTCGCTGTACTAACTTGTCTGCACATGGAGCTTGTCAGTAATAGCCAACCTCCTATTCCAGCCAATACCAGGATACTCTTATTCAAGAAAATGAGTTTGTCAGCACTTGGTTTTATTCGAGGATAGCCAGTGTGCCTTCAATGCACATTAGAACAGGCTATCAATCTCCTTTCAAGAGCATACCATCGAAACCAGTTTTTATTTCTGGGATTCAGGTACTTCCAGAAGGTAGGCATTAGGTTAGAGCAAGCAAAATCTAGGCGCAAAAGGATTTTTTGGGACACTGCAAGCTTTAACTGCCTCCATAGACTACAGCAGGAGTAGCAGAAATGACAGAGGAAAGCAGGAATAGAGGGAAGCAGGAGAAAAGGAGAGGGAAACAAAAAGAGAGAAAAGAATAAACGAGTGCGTTTTGCAGTTACAAAGTGAAAACTTGGAAAATCCACAACCAGGCTGAGGTCTTGCTAGCAGTAGTCACCGAGGAGACAGGAATGTCCCTCTGGCATCTAGCATGACAGCATGGGCAGAGGATATCTCCTCTCACTTGACAGCTCCCTTTGCTAATCTTCTTTCTGAGGTGACAGAAATCTAACCCCTGCTCTCATACAGCTCTTTTGTGCCATACATTTCTCATCTTTCAGGGAAAAGCTAAGGTAAGAAACCTTTCCCACAGCCCCAAACTGGAGCTGAGACTTCCTTTAGAGCAGCTACAATTACATTGCTTGTTCCCAAGCTCCCCAGAAAACTACCTATCCTGAGGATGCTGCTGTGAGAGACATACCCCTTGGTGTGTCCTTATTTTCTGCATCACTCAAAATATCAAGTGATGATAAGGGACATAGAGGCAATTGCAATTTACGTCTTACAAGAAGCACGGATCAGCCCCAGCATGGAATGGTGTGTAGATAACAGCTGCTTGCAAAAAAGGCCTGCAGAGGAGTCTGTGGTGAGCACAGCTGTTGACAGCTGAATCCTGCAGGATTACCCCCAGGATTTTGCTGAAAACTTGTAATCTCTCACAGGACAGAAAAGTTGGAGGAGCTGAAAATCAGATTGCTACCAGCACAAACACTGTACAGCACTCACTGGTCTTGCAACCAAGCAGTTGTGTTTTGGGGGGTCAATTTCTGATGTGACACCTGTAAAACCCCCCTACCACTGTGAATTTCCTCCGCGTCAACGTAGGAAATGGTATTTTAGAAATGATAGTGCAAACTGTAAACACGTTTATGGGAGCTATTTGTCACATTCTTCTTCCTATAAAAGCCAGGCCTGCTTACTATCACGAGTCCAATTGTTCAGACTGCTGAGGGAGAGTTAAAAAATGATACCAAATATAATTTGAAAATAGGAAAAAGTAGCTTTTCTATACATTACAGCTACAGCTGCGAGGTTAAATCTCTTACAATCTATCAAAGCCACTGCCCCATGGAAGGGGTGTTCTCAACTCCTTTCAAGTGAGATATTGGGCCTTATCCCCACACAGGGCTGGAAATGGCTTATCTGGGCTACTGGCTGCCGCCAGCCTGCATCAGCTGAGGAACTTCCAGCCCAACATCAATTTTAGGGTCTCGGTAGGGATGATTAAAACACAAAGCTGCTTTGTTTTCTATTCTGCCAGCTATCTGAAACCACTCAGGAGTGTGTGGTGCTAGGGACAAGCCAGGAAATGGATTGAGGGCAGAGAGATCTCTGATAAATGTGTTTGACTGTGGTCAGCCTTGCTCAGGAGCAGGATACACATACCAAAAGCTGTTTCACATGCTCCTTACCCATTTGGTGAGGCAGGCGGGGCTCACACCCAGTTCAGGTCACCAAGGCTGAGCTGATCCTGCCCAGAGGTAGTGGTTTGATACACTATAACACAGGATGTTGCAGGGATAACCCTTGTCTACTGACAGACCTGCACTTGATGGATCAACGGAATTACTTTCCAAATTTTGCAAGCTTCCAAATCTCCCTTTGAGACACTGAAACGCATTAGCAAACGCAAAATTACCAGTGCAAGGACAATAGCCGGGGTAGTCGGCAATATTAACGAATGAAAGACGCAAGCCAGTAACATTGTAAGCACACCACAAAGCAGGACATCTGTTTGCTGAATAAACAGCCCTGATTCCTTCAGCACAGGTTACACAGCACAGCTATTCAATTACCGCAAGACAATCAAAAGCAGTCGAGCAATCCAGCGGCCCAGAAGAACGGCATCACTTTACATGATAAGAAAACCCTGACGTCGCTCTGTTCAGGGTCAACTGAAGCTGCACAAAGAGCTTTTTATCAGCCATTTTGAGGCAATGCTCTCCTTCTGCATCCTTCTTACACAAGTCCCTTAAGAGGCGATCCACAAATATTATCCAAATTCATGGTCTCCAAAGGCTGCCCAGTGTGGGGCTACCGCCCATGCGGGGAGCGGCGGGCGGAGCGCATTTGTGCGAACTGGCTGCCGCAGCCAAGTCTCATCCAGGCTAATGAATACGCCCCTCCACATCGGCACCGCCTTGGCATTGCCTGAGGAGAAGGTGGGGCAGTGAAACCAACCTGTTTCAAAGGTAGCAAAGTCTTAATTACTGGGTTAGTAAGTATAAAACAGTTTCAGGCAGGCAGAAAATACAAACAGTCATCTACTGATGACAAGGCTTTTAATGACAAATCTGCTGGCTTTGTATGACATCATACCAACGTGACATGCTGAAGCCGTGTACTGAAAATGGGGAGAAGGGCACAGATGAATGGGTGGGTGTGGAAACAAGCTCCAGAAGGACTTCTCTGTTTCACGGTGTAACCACATGAATTACTGCACAAGAGCTTACAGTAAACAAAGTATTTGCTATCTCTTAGAAAGATCACAGCAGCAGCAAAACAGCTCACAAAAGAAGGAATCTGAGTCAGTTCAAAACAAAGAAAGTACTGTAAGGAAAATTAAAGAAAATACGAGACTAGACATGGCAGAAGAGGATAAACTGTCAAGCAGATTCCTGCTCCAGGAGCTCACAGTGTGGGAGCTCATAGGACCTGCTTGTTCCAGAGGTTATGAGTCCATAAAACACCTGATGGAGACAGTGCTACCCTTCCAGTGCCAGAAGGGCATTGTTGACATTGTCCTCTCATGTCTGGACAGCAATTATCTCCATTTACAAGCTACCGATACTTTCTCAGTAGTGTAGGTGGCCATTCCCAAGCACCTATTTACCTCAGAGGGGAACAGGATGGCTTTGCAGAGGCAGGTGCTCCCAGGAGTAAGACAAAGCAGCACCTCCCAACTTGCTCTGATGAGGAATCAGGCTGTGCTCCTGCCAAGCCCCTGCACGGTGCTAAGGTAACGCACAGCCACTGCAGCAACCTGTCCCCTCCCAGGGCCCAGCACTCCCCATCTGCCACGCTCTGGCGCCCAGTGCTCCCTCCCACCTGGTGGCAACCCTGGTGCTCCAGGCTCGAGGGGGCACTGCATCCCAACGGGACCAAACAAACTGTTTCTCCCAGTCCTTAGATACGCTGTTGCCACCCAACCAACCTTCCTTTGGGCCTCATGATGCCACAAGGAACTGGCCAGGACAAGAGATAATGCCACAGATGTGTGAAATTAGGAAATTTCTATTAGGAAATACGTCCTACTTCCCTTTGAGAAGTACTGCAGCATGCCACTACCAAAGCCCTGCCCGGGTACAGCAGACATGGTATCAGTCATAGCTACCTCTAAGCTTCTCATGGGATAACTAATCCAGTCTAGATTCAGGCTGGGACACAGAGCTCCAGAGGCACTGATGAGGCAACAGTTGTCTCTCTCCAGCATGGCCCTCCCTTATGCACAGCCCAAGGAAAGGTGTGAGAAAACCCCCTCTGGGGAAAGTTCAGTCCACTACCATGGCCTTGCACTCCTCTGATCCAGTGTCTTCAAAAGCACTGCCAGATCTTCTGAGAGTAGCCATAGCTTGGGTGGTGAACAGGCAATTCCTCTCTCTCCTTCACAGATAACCTTGTGCTTGACAGAGGCAACACAAAGATGATTAACAGCTGCTGAAGCTGACTCAGAGCAGAAGTAAGTCACAAACCTGGCCAAATTAAAGGTATGCACCCACAACCCACTACTGCAGTTCTTAGTTTAGGGATCTTCTAAGCAGTAACAACTTCTGCCCTGTGTTGTGTCAGTTGTGGAGTCTGCTGCCAACTAGGAGACCTCAACCCATCCTGGAAGAAAACAATTATTTACAGCTTGATCAGATTAGATTGCAACAGTCAGAGGTGGCATTTACGAAATCCCTACTACCACACCATCCTTCTGTCAATCTGGCTACCTCTTCTGGCTTTCCATTCTGGCTTCCTCATAATGACAGTCACACTCGCAGTCTTGGTCCTAAACTCAAGTTTTTCCAAGACTGAGACCAAATATATCTAAAAGAATTAAAAAACTCCAGAACGAGGATTATAGCAGAAGCTTCTCTGCTCAGGCTAAACAAACCCTGTGCCACAGGGCAGAGCTTCTCCAAGCTGATGACACAGCCTCACAGAGTAGCAGGAGGTGTGAGACAGAGCCTTAGGATGTGAGGACCAGCCTGGACCTCCTGCTCTGAACCCAAGCCCACTACTCTGCTGTATGTGTAAAGCAGTGTCCACAGACAACTCAAAGCCAAAGACAGATCAAAAAACAAGCATTTTCCTGAGAGACCAGAGAAACCAGTTGCTCATGTTAGTGAGGTACTAAAAAGAGCTTAGACTATGTGGCACTGAGAGTCATTTAAGGGTTCAGTGTATAGCACAGCAAAAAGTATATCAAGAAATGTCAAAAATGTGGATGAGGAAGAGCTTGCACAGAAATAGAATATATCTGCAAGATTCCCTGGCTGAGCAAGCACCCTTTTTTAAATCCTTGTTTGCTGAGAAAAAAAAATAACTTTTTTATTTCCTCCCTCAAAATTGCAGCATAATTTCAAGTAGGTAAAAATAGAGTTTTCTGGGTCATATCCAACAGCTGATAAATAAGGCTAGGCTCTTTCAGTAACTACTACCAAAAAAACTCTCATCAGCTGGAAGTATGCATTGAAAAAACTCACAAAAGTTTTTCAAACGAATGAATTCAGAAGGGTTTTGCAGCCAGCTATTAAGACTCCACAGTAAAAGAACAGTACAAGTCAACCGCGCTGTGCTTTCAGGAGGACTGTGCCATTTGTTGGTACCAGCTGTTGAATATAACTGCCTGTAGAACTGTTGTCAAACCATTGTTGCTTTTTAATATTTTATACTGAGAAATACAACGTAACTATTGCTACTGCATGCTTCCTTGTGACAGAATATATAAACACACTCCCACTAAAACACACCCAAAACTTCAATCTTTACAAGGAAAAGCGTGGCAACAGCTCTAACTCGTAGTCGAAGTCATTTACTAATCCACTGCATTTTTCATACTACCTTCACTGACATGAGGTGTTATTAGCATAGAGATTTTAATTTTTAAGATGTGCAATCAATAATGCATTACCATATGCCATTAAATCCAACGTGTGGTTAAATTAATGGAGCATTTGACTTGTGATCCACGTATGTTTGGTTGCAGTTCAGTGCAGGGAAAAGTGCATGAGAACGGAGTTAGTCTGACAGCAGAGCTCTCCCACACTTTCTAACATTGAGTTTCAGATTAAAGTGAAGCATTCCTGCTGCCATTCACCTGGAACACTGAATCTGTTCATTTCCACTTCACAGGCCAGAATGCAAGATTTTTGGTCACTTAACTCCTACTGAAAGGGCTAGATCCATTTGCTTAGTTTCTGCAGCCTGTTGCATCACTGTCAATCCAGTGGCTTCTCCTTCTCTGGGGAATACCTGCAGTCTGTCAGAGCATCACTGGCCAGCAAGTCTCAAGCAAAAACTCTGATTAAGGACGTGAACAAGTTGTGTGTTTTGACAAAATGTCCTGCTGAACAAGTCTTCTTTTCCAGAATTGCTCCAACATGGGAAAGAAAAAGCACTGCTTTTCCTTGCATCTAAGCTACTGAAAAAGGAAGGTATTCAGATAACATGGATAAGCAATGGCTGCTGACTTTTTAAGGAGAGAACGACCTCCCTTCTGTCTGTCTTTCACGCTCCCCAAGATCCCCAAACAAAAACCCTTGAGGTACCAGGTAGTTGGAAGTTAGCAAAGAGCACAGGGATTGAGGACACCCTGTCAGTTTGCAGACCACCCCAGGCTGGGTGGAAACGTCCATCTGCTGGAGGGTCGAGGGGCTCTGCAGAGGGATCTGGACAGCCTGGATTGACAGGCCAAGGCCAACGCTATGAGGTTCAACAAGGCCAAGTGCTGGTCCTGCACTCGGGTCAAGACAATACCATGCAGAGCTACAGGCTGAGGGCAGAGTGGCTGGAAAGCTGCCCAGCTTGGAAACTGAAACTTAAACTTGTAGGAGGAGCTAGAGAGTTGTTAGAGAAAGCACAAAAACACTCCTGGCATTCATAACCAGCCAGAGCGTCGAAAGGAGAACAAGGATTCCCTCTGCTCCCAAAGAATGTCCCCCTGAAACACCTTTTTGTTCTCTGATCTCAAAGACTGAAATGAAACTTTCTGGAGTCAATCTCCAAAATTAACAAGCTATGGGATGGAGTTGCTCTGTGATGCCGTGAGACTTTGAATCCCAAAGCCAGCAATCAAGGTGTGTGGGTGTGGGAAAGGAGGATGAACACAATTCTTACAAAAGCAAGGCTCCTCTGCAGCCAACAAACTGAAAAGCATCAGCTCGGGTGCTGAACAGCCTGCTCTGCTACCTCCCCATATGGCCTCTCCCCTTAGTCTACACCTTTTCTCCAGCACCATCCCTTCCTGCTTTATCAATAGATTCTCATGCACATGGCTCTATCTGCCATCTCCTTATTTGCAGCAAACTGTGTTTTGAGCAAATGCTCATAAATCATATAAAACAGCTGGCAAAAACAGTACATAGAACCAGTCCCAGTAAAGGCCAATACAGTAAAACACAAATTAAATTTATAGTCCAAAGCATTATTTCTTTATAGTATTCAGACAGAAAATAACCTTTAAAAATCTCTAAGAAATATTCACATATTGACATAAGGTAGCTCTGTGACTCTGATAAAAAGTTTCTGCCATACCTTTTTTCAGAGAAATTCTGTTTTCAAATAAAACAATAAATGTGACGTTTCAGTGGACTTTTTCTGTTGCAGCCAGCTCAGGCACAGAGGGTCTGCTAGCATGGAAATCACTCAAGAACTGTAAGAACAGCTTTAATTTAACCTCAACACCAAACAGATCAGTGATATGCCATCACTGCTTTCCATGCAGAAGTTTTAAAATATTCCATCACAGAAAATATCTTGGGTAAATAACTTTATTTACTTGGTGGGGCACTAACTTTTTATAAAAGGGAAAACACAGCAAGCCTTGACCAGAGTCAAAGATAGAAATGTTCTCTGAGTTTTATGTCATATGTTAAGCCATAGCTTTCTAGAAAATCCATTAATTGCACTGTCTCCAACATCACTTCAGATGGAGACTCTGGTTACCCTAACAGTCTTTCAGAGACAGAAGGATGTAGAAAGGCCCACAGCCAAAGACCCACAGTAAGCCAAGGGCTACATGCAAACACAAGTAAGACATTGTTGCCAGACAAGTGATGGTTTTTAATGCTGGGGTGATGTAATTGCTAGGAGTTTAACAGAGGACATACTCTTCTTTTTACAGATAGCAAGTGTTGCAGAGGCTCAATATCCTATTTACTGCTTTGCCACAACACCCATCTTTTCAGAAAGATGTGCAATAAAAGGAGTGGCTGACAATTTCAGCCAAGGTTTTAAACAAATCCCCAGTGCAGGCCTTCATGAATTAAAGAGCACGCAACAGATAAATGGAAAGCTGGCAGTGAAATCACATCAAGACCAAGTGGATTAAAAAAAAAAAGAAAAAAAAAGGAAAAAAAAAAGGCACCTCTTGGGTCCTATGGTATTCATCTCAATATAACCAAATCAGCTCGAATTTCTTTTCTCCTTTTCTGTTCAGGGAAAATGCATTCCCTAACTTTAGACATATTTGCTGTTAGTCAAAGACTCATTTTATCAAATGACTACTACAGAAATTGTGGGTTACCCCCGCTTTTCCCTGGCAAGTGAGGAGGGCTGCACAGTGGCATGGAATTCTGACTTGCCAGGTGGCAGGTTGTGTTTTCTTTAAATATGGTCCCTGCATTTTCCCCCAAAATGTTACATTTGCGAAATACAGACCAAGAAAGCTACACAGATACCTGGATTTGGCAAGCTTCAGCTTCACTGTGCTGGAAAATTAAATTAAGGGAAGCTTTAAAAAGGTTTTTCCCCTCTTGAAAATGGAAGGATTGTTGGCCTTGAAGTCTTAAAGACAACCTGCTATTTTCCAGCTGCATTGTCAATCCAGCTTTCTATAGGAAGATCCCTGCACTACCTCTATACACTAGTGCCTGGAAGGAGCAGCTTCCACAGTAGGCACTGAGGTTTCCTTAATTCTTACTCTTTTTCATATGGGAAATCACATAAAGGGGCAGGGAGGAGGTAGCCACTGTGGATTTCTCAGGATCTACTCATGCAGTAAAGTCAAGGTTCAAGAGAAACAGAATTGAGAACAGCTGTAAGAGGACGCTGTGCTCTTGCCCTGTCTGAGAATTGTTTCATTCCTGACTGACTGGCAGGCAGCATTTGACAGACAGGGGCTAAAGCTCCATGGGGTTGCAGGTCTCAGAAAATGATTGCAGGGGGAACTGAGTGCATGAATTGGTTTGTCTCCCTTGCTCTGAACCATCTTTCCTTCTGCCCCTCACATACACACATGTCCAGAACTGTTCCCGCCAGCCCTTTTTTGGTGTTTTGACGGAAGCTACACACAGCCTGGCTTGCAAGAGCTTGCCAGTCCTAAGGACTCTCCAGGCCCACATTTCCTTAAAACCCTCACATATTTACACAGAGCTTTACGGTAAGTGTGATATTACTGTGTTTTTTTCCATTTCCTGGTATGTATGAAGTAGCCAGCCCTGCTGTGGGATGGGACGTGGCACCTCTGCCCCACTCTGCAGGTACATGCAGGGGTGACTGGCTGGCCAGGGCTGAGCAGTCCCTCATACTTTCCCACGTTCTCAGCACGGAGGTGTTGCATTTGGAGCCACGCAGTCGCAGTATGTGCCTTTGCTGCTGCTGCCAACTCAGGAAACTGTTGCTACATCGTTCTTTAACCCAGCTCAGGTTAGACCAGATTTTCCGGTACAGATAACAATTGCACTATTTACATTTCATACACCTAAAGGGCAGACACCCAGGCTTTGCTGGAGCAGATGCCTTAGAAGGAAGCTCAAAGACTAAAAAAGCATGTAAAAGCTGCAGCAGCCTCTCTGACCTGCTCCAGCACGGCCCAGGTGACTTTGTCTGCACAGACAGCCCAAGCAGCTGACACACACGGAGCTGCTCACTGCAAGGTGTCAGAAACGATAAAGCAATGGCACAGTTTGATTTACTGCTGGGCAAACAGCGGCTGGCAGTGACCACACACGGAGGGGTCAGGCAGTGCTGTCCTTTATGAGCGTGTCAGCCATCGCTGTGCTAACACGCTCACGGGTTAGACTCCCCAAGCTGGGTATGCGAGCATGCTTGGGTATAACTAATTGGAAATAGGCCCTGAATTCCTAATAACCTAAATTATGGTCCCTGGGATTTATGCCAAATTAAAGACAATTAATTCTCCTCTCTTGATTATTGCACACCTTAATAGCTCTGTCCTTGAGTTCAGTTCCATCCTGGATGTGCAGAGCCCTTTAGCTCAGTCTCTAAAATCTGATGCACATGAAGAACTGTTAATAAGAAAATTCTGAATCAAATCCGAGTTACTGTATCAAAATCTCTCATGTTTTACAACAGGAAAAAACACAATTGGATTCAAAGCCTACTTCAGATCCTAGATTATAAAGGCATTTGCTGCATAGCCTCTGCACTATAGTCTTTAGAGGCCTTAAACAATTCACGTTTCCCTTTAAGATCTTCTTTTAAAATACCACACAGCAGTATATACAGATAATCAGGACTGTTTTCATTAAATGATTTCAGTGAAGTTCACTGGCTTTATTTGATATACAAAAGACTATTTAACCTTCTCCCAAGACACTCTACTGATGTAATTACAAGCAAGAGATGAGGCATGGCTCTCCCAGCTGCAACCACTAACAGAAAAGAAAACTTTCTGTAAGCAGAGGCTGCTGTAAGTCTTTCCTAGAGGATGTCAGAGGCAGGTATCTCCTTCCAGATAAAAATAATGTGAATCCTTATTTCCCCAGCTCACTATACAGTGCATAGGCCACGGGTGTCAGGACAATTCAGCTGGAGGAGAAGTGCTGGCACTCCTGCCTTAGGCAACTTTCATGCACCAAGTAAACAAGACCGTATGTCCCTTTTCAGAATATCAACAGGAAACCCTGTGCAGGGCAAACTGTAATGCAGCCCTAAAGACACAGATGGGATTTTCAGAGGTGATAGGATGCCTGGGACAAGAGGACACCTTTGCCAAGGACAGAAGTGGAATTGGCCGAATCTCAGCTGCTCACTTTTACTGAGCCAACAACAATACAAAATGCCAGGAGGAGACACCCTGCACAAGGAGTCTCTGATGGTGGAGATGATCACGGGGGCCTCAGACTCCTTGGGAAAATACCATCTTTCCTTCAGACAGGGGTTTTTAGACCCATGACCTGCCTGAGGGAACACAAAGCAGATCCTCATCCTATCTGTGAAAACCAACACAGTTCCAGTCTTCTCCAGACAGCGCTCAGTTCCTCGTGACCAGACCCGTGGCTCAGCAGCTGCAGGAAGATCTCAGGGGTTTCTCTAGGAGACAGAAATGGCAGGGAAACCACAAACCCATGCAATCTGAGCTGCCTGCTCTTGAGGTTTTCCCAATGCAGACAGGGCTCTCCAGCAGACAGACAGGCAGCTGTTGGGATTTTCACCACATTTCCCCAACAGCAGACCTGAGGCAGATCTCTACAGAACTCATGCATTCCCCGTGACAAAGTAGGAAGGGAATGTCCCAGAAAAAGCCATGAATACTGCCATCTAAGAGCTGAAAATCCCAAGCTTCATATTATCTATTGAGTCCTGGACCCAAAGCTAATATGACTCTCCAAAACATTTAATTTCCTGGGTTTCTTCTCCTGTCATTTTTGCTGAACTCTGCTCAGCAACATAACTGATTCCATGCCTTGTGAAAAAAACCTGCACCCTAAAATAATGGAAAGAGTGGGGAGAGAAAATCTGTAAGGTAATGTAAGGCAGGGAGAGCAAGAAAGCTCCCCCTCAACTTGTGGCTCATGAACAATCCTGGTTTGCTACAGAATGGCAAATCAGCACAGTGTGCCTGCCCACACATTCAAGCAGCAAGCAAAACCAGGAAAGTAAATCAAGCACGTGAAAATACAATTTTTATTTGGTACCATGAGGCAACATTACACTGGATAGTCTAAAAATTTTTTTCAGAAAGGTCAGAGCCCTCTGATTAAAACACTCGAGAAACCCTGACTGGGAACTAGGGCCCTACCAGCCTGGGAAGCTGAGCCACCACAGGCGTAAGCTTCACAAAGGGTTGATTCTCCCCTGCAAATCACCTGCAAACTGAATAACAGCACCATCTTACATTTACACTGAGAATAGAAATTAAATTAGCAAGTAGATTTTGATCATGAAGTGACCTTTAAAAATGACTGAGAGAAGAAAACATTAGCCACCAGAATTTGTTCTGATACAGACCCCTCCTGAACGCAGTTTTGTGTGCAAAATACTATTGCTGATTTTATTTCACGTTTTCAAATTTGTTTTAAGAATCTAAGATAACTCTCATTCTCTAACTTTTTCATAGACAAGCTTTGCTGTCTTCCTTTTTCATCCGAGCACCAATTGGGCAAAGTACTGTAGCTGAACTTAAAGAAACCTGGACAATTTTATGATATTTAATAACATTTGTAGCTATAAAGGCTAAAAACACTAAGGGTAATTAAATCTCACACTCTGGTGTTTAACATATTCTCTTCCTCTTGTGCCACATGCTGAACTGTGGAAACAGCCCACACCAGTATGGGAAGAAGAAAATACACTCTCCTTGGAGACACACACAGGGGCTGGCCACGGCTGGAGGTCAGCCTGGGAGTCACAGCCGGCCGGACTCAGGGCAAGCAGCTACACCCTGCAATCTCCTCTCACTCAGCTCTATTTATGACCACCATCAACACACTCACAATTACAGCATTTGTTGCACAAATCTTTATGAGTCTTCCAAATGAAAGTGGGCTTTTCTTTCTTCCTGCCTTAAGCAGGTTTATGGAAAGACTGCCAAAAATTGCACCTGGTTTATGGCTTGAACAACATTTCTTTTTGGCGCCCTCATTGTACTTCTTCCTCACTTACATAAAACTGCAGAGATTATGCAGAATTCAGGTCTGCCTTGTGACAAGCTCTTTGAAAAGTCAATACCACTTGGAATCTGCTTTGACCTTGCATTTAGACAGACCTAATATCATGTACAACTCCATCCTGCACACAAACTCCCTTATTCGTGTGTCAAGAAAGACAAGGATTTTGACTGCTAATGCCTTCTTGTCTTTGCATGCGAGGCCAGTTTTGCTTATATCTCAAATTAGGGCAGGCTTACACTTTCAAAATTTGGTAACCTCTTAGGGTAGCTACCTTTATGTAAATTTAAAGCCTTCCAAAATTAGCAGTGTAATCACTGCGTTGTAGACCATGAACCATTTATTAGCATCATCTCTAAGCCATTTTATCCTTGCAAAGGTTTCAGATACTGGATGTCCTGTGGCCACTTATTCTTTTGCCTTTCATATGTGGTATTTTAAGTAGTTTAGCTTGAACTATCTACCCTGTTATGAGGAATGCCACACAGAACAAGATGACAGTCAGGTTGTACCAGATGAACCAATAATCCTTTATGAATCAACTAACATCTCAGCACAGATCTGAAGTTTCAGCAGTTTTTCCGCTTCCTATACACCCAGTTTCAGTTTTCTGGGGCTGCACTTTTGTTCCACTGCCTAGCTGCATCTAGCCCAAATCTCTTTACTGGCCCTATGTCTATCTTCACAACAGTTTTGTTAGGAATGTCAGTGTGGTCCACCTTTGCTGGGCTGTCTCGCAGGAACACATACCTGCTTTTGAAACAATCCTGCTCTGAAAGACAGTATTTCATCGAGATTTGCACCTTTCTGGACTAGTCTTTCTAGCTATTTATCCACTTACTTAGCACCAGCTGCATCAAATGCAGCAGCATGTAATGAAGAAAGGCATTAAGAACATTGTCCAGACCACACCATCTGCCTGTAGATCTCACTATTCCTACAACCGTCTCATTGCCATCTATATTTTAGTTAACAGATCAAGGACTCAAATCTCTTATATTGTTACTACCTCAACTAACAGGAAACACAAAGTTTCCACATCTGTGCGCATGAGGCAGGGAGCAGCCCACAGGAATGTGTCTTGAGCTGTTCAACTGGCCCTACGGCTGTGGGGATGGAGAGTGGCCATGTCCCTGTTCGCCAAACTCAGGAGGGGCTGGAGCCCTTTGTCAGAGTGCAGAACATACATTTCTACAGCACCTGGAAATAAGCAGGGGTGTAAAGAAAAGTACAAGCAGGCAGGGAAAACTAATTGCCTTGGAGGATTTGGGGACATCCTGGGAGCAGAGAATGTGCTGCACAGCTCGGAGGAGGCAGGCAGGTCCCCATGCACCTCCCAGCTGTGGTGAAAAAAATCTGCTGTACCCAGCATGGAGTGAAGAGGTGGCAAACACTACTCTGAATGTTTGGAGCAGGTTGCAACAGGCTGTGGCTCTGGTGAGACAGGTTTGTCAGCAGCGCCTGAATTGCCTTCCCTGACAGCTCCCCGCAAGGCTGATCTCCTGAACATGGAGGTGTGGAGGTCCGGGAAGGGAGCTGGTCCCCCCCACGCCCCGGGGCTGAGGAGATCAGCAAAGGCAACCAGCTGCAGCATGCCACAACCAGGTGGCTGCCAGCACTTTGTCTTGCTGGCTTTGTATTAGCATTGGACTAAGGGAGCTGATCAGGTGAATGACGAGCACCATTTGTCAAGCCAACCTGCAAAGCGTGCCGCACCCCCCCTCGGTATGGAGGTGCTGGAGGCTCTTCCCAGGAGCGTGCTGCAATCCTGCCTGCTGCTGCTTTGTGAAGAGCTCCTCGTAAACTTGCCCATTTGCAAGCTGCATGCAGCACAAGGCATCGCTGCAAACTCATAATTAAATTCATTACTCCATACAATTTTAAGCCATTCTTCAAATAATTACAGTAATTTGATAAGCAGAAATCACATAAACCTGCTGCAGTTTTATCTCTCCCATTTGCTGTCTGAAGGAAAATGTGAGTAATTAGTAGGATGATAACAGTCCGGGTTATGCAAGCAAAACAAAATTAATATGATCCTTACTCAAAAAACTCTAAAATAAAATGAAACCGATGACTCCTTAGGCAGCGTGGGGTGGGAGCAAGGGGAATGGCAGCAGCCAAAGGGAGCGGGAGGATGGCAAGGCTGCACTGGTCACACTCCCCATGCCGCTGTGCAGGCGGGATGCTCTGGAGAGCCGCCCGCCGACCTGCAGCTATCGCTCCTCTCTCCTGGGAAAGTCACGTCAGGTAACCTTGGTAACTCGAAGGCAGGGGAGGCGGGAGGTGAAAGCTTCCTGCAATATTCACGGGACCATGACAGAACATTCATTAGCACTCTAATGTCAGGAGGAACCAGCAGCCCGGGTGGCCGTGCCCGCCCCACTCTGCTTCTCACCTTGTTTATGAGGTTCCTGACCTTTCCTGCTACGAAGCAGCAAGTCGGCAAACTGCAGCTCACGGCACGCTGGGGCACCGGGAGGACAAAGCAATGAAAAATTCACACCTGCTGGCATCTCCGGTGTGCTTGAACTCACAAATCAGGAACTAGGGAATGTACAACATGCAGCATCTCTCACTATAGCATCTCACTCCCTGGCTATCCTTTGGGCTCACCTACCTGCAAGGCTGCTGAGGCAAATCCACTGCAGTCATGAACACTGCAAGTGCCAGGGACCCACCATGATGTGGCCACAAGGACAGTGCCAGCACCCTGCTTTGCAGTAGGGGAGAAAAGATAAAAAGAGGTAGAACTGGAGGTTATGAGTATGTTGTGATTAGCACAGACCCCAACTCCCTGGATGCCTTGTGGCCTGCTCTGTCCACACGACTGCAAAATCAGAGCTGGAGATGGCAAAGTTCTCTCTGCACACCCAGACTCTCTGAACCCTACAAGACAACACTAGGCGACTAAAGAGTTAACAAATCCAAAAAGGCCGGGGATGAGTTTCACTAGAGATAAGGAAACAGTGAGTATATACTAGGCTGAAATAGAAATGTGGCCTGGCCGCAAGATCAATAGAGAGGAGAAGGCCAGAGCTGTGGTTACTTGGTGCTTGGATTAAGAGCTTCATCGGGTTTCTGCAATCAGATCTGATGATCCCACCGAAGGAACAAAGGGAAGGCTCCAGGCCCTCATTTTAGAGAAGCAAACGAAGAGTCATCAATTTTCTGAAAGTGACTTTATGCCTCGTTAAGACCCATCTAAATTATATACAGGATGACTTCCAAGTAATGGAAAAATGAATCTGCAGACANGTTCTTCCCCCCCCCCTCCCCCCACCCTTTTATTTCCTCAAGGATGTGTCTCCAGTCAGCCTGAAACCAAATACTTGTTTTGGGGAGAAAAATTCCCATCCGTACAGGGAGATATTTCAAAATGAGCACTTCAGTTCTAAATGCAGCTGTACCTTTCACACTCTTCTTCCCCTAGAGCTTTTAGCACCCTGGCCAAGAAAAGCGATTCAAGACCTAAGCACCACACATAATAAGCAATGTACAAACTCAAGCAAGATTAGCTTTAAATACCACACTTTCCGGAGGAATCAATCTCAATGAGGCAGCCCGACAGATATTTTAATAACTTTTAAAAAAAACATCTTAAAATGAAAGGAATTTCACATCCTAATTTGGAAATAAAAAAAGAAATTCCAGAGTAAACAAGTTCAATGCAACATCAAAAGGGGAGGAGAAATACACTGGGACAGAACCCCACATATTCTTTTGCCTGTGTTTTACCAGCTGCTAAAATTAGAGTCAAATATGAGTGAATGAAAGAAAAATGTATCACAGAGACTGCATCTTCTTCCAACACTGAGCCATGGCCCGTGACCCTTGACAGGGTGCTGGGCCGACTTGATGGCTATCCAGGTGCTGGTGTGGCTCTGCTGCTGCCACTCTGCTGCTGCCCTCCATCCCCAGAACCACACAATACCCTGGGGACAGGCACCAAATCCTCCTCAAAAAGCTGTGTCAAAACTGAGTCATCACCAGGAAGGATGATGGATTCACTGCTGCTTGGGATTTTTCAGAGGAGATTAAAAAAAATTGTGCAAGATTTCTTCACTGCTGGAGAAGCTGCATCCCTAGAGCACATGTGTAGAAGAAGCCTGGGCTCTTGGGCCAGAATGTGCCACCTGGGCTGTGAGCCAATGCAGCACCTGCATCACTGAGCAGGCCAGAGGCTTCTCATCAATTCCCGTAGCCCAGGGCTTCCAACAACTCCTTACTTTGCTCAGGGAGGAATTTTATTTGTAGTGTGTCCAATACTTTGCTTCCTTCCCAGCTTTCCTTGAAGCAGCAGAGAGCAGTCACAGCTATATCATGGGACTGGGAAAAGTGGCGGTTGGGATGGCATCAGGAATGATCCCACAAAACCTGCAGAAAGCTGAGGAATCGGAAATTGCAACAGATCTCTGAGGAGAAAAAGCAGATGGAGCCTGTGGGAGGAAGGGCTGCTTCCCCATCAGAGCAGCCCAGTGCAGCTTGCAGGGATGGCACAAGCCCCTTGCAAACACCCCCCCTTGCTTCATGGGGACCTCAGCATGAGCAGCTCCCCTGAGCCTTCCATTCTCGTGGGATGGATTGCTGCACAAGAAGAAGACCGTGTGTACCACAGGACTATCTGGTGACATTCAGAGATGTGAAGACAACAGGATGGATGACCTAATACCCCTTCTGATCTCATGCTACTAAAACCTCAGGATTCTGCTGATGCAGTGAAACTGGCAGCAAACTCTGCTATTTCAGCTGTGGGTTTCCACTGGGGTCTGTAATCAATATGAACGAATCGGGCAGCAGGAAACAACTGTTGCCATTTGGGCTGCTTTCACCAGATCTGATCCTGTGTGCCTGCCAGAAAACAGTTAAAAGCCCCAGCTTGGGTGACAGCAGCGAGTCCCGGCAGCCCTGGGACAGGGCCACACTGCCGCTGCCTGACACGCTGCTGGCCCTGTCACTGCTGCCGGGCTGGCAGGGCAGCTGGCAGAGCAACGCAAGCCTGCGGCGCTCCAGACATTTGTCACAATTATTAGGGATTTACGAGGACAGGGATCACGTCAGTTGTCTGTAATTTCCCTCTCAATGATACCCCTCTCCATAGGTGGCAGTCTGAATTAAGCCACCCTGTGGGGAGAAAGAGAGACTGGACAGCAATGCCTCTTTGACAGACACCTCACCTAAACAAGCTCTTTTGCACAGCTCCCAAAGGGTGGCTGGGGACCTTGGAGGAAGTTAGTGTCCAGCCCTGCAGGAAGCCTCACAGCCCTGTCATGGGATGGCTGCTGGTGACCAAAGACCAAGCCCAGCCTGCTGCAAGTGAGCACATGCCCTATCTTGGCCATGCTGGGGATGTGCACAAACCAAATGAAGAGCACAGGGATCTGCCCAAGCTGGCTGTCTTTGCAAAGGATTGGCAGCTGCAGCCACTGGTTATACGGGAATGGTTGCCCATACAAACCTCCAAGCCAGCAAAAGCAACACCCCCAAAAAGCACAGCAGAAAACACTCTGAAGAGGAGGGATACCATGTGGTAAGAGACAAATTTAGTTGTGACACTACCTGCAGCTGTCCCATGTACACACAATCCAAAACCCACACTGCCCTGTTTTGATTTGCCTCAGATCAGTTTGTACCACAGCAACACAGCAAGTGCTTTGCTCCCTTTCCTAATTACAAAGACTTAGCTCTTGGAAGGATACCCGATTGTAGGCAATGATTTTTTGCAAATGTAACAGCTCATCTTTTCCATACGTGAAACCCTGAAACTCATCAAGAAGGAAGCACTCCGGGGAGAATGCATAATATAGTAGGAGGCATGGCATGCACCTCTTTCTACAAAACTGCAATCCTAAGGCTTCACAGTTCACACAGTTCCATTTATTGTACTATAGAGGGACTTTTCACAATAGCAGAAATCTGGTGCAATTCCTTTCATAATCATCAAAAACCTCTTAAAATTGGTGTTTTTAACAGTTGTACTACATTTTCTAACGTTTTTGTTATATGGCATCACGTTAATTCTTTCTGCAGGGCTACATTCTAAAGAACAGAACAGTACCACTATTGCTGCTCTTTGGATCATTAAATTCCTGTCTTTTAAAGCAATCAATTCTTGCTGATTCATGTTTAACTTTTCAGAGATGATTATATGAATTCTTATTACCCATTATTTCATGTGTGTTTTCAACAATCCTGAGTTTTAAGAGGACATCAGTATTACCATAACCTCCCATGGGATGCTCATTTGAGGATATTAATTTTGAATGTTCTATAGCACCTACAGCAATCCCAAAATTCACAGATTGTATTTCAGTGGTATGTATCTACCCATGGCGACTGGCCAGTGACTGCATATTTATGACTAATTAACTGCATTGTTTTCAAGTGGAAGAATCACCTAGTACAAGGTACTAAGCAGAAATTTTGAAGGAATTCTGAAGTCAAATAAATACGTATCTTGGAGTTAGAAGGTTGCAAATTCTCACAGCTTTCCTAGAAAACTATCTCAAAGCATTCTAGTTGAATTCTTCATTTAACAATCTGTATTTGAGTACTTCTAAGAGACTGGCTGTCTATATTTAAAAATATTCCTGACAACTCATTTTTTGAAGCGGAAGGTGCTCTATAGCATCCCTGGCAGAGAGAGCTTATAAACTGCAGTGAGGACAAGAGGGAAAGCTGCTGTGCTGAGGCAGCACACGCAGCTTATTAACCCCTGCACTTCCAAAGAGAGTGGGCAGGACTGCCAGTCCTGAGCAATGCACAGCTCTGTATGAACAGGGGTTTAGGACGTGCTAACTCAGCTTAATCACCTCACTGCTGTGTGTCCACTCATCACTGCTGTGTGTCCACAACAAAGCTGCTGCCTTCTCCCCATGGAGCATATCCTCAAGTGCCCAGGGAAAACTACTGCCCACTATGCATGCTCATAGAGAAGCTGGGGCTGTGGTTACAGTAGAAATTTGCAAGTGTTACATGGCTCTCTTAAACATATTAGAAAAAAAGAAGAAGAAAAAGAAGTCAGTTAAGTGTGTGATGTCTTTACTGACAGATTTTCTTTTTCAAATTTTGCTTGACTGCATATGGCTCTGTAAAAAGCCACTCTTTTCTAAGCATCCTGGCTTTGACAACCATAGTCCAGATTTTAACAGTGCACACAACTCAGCCACCACAGAAATTTGTGCTAATGAGGAAATGTGCCATTTTACACGGCAGAAGGAGGGAGAGTAGGGAAGAAGATGTGGAAGGTCTAGGCAAGGCACCAACTGAAAGAACTCGTAAGGACGTGCAGGCTAGGCCAGATGGCTTCCACAGGCCTAAAGTCCACAAGAAGTCTCCAAGATGCTCTTCAGCTCAGAAGGTAGAAATGGTCACTGCTGCCAGTTTGCTTCCCACGCTCTCCTCAGTGGGAACAGACTGGATGGCAATACAATTGACTGGACTAGTTTGCTAAGTCTTTAAACATCTTTCTGGAGAGAAAGTGTCTAACTAAGCACCAAGCTGAAGTAACTCAGCAGCTACACCATCCCAACGACTGTGCACAGATAAGCTGATTGTGATGCCAGCAGTGAGGAAGAAAGTCTCAATATGAATGCAACCATTGCAATCCCCCCCCAAACTACACTCACCACATGTGATTACCAGAAAGCATTAAGTCACTATGGAAATGCAGACAGAGGTACAAAGTAATAGGGCCCCCATAACTATTTTTTTTTAGTTTGTTTTGGTTTTCACCTTGAAGGAAAATGACAAAGACTTATGGTCAGGCAACTTTACAAGCACAGTATTAAGAAGAAAAGAATTCCATGTTTCATCTAAACCCCTCTGGGCAGAACTGGGATTAGGCTGAAGTGAAGTATGCCACATGCCTCAATGGGAAAAAAGCAGATGGTGATAATAAGAGGTGGAATATTTCTGCTTCCCATCTCTGAGTGCTCCATTTACTCTTAACTAGCTGTTTCCTGCTCAGTGCAGCAGATATTGCTCCTGCCTGAGCATGGTCAACTGACCTGAAACACTGTGGCAAGTTCATATCACGGGACCACTGGGGTCTGGGTCTTGGTTCCACCAAGCATGAAAATGCCCTTAACATCCCTCTGTGGTTTTTTTTAGCTATAGCTACAAGTAATAGGAGACATACAATAATTTAATGGAAATAGCCCGATAGTGAGTAATGACTGCCGGAGAAAGGTTGAGCTTTGTGTTCTTAACCTAAAAATGGAACAATGACATGGTAGTTATGAGCCATTACCAGAGGAGAAAGGGATGTATCAAAATCCATGCCTGACAACTGGGGTTACTGACATGCCAAACAAGGCAGTCAGTGTCAAATAACCTGAGAACAACCCTGCTGGCACAGGGTTAGCTTAGCCCACAGCAGAGCTCCTATAGGCCACCTAACTCAGGTGAGCAGTGGTGCTTTTGCTAACTGGAGCATGACTGGCAGGAGCCAAGGAGCAAAGTTAGGTTCCTTGCACCATCTGTTACCTGTCAGGTTTTCCACAGAGTTTGTCCTAGGACAGTGTGTAACTGGCCAAGCTGGAGGACGGATCCTTTAGTTAAACCTTTAGTTTGTGCCAGATGTGCTGGCAGCTCTGTGCTACGTTTTCTTTTCCTCCTAACTGACAGTCGAGGAAACCTGACAGCATTTTCTACCAGCTGTAGCACTCCAGCTACACCCGTTCCCACTCTCAGGGCTGCCAGTTTCTCCTCAGTGACCTCGAGAAAGATTCCTTTTCTGGGAAAATGATGACATGTGAGCCCTGCATACATGTATTCCATCTATCCCTGCTCTTCTTTCCTGAATGAGCTGTTTTCAGTTATGTTCCATGTCAATAGGATGAGAATTGGGGTTTGTTGCCAGTGATCAATCTCTGACAGAACACGGTCTCAAAACTCAGCCCTTCCCTTTACTCTGACTTAACTGGGAAGTCCCAAACCAGCACTGCACATTGTCTGTTTTACAGTGACCTCCCAGGACCACTACTGAGCCAGTTCCATGGCTCACTCTCACCTGAAAAAGGAACATCCAATCTGGATATCCTGTTAGGACTCAAGGCACACTGATCCAGCAGTGGGAGTTTTAGCACAGCTACCATCTTTCTGCGACCCCAGAGCAGGGACCTGCACTTTTACTATTGAGGAATTTGCTGTCTGATGCAGAGATGGAACTGCAATATGGAAGGACCTAGTTAACCTTGTGATTGAAGCAGTGTGCCTACAGAGATGGAAAGGAAGATTTGCTGCTAATTTGTATGATTCCTTTCTGGTTTTTCTCCATGCCACCCCAGTGGATGTTACTTACTGATAAGCACAAATTTCATTTCACTGACACTTCAAAATAACCCAAGTGAAAATCAGTTCTTTGCTGCTTTCAAGGAGAAGATCTAACGAGAAGCACAAAACTAAGCGAATCCAGAAATTACCTGGTATATTTTCAGGTAAAAATTACAAGACCAGAAAGAGTATTTGGTCACCTCACCCAACCTGCCACGGCAAATTTCATGCAGCAGCCCTTCACACTCGCCTTGTGCTCTATTTCCACGTAGGCTGGGCTGAAAGGTCTTGCAGAAATGTGTTCAGCATCAGATAACATCAAGAGGGAGAGAAGCCAATACTTCCAGTGGCAAATCAGCCCCACTGCTGGAGATCTGAGCCTTATTTCTGCTTGACTTTCTCTGGTTTCAGCTTACAGCAATTGATTCTTGTTCTGGCTCTGTCTGATGGATTAAACAGCCATTCCTTGCAGCTAGCACCTTCTCTCACTTTAGGCACTTATACTCCACAAATATTTCACCTCTTGCTCCTCTTTCTGCTAAGTGCAGCACACAGACCTTCAAGTCTTTTGTTGCATGGAATATTTTTCCATTTGCAGATTACTTCTTGTGGCCTTTTACGTACCCCATAGTGTAGTTAGGGTCTGCATTCCTCATTGTCAGAAAAAAATACGGGCATGTGAAACATTTGTTACTGCATTTGTCCTGAGGGTCACTTTGGGCAGTGGAACAAAGGACAAGAACCTTCTCCTAAATAAAATCTGTACTCCTAGGAGGAATGGCTGACCTCTCCCTTCCTTCCCAGCAACAACTTAGCTCTTCTGTCCTCATCTTCTACAGCTCCTACACATACTCAACATGCACTTCACATATAAATGAGGCTCATTCGAAGACTGGGATGGAGAGCAGTCCACGCAGGAAAAATCAATTATAAACCTGGGTCTATTTCTGACATTTTGGTCTTTCAGAGAAATGTTTAATGAGGGTATTTTTTATGAAATATAACAAACATAATTCTTTCTATAGCAATTTTGGTTTTTATATTATCAGTCCTGGCAGGATTTCAGGAGTGGCTAGCCACGGTCATGGTGCCAGCTCCTTGTCCTTGTGAGGTGAGGAATGGCTTGTTCTTGGTTGTCATTACAAGAGCATAATGTGGCATTTGTATAAGCAGCGTGAGAGGAGATCAGTGTTTATCATTAAGGCTCATCAGGCCTCTGCAATGGCTCAGGTGAGAGGACAGCCTGACCCTGCTGCCCACACTGGAAGCCAACAAAGCACCCTGCAAGGAACCCTCAGGGGTGCCAAGTGCAGCTGGGAGATGGCACAGCTCAAGTACTGCACAGTGCTGGTGACAGGGGACATCCAAGCACGGGCATGTTTGACCTGCAGTGTGTCACAGTGCTGGAAACCAGCTGCAGACTCTGAAGATTTTCATCTTGTTCTGAAGCTTACATCCCGTGAAACATAATGAGCCCTCAAAACGTACCCCATGTGACAGTAACAGCATGCTTAGGAGGAGGAGGGAGCATACTGAAGTAGCAGGCTTTGTACTTGTGTTTATAGGTTTCAGAGAGGTATGGGAAGAACACGCCAGGTGTACAGCAGAGTCCAGGAACGACAGGTAAGCTCTGTCCTCAGGACAGCACAGCTACAGGCAAGATCTACACTAGGGAACAAAGCACAGGCTGATCGTACTGGCACAGCCAAAGAACTAAGAAACTAAAAGAAACAAACTACAAGAGAGAAGTTGTCTGAGACCTTTGAGTGCAGGGTCCAACAGAGCAAACTGCATGAAAAAGGTTAAAGAGAACCAGAGCAGGATCTGAAGAGGCACTCATGACCTCCTGACAGCAGGGCAACAAGCCTCTACTCCACTGATATCTTGATTATAATGGCAACTTTGACCAAGACAGACTCTTAGTCTCACTTTCACACACATTTAGCGTCTGAAGGAAACACTGATTGCAGAAAGACTTAAAACTGTTCATCGCCTCTCCAACTTCTTCTGTTGAAATTAGCCCCAGGTTCAACAGAGACAATGATGGAGACAACATGCAAAAAGTATGAAGGAACACTGAGCAAAAATCTAGCAATCAGGATTATGGTGACAACTTCAGCCAGTAATTAGTAAAATGGAATGTTAATTATTGCTACTCCCTGCTTCCCTTCACCATAGCTCACACAGCTGTTCATAAATTGATAACCATAGAAATGAGCATGAGCCGAGCCTGGGTAGTTGGTTGGTATTTACGTAGTATCAAAAGAACGCATTTGCATTCTTTGCCAGAAGAATCAATTTACCTTGATTGATGATTGAACTTCAGTAAGTTCTTTAATATTTTGGTCATTAGCTGTGATGCTGTAACAGTGTCACTACCAGAGTGCTGTTGTATTTCACACCATGGCTCTTACTAGCTGCACTCTGTAATATGCTTGAACTTCTAATTGAGCCCTTTAAAATATTAATAATCAATGTATCCGAAAGATAATCCTTCAAAACAAAGCTCAAGCTGCCCAGAACGCTTTTTGAACACAGTGATGCCTTTCACTGGAGAGGCTGGACAGTGCAGGTAGATGCACAGAGTGCTGCTAAAAGCAGGAAAGGCCTCCTCCTCACTGTTGGTTTTGTCATGAGTTCACTTCTCCCCAGTAACACTGAAACACTGCTTCTGACTACAAACCTTGCTCCTGCTTCAAAATAACCTGCAGTAATTTCATTTTCCCTCTTAGTAACATTTCAAAATGAGATCAACAGTAATACTTCTTTTTATGCATTGGGCTAAATGTAGGCAGACCTAAAACAACCTGCCTGATGATAGATACATGTCTAAAGTCAAAGAGCTAGAGGCACTTAAAGGTGCTATAAAAGGAAATAAAAGAAAAAAAAAAGACACTGTTGGTATTTTGCAGTTGAAAAATAATGGAAGAAAATAAAGCACTAGTTAATGCAAACAGCAAAAAGAATCTTCAGGGCTCTGGGCAGCTCCACTTGAGTTACAACAGCAGCCTCAGCACCAGGCTCCTGCCCTGTCCTTGCTCTTACACTGCTGAGCTGTGACACATGGACTGTTTACTGTCACAAGAAAGCATCAAGCTGTTCCTGCTGCAGATATGAATGCCAGTGGTGCAAAATCTGTCCCTGCAGAACATCTCCTGTTCGAACTGGAGCAGCATAGCCCAAGTGTATTGAAGTTGAACCCTGGCCTAAAGCCATGGCAGATAGCTCAGGCACTGCTGAACTGGGGTAACTCACAAGCAAGGTAAATTAGCCCACGCTTATCTCCACACTATCAAAACAAGATCCTTTCTGAGAGCCAGCAGAGCACGTGTGTACTGAGCCACATCATGCGGTGCAGGTGTAGCCTCAGCTTTACAAGGATACAGCCAGCTTGCTTCCAGCCGCACACGAGCATGGCAGGAATATGAAAGACCAAGAGAGAAGCTGGTAACATTTCAATGCTGCGTTCAGAGGAGAGACAACTAATGAAACTGAGATAGCAGTGCATCTATTAAAGCCAGGGGACAGTGGGAACCTGCACTCTGCTCCTGCTGCAGGACTGTCTGTTGGGTGGCTGTCAGGAATTGAAATTGTGCTGTCAACAGTCTAAGTCTCGCATGATTACACACCTTTAAAGCCAATCAGGAAGAAAATAAATTCAGATGTGTGTGGCAGGAGTTGAATAGGGAAGATACTACAACAAGTTTCCATTACCTTTTAAGAGCTGGTCAAATATTAATCACTATGAAATCTCTTGACAAAATCAGCAGTACAGTTCAGCCTTTCCAGATATGCAGAAATAGAGAACACATGTGTGAGGATCACAGGATCTTCCCACCTGTGCCAGGCAGTGTAACAAAGCACACCTTGCTTCTCCACTAGCACTGGCAGAGAGTTGATGCACTGTCCACAGCAGAAATACATCCACTGAATGTGGATCAAGGATTTCCTGGCCCGAGGACCTGCTGCTGAGGTGATTCTCACAGGAGAGTCTCTGCATTGGAGCTGACCTCCTCACTCCTGGCAGCCTGCTTACAGCAGTCAATGCCTATTGCTATAAGCAAGAAAAAGAAAATCCTCCTATTTTATCTAAATTTTCTTCTACCCCTCTGGAATAGCTCTAATTCCTCCCCTACCCAGACCTGCAAGAAATTATTTTTTTTAATTTCTTGTTTGTCTGGGGTATTCTCTGATGAAAAGTAATGATGCAAAGAAATTCTTACCTTTGCATATTTTGTTTTTGCATCTCTGCATATTAACAGAATATTCAATGAACTCATTTAATACTTCTCAGTGATCTACAAATAATCCTCTGTGGTTTTGAAATGTGGCTATAGGCAGAAAAATGACTGTACCACTTTTTTAACATAACTGTTCTGTTCCCTGTGTGTAATCAGTCATGTCTGCTAAGTATATTTACAAAAATGAAGCTAAACATCTTCCCATCCTATTGTTTTGCAAAATAAATGTAGCTCTAGGAGAGAAGGCTGGCATCTATTCTGGCTTATACATCATTAATAGAATTACATGCAAAATTCTGAATTGCTGTATCGCTGAAGTAATATCCCAGTTTTACTCTGTTTTTCACTGAGCCTGCAGTGGTGAGTGCAGAGACACTACCACCAGCAAACTTCTAATTCTAAAGGCAAAACCTTTCTTCTTCGCTATCTGGAGTGAAAGATGGAAGTAAGAAACATCCCCCGCCCTTCCAAATAAGATGAACTCTGTAGAAACATGACAGTAAAAAACCAAGCTTTTCTAAAGAGCTGGCATGTGTGTTCAAGCAAAATGCTTTAAACAGAGCCAATGGATTGGGGAGATGCACTCCGAATCCAGACACACCTCCAAGCACACTGACATAACAGTTTCTCTGAAGCAGCTTCCTACCAAGGTGTCCTCACACTGAGGCAGCTGTTGGGGTGACAGCAAGATGGTTCTTATTTCAGCTTATTTTGGCTGAGCCTGTATGTGACTTTGACCATATTTCCTCCCAGGTGCTGCTGCATTAACTATATGAGGAATGCACCTTGCACTGAAGCTGACAGAGACCTACAGCTCTGAAACAGAGACAGTTACAGCTGCACACACATGCTTCCTTTCTTATTAAGGAAGAAAAGAGTGCTGCTGTTAATCCTGTTAGGATCCCTAGGGCAATTCCTCAGTCAGCCTGGAGTTGCAAATGCTGCCTCTGCTGTGCCCTGCCTGGCCCTCTGAGCTGCACCAAACCCAAGCAGCACAGGGAGTGTGCTGTGTCACTGGGCTATGAGTTAATCTGGAAAGGTCACCGTTGGGTCCTGTCTCCTGTATTCCTGTGAAATCCATTGGATTACCTCTGCATCTTGTGTCCAGTTCTCCTGCAGCTGGTCCCTGGAGAAAATGAGCCTTTCTGTGCCAGGAGGAGGCTCAGCACAGATGCAAAGCCACTGGAAGGGACAAGCTCTGCAGGGCTGTGGTCTGACTGCACAGAGAGGGCAGCCCAACCCCAGTGGATCATCCCAGTGAGGCAGATCAGCTTCAGTAAGCCAGGCAAAGCCAAATGCGAGGAGCAAAGATGCAGAGTGAACAAGTGAGTTTTCAAATGTGCTAACAGCAGCAGTGACTTGTTGCCAAACAGAACTGTGATTTATCCAGCAAATCTGCTTTCACACAGGCAAACTCAAGCATCTGTACAGACTTTGGCTAAGAACCTGGGGGGGAGAGACCCTTTGGCTCCAGCAGGCATATGAGCAGACACATGTGAACGCATGTGTGTGTGACAGTGGAAAAACAGCTATATTCAGTGAAGATTTTATCCCCGATTCCTTTAGTTGAAATCCACCACCACTTATTTGCTTTTTTGGTTACATCAAACTTGGCATTTTAAAAGCTTGTTTTCTGGTTTGGTCTCCCCCCCTCGCTTCTTTCTTTCTTTAAACTCCGTGCTATTTTGAATTTGTTTTAAGATGAATGTTGCTTTCATTCCCATCCCTCGTTCCTAGCCTGCATTTCTGAGTCTCTGCTGCAATTTCACTACGTTTAGCACTTACTAGGCAATTATCACTGAGTCAGGTAGAATGACAGCATTTTTTCAGTTCAAGCACACAATTCTGTATTTCAGTGAGCTGATTTTTAAACTATTTAAATGTTAATAGCATCCACATAATTGTACAGATCAGAATGTCACCAGCTAATCTTTGTGCCTTCCAACTGACTTCTGTCAGCTGCTCTTTTGCTTTCGTTATTAATGCCAGGATACATTTTTGATAGGTGAAGCCAGTAATACTTTTATTTGTACTCCTAAGTTCTTGCATCTTTCCGCTCCTAAATCTCACCAGCCCATCATTTCTTACACAAGCAGAATCTCAAAGCACTGCTAAGGCATCACAGGGTGGAATTAGTTTTTACTGCAATTCTCCATTTTCAAAACAACCAGTACATGATTGGTACAGTTCTCAGGGGGAAACCTTTAATGTGTGTTCATATTCCCCCTGCATTTCAACTCAAAACATTTTAGAGCATCCGAAATACTGGATGTGTGAGATAACAGAAGAATGTCCATTTGGGATCACAGGAAAACCACCTTCGTCTGCCTCCTCCCAGGTTTTCCTTTGTATTGGTTAAAATGGAATTTAGACTTAAAAAAACAGTATGAAAATCTTCAGTCTCAAGGCAAATGTACCTCTGCTACACCACGTTTGCACTACAAGGAACTGTTTCAGCAGAAGGGTATGAGTAAATCCTTATAAGCCAAAGTATACTGCTGTAATGGGAAATGATGAGGGAAAATGGTTTCAAGGAAAATCTATTACCATTCCCCTGTGATGGCCAAATAAAAGAGTACATGCTATTGCCACTGAGTCACAAGGAAAGTGAAATTAGAGAGAGTTCTGGTAATGTGCAGATTTTGACATGCAGCTCTTCCAAAAGGAAATGGTACAGAAATAGTAACTGTCATACAGTCATTTATTAATAGCTATATTTGTTATACATATGCTCTGTGTAGACAGATTCTCCCACCAACTCAGCCAGCCTGGTCTGTGGGAACGGGGAGGGCAGCGTGGCTCCACCACAAAACAAGCAGTTAAAAAAAACCCCAAGCATGACAGAAACAACACAGGATCAAAACAAGAAAAAGCAGCACAGACGAGTCAAGAAAGTGGAAAATCCAGAATGACTTAATGCTGCCACGAAAGCTGTGGGAAATAAGGAGATAGCAGAAGTAAGTAACAAAAAAGTAGGTCTGGTAGAAAAGGGAGAACATAGCTTCATTTAGGATTCAAGTGCTTCAGCTCCTCAGCACTTTAAAAAAAAAAAGTAGAGGAAAGACAACTCAGCTTTTAGTTTCAACGCTAACAAAATGCTTTCAATGCAAAGTGTTATGGGAATTAGCTAACAAATTTACTATATTAATTGAAATTATTTTAAAATATGTAGAGAGCTAAGTCATCTGAGAATCCAAAAAGCAAAAGAACCTACTGCAAGAAGAAGGAAAAAAGGGGATCCAGGAATCACTGCCCTGTAATGACAACACTGTAACAACAAATGTAAGTGACAAACCTGCCTATGTTGAAGTGCTAGCAGGAACCCAGGACTCATTTGGGGTACAAAAACAGCAGGTGAGAAGGAGTAAACCAAGCTTTTCCTTCTGGTTGGATTACAGAGTCAACAGAAGAAAAGCGTGCTATAGCACTTCTTTAAAGCCATCCCAAAGCACGAAGCTGACTGGGATTAAATCCTGGTGGAGATGGCTGAAAACCTACTAAATGTCCACAACTAAAGGGCAAAGATAAATGATAACACGCTACCCCTGAGACTGGTGTTAGGGACAGATCTTATTTAACATTTTAATTAATCTAGGAATAGGGAAATCATTGCTAGTCACATGGGGAAAACCCAAGTGGCAGGTTATAATTAACCACTAACCCACCCAGACACGAACGGAAGGAGGAGGCATCAGAATCTTCTATCCTGATAACCTACACATAACTTATAATTTCCTTAGGATTCTAAGATGCTTCAGACTATATAATATTTTCATTCTGCTTGTTCGGATCACAACCCTGACTTCCACTGTCAAAACACACTGCAGTGAGAAATGAGGCAGCACACATACCTCGCTTCGTGCCTTTAGCTGGCACGTAGCATTGATACAAGGTCTTCAAGAATTCATCGAATTGGTCAAACGTCAGGATGCAGCAACATTTGTATCTTGGATTTGTGAAGATGCAGGGCTTCTTTTTGATGAAAAGCACCTGTGAAGTGCAGGGTTATTGTGCTCCCTTTTGCCATTTCTTGGATAAATGTCATCATTTTTAATGCTACCAATCTTCTTCTATAGCCTGCAGAAAAGATTCTCTAAGGCAAAAAAATGACTTGTAGGTGCTTAATTCCCATTAAAATCTACTGGGGAGATAAGTATCAAACTGCTATCGGAGCCTTTGGGAAAGTCTTCCTCTAAACCATTGTTATCTACCCTTTCAACACCTGAAATAAGTCACTTATATAGGATATATTATTAAAACAGGAGATGTTTGAATCTGCTGTGAAATCACTTTGTGACCTGAGAAGTAGTTTTTTGGCATCCCTGTGCAAGTATGAGACACGATGCACTCGAATTCTGCTTCTAAAAAGATCTCTATTTTAGGCAATGTAACGTGAGAAGGAGGATGTGTCATCTATCTGACTCAGCACAATCATCTCATTTGAAAACTCCACAGCGAGTCTTGACTGGTATTAATGAATAGTTGTATTTGGTTTAGAGGTGAAATATCGTGTACATTAAAAAAGAAAAAAACGGAGCACAGAGACCATGAAAGAACAAAAGAGTTCTGGACAAGAGATCTGCTATTGCCAATATTCTTGTTGGTCACTCTTGTGTTTCCAAGGGACTTTTTTGCTTTGGATGCATGGGCTCTAGCATTGATGATGAAGTACTGATGACTTCCAGAGAAGTCGTTAGCCCCCCCTCCCCATCCATGGGGAATACGCTCTTGGTCAGGGCATTTCACAAGTGACTGATGCTGGGGACCAGATATAAAAAAATGCTGGAAAACACACTAAAAGGCATGTCATACAATCTGAACTGTGCACCATCTCTGCACACCATGAAACCCTCACCAACACCTTGATGTTTCTCCCATAGCATTATTCATCAACAAACATGATAGTTTTACAAAGAGGATGCACCACAGTCCCCCCTCTGACAGACCTGGAGCCCTGTGAAAGAAAGTAATTTTGTACAGTCACCTGAAAGATCTCTTGTGGAGACACAAATACCTTTAATGTCTCTGGGGACCCAACCCCAGAAGAGACAAACAGCCTTTTGTGCCTCTGGCTGTCTGCTGAGTCTGCTGGGGAGATGGCCACTCTGATGGCAACTCTCACACTGCAAAAGGCTGAACCTGCTGGAGCAATACTGAGGTAACAAGTTCATTTCAGACAGCAAATACAGGGGGATTCGCTGCTAACTTTTAATCAGTAGCAAGTTAAGACAAATTGGAAGCCATGACCTACTAAGGAAGGCTCTGCAAATCCCTCTGCCAGCCTCCCGAGGATGGCAGCTCCCCGGGTACACAGCTGCGATAAATGGATCTTTTTACAAGGTCTAACTCATTTAATCATCCCCTCTGCTTGCATTAACCACTTCTGCAAGGGTATCTTTCCTGTGTGGATTGTTTAAGTCAGGTCAAAAACCCGGCCTTGTTTTCAAATCCACATTCATGATGAAAGCCTCCAGTCTAAGACTTCTATTCTTCTGAGACCCTCAGAGTCATAAGCACTGTGAATAATTCTTTTGCTTTTTTCCCCAGCCTGCTACAGGGCTTTCTCCCTAAAGCACAAAACACTTTTCCTTGTTGAATTCTCTCCATGTGTCTCCTCTGTACTCAGTGAAACGGCCTGACACGATGGGCTGGGTCGAGGCATACAATGACCAGTCTCCCTTTGAGCGAGAAGCTTCTGTTCCCAGCAGAAGGGCTGAACCCTGGGTAATCTATTCTCTCCCTACCTGGCAAGGGAAGCAGCAAGAGAATAAGTCACTGCATGTCTAACTGAAAAACTGTCACAGAAGAATAAATATCAGACTTGAGCCTTCAACAATGAACTTTAATTTGAAAATGGCACCAAGCTTTGACCTGAAGTGAACAGCTTCCTTTGATGAGGCAGACAATTAGAGAGGAAGGAGCAACCTCCAAGCCTTCACATTCCAGCCAGCCTGAGCCACTCTCTGGAGTGGCAAAGACTAAGCTGAGGCTTCATCCCCCTGAGATGCTCAGCTCCAGGGCAGTCACAGGGCAGAGCCACGAACCACTGGAGCCCTGTGAGTACGACAGGTTTTGGGTGGCCCGAAAGGCACAGCCAGAATGATTGTACAGCTCCCTGCACGGCAGGAGCCTGCCCGACTTGCACAAGAGCAAGGCTGGCACCGGCGCGGCGCTGCTTTGCGTCCCCATGCGCTGCCTCCCCTCTGACTGCACATACCCTTGATTTTGGCAGCACGTCTTCTAACCCTAACAGCCTTTCCTAAATGGAATTTTCAAGTGTTTACGTTTCCTTTATTTCCCCACAGTAATTTTCGGTGCTTTGAATGTTTCAGGGATTCAGCTACATAAATAGATACCCCAATCTTGTAACAACATACTAGATTACATAATTGCGATTAGGATGGGTAATTACACAGTGCCCATGTGAGGCAGACAGCTTCGACACTCCACATCACAACTGTGTCAAAATATTTTATTTACAGAATACCAGAAGTAATAACTCCACAGGCTACAAGAAAACGTTAAATTATTTTTTTTTATATTGTTATACAAAAATAATAATTAGGAAAGTCCTTCAAGTGCTTTCATTCTATTTTTAAAGAAAAACCACACTGTTGGGGTTCTCCCTACTACAGAACATTTCAGGAGCAAACCAGTTTTCACAGCCCTAGCAAGAGTGCTCTTGTTCATTGTAGAAATGTTACATATTAGAGAGTATTATAATGCTTTCCTGAAGTTAAGCTCACAGAAGAAGTAAAAAATGACCCATGGTAGATATTTTTGTCAAGGTATTTAGCTCTCATTTTGATCTGCTGATGACCTTTTACTTGAGTGAATCACAGCTACATCCTAATGCCAGAGCTTACTCACTAGCTATGAAAACAACCTGGAATTGCATGCAAATTTTATTTTTGTTTTCCCTTATGACCTCAAATTTATACTACTAACGGCTCCATCACAGAAATGTCAAAAATCACAAAGACCCTCTGTAAGACAGTGAAGTGTGCAGAAAAAGCTCTCTATGGGCAGGAATTACCTCAGGTGTTTTTTAAACAGCCAGTATTCCAAGGAAGGAGATGAGGTTACGTAACACTCCAAACATTAGTTACCTTCCCTGCGTGAGTATTGCTTTATAAAGACTTGACTCAGGAAGCTAAAGGAAGGCACAATAGCACAGCCCAATACTGAAAATATCACTGCTCCACAGAAAAAAACAAAGTGAGTGCTTGGTGACCCCAGCTGACATGACAGGAGCTTAATTGCATCTTTATTTCACATACAGAATAGGTTAGGTAAGTATTTTCCATACAGCTAAGCTGGAACTTTGGTAAATAATCATGAACCTGCACGAATACTGAAATGACAATCCTCTAATCACTGTCACATTCAGTGTGTCACATGAATTTTTGAATTGACCATGACAAACACACACTAGAGGCTCTCACAGTGAACTGCTATTCTGTTAAAATACATTTTCAGAGGTTTTATGAAGTTTAATTGCATGGGATGAAACATGACACCTAAGCATTTGATTTATTACTAAGCATGACTCTATATTAGTGAGACTGCAGAGCATACAGTGTTGTGGAATTATTTTTACTCTGTCATGACAGATGGAGTCAGCGTTTGGTAAAGACTGCATGCAAGTGTGCAGACATGCTGCAGGTGGGATCCTCTCTGCTGCCTCCTCCAAGCCAAGCTGTTATACTTTAAAACAGCACATTTCAGATGACGAAGAAATCATCATCTATGTTTTCAAAACGGCAACACAGACTTTAATCTTCTCTGTATGAAAAAAAAGTCTGCCTTGACTAGAAAAAAATCATAGAAGAGAGACGTTAATGATTAATGATTTGAGGGGATCCACGGAACAACAATCTCTGAGCGTTGGTTATAATCCTACCCCACGACAGGTGTACATTGCTCAAGCTGCAGTGGTGCACACAACTACCCTGTGGAGGTAGCAATAGATGCAGCAAAGTGACAGATTGTGATTTCAGCTTTCAGCACAGCCATGCTTTGGTTTCTGTCCCCTCACCCACACATGGGGTAGGGGACCCCATTTTATGCTCTACTCTCTATCACCCAGGACAGCACCCCACGGTGCTTCCACTTCTAGAAGATGTACACATTACAAAAGGTGAGTTTCCCTGCCCAAGCTGGACAGCAGAGCTGCCCCATACCAAGGCAGGACTGTGCACTGATTTTCACTTTGTGCCTCTAAAGCTGGCACGCTGACAGCAGGGCTGAAGTGCCAGAGCAGGACCGTGCCCGCAAGGGCGCCAAGGAAGAGCCTGGATGTGGCTGTGGGGCACCGCTCTACTGACGGCTCCTCTTACTAAAGGAGGTACCACCCTGCCTTCTGCCTTCTCTACAGAGACAATATTTGGCAGCTCCATTTCAGCCAGCTTTTCTGTCTTTCCTACTTACTTCACCCTTGTGGAAGATCGTCCACGACCTCCTGTGCCATGCCCCAGCAGGTACTGGTCCCACAGTCCCTACACTTGGGGCAAACCCCAAGGCACCATTTCATGTAAGCTTTTGGATAATTAAGATTTCTTCAGCATGGCCTGTATAGGATAATTTTGAAAGAGTTACTCCATGATTTATGAGAAATGTGGTTAATACTTGAGAAAAATGCTTTTAAAACTGAATTCTCATGTAACACTTTAACATACTATTGAAAGCCAGCAATACCCTCTCTCCACATTCGTTTTCTGAGCTGACACTAAACTTTCCTACAAAGCTAATTATATCACCAGGAAAGGCATCTGACAATGTCCAACAGGCTTAGAAATGGTCTTAATCAAGGCCTTTGGCACCAAGTTCACATTCTTCTGAGGAGAAACTTTATATTAAATCTCCTTGACATCAAGTGCTTTGGACTGGCCCCTTTCCAGTAGCTCAAGATATCACTGCCCAAACTTAAGGAGTGCTTTGTTCCAGCTGGAAGCAAGCTTACAGCTAGATCAAATGGAGGTGGGAGTAAATCTCTGTATTTCAAGAAAACAAGATGACATCCACTCTAACACCTGCTTTTAAGAGAGGCCAAAAAAGGGCATCAATTCAACAGGATCAGAATCAAGCGCTCTATCAGAAAAACTATTGTTAGCTAAGATAGTTCAGTCTTGTATTCAGCAGTTTTACCAACTCAGGGTACTCTTGTGTGACTAGAAAAAGTTGTGGTCCCCCAGTAACTTGTTTCTGGGTTACTCTGGCAGAAAGGCACTGGCTTTCTGCCTGAAAGCAAAGGTGCCAGCTACACCAAGAACCAGGAAAAGTCACGGAAACAAATGCCCATGGTAATCTTTGAAGCTCGAGTAAGCTCTGAAGCTCTCAGGGCAAATCAGATGCTAACTGTTCTTTGTTTAAGTCTTGAGTTCTTTATGGTTTGGCTTTGTGCATGTTTTATACAGACGCTGACAAATACTAAACCAGCACTGTAACATTTCAAGGCTGATTCACTGATAAAAAGCTCATTCAGAGGACTCCAGGGGACTAGATGTCATGTTCCCTTTCAAAAATACAGCTGAAGTGAGTATTTTGTAAAAATTCAAAACAGGTCTTGGATACAAAGAGCAATGGAAGATAAGCAGTGCATAAGGCGACACTGAACAGGTCACAGAGTCTTCAATAAATATTACTGGAAGTACTGAGGTTCGATTCATAACATCTCTAAGGACATTTATCATTATTACTGGCAGATTACGTGCTTTGTTTTAGGGGAAGCTGACAGAGGACTGCTGTTATAACTGTTCCTAATAGCTGATTACACATCATTACGGATACTTCAGCTTTGATTCTGGCCAACTTTTGTTGATTTATAAACACCATTGCCTACTTTAAAGCCTGCAATCAACCACATTATGCACTAGATAATGAATACACTCCCAAACTCAGGTAATAGGCAGAAACTCCATTAGACAATAGCTGAATGAAAGGGAGTTCTATATATAACTCTGTCTTCCCAAGTGTTCTGGTGTGACATTCCTACTGTATTTCTAAGAATGGGGTTTCCTGCCAATCACTCTGAACACAAGCCTAAGTCCTTGTCCTCCCCTGAGATACAGCCTGCTCTGCTCACAGCTACACAAACCATGCCACACAGGTGGACAATTGGAAAGCATCAGCGAACTGCTTCCAAATTCTCTGCACAAATACGTGCTGGGGCAGAGCCATACCTATACAAAACCAGAGATGAATTAGAAAAAGCTGCAGAAATGCAGCACAAAAACCTCTTCCACCTTAGTTTGCCATAATTTAAAATACAGAACAGAATGAAAACAAAGTAACTGGATGGATAGACGAGAAAAGGTAGGTTCTCAAATCCCAGAGTGCTCAGAAAAAGGGAGTCAATAGTAACAATCATACAGAACTAAAGACCTCCACATCTCCCCCTCCTCTAACGTTTCCCAGCACATCCCTAACCTATTAGTTCATCTTGCCAGCAGTCATTCTCCTTTTCTGCGATGTACAAGGCCAAGAACATTACCAGTGCTTAACAAGCTATAATAATGATTGATGATTACATATGGACAAGGCAAAGTTAAGATTAAGAACCACATTAAAACAGCATCACAATTTCAGAGAACTTTATCTGATAATACCTTAGGAATAAGAAGCATAAAGAAGAGTAGCTACAAACAATGCCAAAGAAATCCTTGTTGAAAGGTTCTGCATCCATAAAGGAGAACTGGAGATACACACAAAGAGAATTAATAAAAAATGGGTAAGAACAAGCACTGTATATCCTCTATAAGCTCTCCTGTTATCAGGTTAGCTGCAAATCTGTATAGGCACAACATATACCAAAACCTCAAACTACTCTTCCAAGCAAAACATTGTTTAGCCTTAAAATATTGTTTCTAATTTTAAGTCACTACTTGTCAGAGGTTCCACTCCTTTCTATTCCCACTTCTGCATTAAGAAACAGTGAAATTACATAATTCCCAGTGGTGTGCATGCTGCAGGCAACGCACCTACAACTCACCCAGCAGAATTCCCTCAGAAGGAACAGAGAACCCATTTGAACTTAACTACTTGGGTGTTTACACTAAAGCTTTCTGGCTGCTGGGATAATATTAAAAGGTGACCCTCTTGGTCAAGGACTTTTCTTAAAGGTACAAAGCAGCCAGTCTTACTATACTTCACATAATTGCAGGTCTTCTTATGTTAACAATTACTTGACATGAATTGAATTCCTAAAGATGAAAACCTGTTTCCAAGATATTTTTGGTCTCAGTGAGCTTCATGACCAAGAACTAGAGCTGTAGGTTTTTAGTGTTTGTGGAACACAGGTCTTGCAAAAGATCCGCGTTTCATTCCGTTGAATCCTGTGTGCTCAGGAAAGAACAACAGTCTCTTCCTCAAAAAATGTAAGGCCCCACAACTGAACAATTTTCTCTTTTCTGTCCTGTCTTTTCACTCCTCAGTGTTTTAACATAAGAGAGTTGTTCAAATCATGGCAGCATTGTCAGAAAGTCAAAGAGTTAAAGGTTTCATCATACCATTTACAGACTGCCAGATGCTACAAGCTTGTTATATCCAACTTTGATTAGCTGTAAAATGAACCTACAGACAAATTACTGCTGTTTGCCCAGATAGCTTTTCCCTTTTTGGGTTCAGGATTTGTATCTGTCATTTAGCTAAGTAGCAGCCAAGATTACTGGCAGAGTCTTCTCCTCATCCCTGGCCCTTTAGTTCCTAATAACTGGTGTAAACATATTACAACAGTGCAAGATCCCTATTGACTGACAGCCACCATTAGGGGCATTATATTGTACCACATTTATTCAACACAACTTCTGCAACCCCTTTCAGAAGAGCCGAACAACACTGCAGGGGAGGCAGAGGGTCTGCAAATATCTCAAATTTCTCCCTGCACCACATGGGCAGACTCCCTTCACAGCCTTTCTTTACAACATTCTGCCTCACTGTCACTCAGCATCACCATGATCAAGGCTGAGCAGCCCATCTTTCCCAGTTCTCTTTTTCCTTCTTTCGGTTTCCTTGGCAGCTGCCAGTATTAATGCTGTGCCTGTTGTCCTGCCTGAGGCCCCTCTTCCTTGGCCTTCCAGGCTGTTATGCATTTCCTATCCCATATTACATTAAAATCACTCCATTTTTCTCTCATCTTCACCCTGTGAAGTTACTACACTGACTGTTTCTCAATGAGTACAATAGCTCCCCTCTTGTTCTTCTAAATCCACTCAAGAAACCAGCAACTAACCCTCATCCTTACTGGTTGCTCAGGTGATGCTTCGTGAGCTCTGCTCAAGCTGCTTCCCACAGGAACCACTTCATCATCTTCTGCTTTTCCTACCCTCACACATTTAAGATCTTCAAAATTTCCTGTAAAGCTCTGCCTAAGGCTGTCACCTGCATATTTCTGCATGCTGACCTTCCTGAATCTCCCTGAATTGGATATAGTGCCAGATTCATGTGGGGTTTTTTCTCCGTTTGTTCAATATACCAGCCAAGGAATACAAAGAAGACCTGTATACCCAGATACAAAAAGAGATTTTTAAGGTCTTGAGGGAACACAAGATCATCAGTCTGATACCTTGTTTCATCACAGACTGTAAAACAGCACAGTCTTGCTATTCATACTGAAAATGTGTGCTTTAAAATATCTCAAAGAATATCATGCAGGCATCATTAAAGTCACATGAAGATGGAGAATTTGTCACTTCCAGTGCTGGATTGTTCCACATTGACCACCTTATCTGCTAGAGACCTGTGCCTTGCTTCCATTTCAATTTGCTGTGATTTAAAGTTTCCAGCTATCAAGTCCTTGTAATACATTTTTTCACTTGATTAAGAAACCCTTTAAAAGGCTTTCTTCTCCCCATGAAATGATTTATAAACCATAATCAAATTCCTCATCATCTTTATATTAATAAAGATAGCAAATTGATCTTCTCCAGTCTACCATTACATCACATTTTTTTCATCTTAGATTATGTTTGCACCTCTCTTTACCTCCAATTTAGTACTCATCTTAAAACACTGAGAACTAGATGCTCTCTTGATCTTCCCTGTAACAAAGTGAGGATTTTTCTTTGACTTTTCTGTCTAGGTCCAAGGACACATTGCAGTCCATTTCACCAGGCTGAAAAGCTGAGCAAGTCACAAGGAAAACCCAGCTGCAGGCACCACATCAAAAAGGGCTGCTTCTGTATGATGGAAAGCTGGATTACTCTGCCCAAAGACTGTAGCCTTGTGCATGGCTCTGGAAAAGCTTTTAGTTATAAAGCCATGTAAAAAATTTACCCTCTGCACCAATCATCTCCTTACATTTGTCATCCACAAATATTAGATTTATTTCCCGTATCTCTTTCTTTGATGGAGGAGCTGCCTAGCACTGGAGTTGGTGCCAGTCCCTGCCAAGTCCCACTAGAAACAACCCTATTTGATGACTGTCCAACAAGAATGGCTTCTTAGCTCTGGTCACTGATCAAAGGTGACACACTATCTTTCAGCACTACGAATTCCAATCAGATGCATTAAGTCAGATGCCTTACAAAAGTTAGTATGCCACTACTGTACAGTTATCTTTGTAAATTAAACTTGCAGCATCAAAAGATGGAAGCACTTTCCATAAATCTACACTAACTGGAACTGGCTTAGTAACACCCTAGGCCTTTATAGACAAAATCTGTCACAAAGCAAAAAAAAATTTTGATCTAACACAAATATTAGGCTTGATTAATTGGGTCAACCACTTGGGTTTTTTAAATATTAGCAAGAGAGTGTAACATTTCTATCTAGGACTTCCCTAGTAATTTAAGTTTTATTAAACAGAAACCTCCAATTTTTAAAAGTTTAAAAATGCAAAGCCTTTGTATGTGACTTCTGGCATCCTTCATTTTAAGAAAACAGCACCTATCAACATTTGCACACAATACAAACCCAGGTCCTCTTGTACACTAATCAACAGCAACTGAAACAGTGACTGAAGATGTTGCAGGTTTTTTCTCCATCATCACTTTATACTGTAGTGGGCCTTTCCCACCAGGGCACTCGGGGTATTCAAGCCTGGCTAGTCTAACCTCACCATTATGTGATAGGAAAAGTAAAGTTGAGGGTTAAAAAAGACAACAAAGGCAGCTTTAAGGAGACAGGAGAAGGCCACGACAGATAGACAAATGCACCAAGATGCAAGCATGAAAGCCTTGAAAGGAAGGCTAAGAAGTTCAAGCTTGCTAGGCAAAGAGAGCAACGTATGAAATTCAGGGACTGGCACACAGGGACAACTGGCTCAGCATGCTGGAAAGAGATGTTTTCAATATTCTGTGTGTGAACTCACACATACTCATACTTTTCCCGATACACATGGGCTTGGCAATTTCTCTCTTCTTCACTTCTGCCCCTTCCAGAAGTTTGTCATGCTGCCATGCCAACAAAGCGTGCAGAAAGCATCGCCTGGCAGTGCTTTCACAATAAGCTCTCCTGGCCGGGGGCTATCCAGACTTCCTTGGCTCCACAAACTGAGTGAACTGTCACAGCAGGATCACTTTCTCTCTGCAGAAGTACATGACTTACACGGTTTGATGATGTCATCAGCAAGCTACTCTGCCACCATTTCACACCTACCTGCCTGACATCTGCATCCCATCACACAAGTGGACAGGAAAAACCCCAATCACTGAATCGCAGACTGAAGAGCCAAGAGTTGCATAATGTAACAAAAAGTTTGCTTCTTTGCCAACCTTGGGTTTCTTTCCTCATGTTCTAGTTGTTTGCCATGAATTGCCCTAAAGCAAACACAATTCAAGCCGAGCAGTGCCATCGCAGGCTCGTTTCATCCCAAGCAGGGTACACTTCCCAACTCCTGCAGTCACTTCTCCCGCAACACACTGGAGAGATAATTTTCCTTTAAGCATCCAAGATTCAATTATGCATTGTTTTAATACAGGTTATCCCTTGAACTGCACACAGGGCTCCATAGTGAACAGCACACAAGGGGAAATCTGTCCTTCCTGGGAGCTCAGTGGGGTTGCAATTGCTTAGATTTCCCCAGCAATCTTGCACTTTTTTCCTAATCTCCGAGTGTGAGGGAGGATCTCTGTCATCTTTGTTTTCAGGAAGAAATTAGTGCTCTAGTTCAGTTTTCACTGTTTTGGGGTCTGCCAGCTTTGAGAGCATGGGCTAATGACATGTAAATCTCTGAGGATATTTGAAAGAAAATTATCATTCTTTAGCTTTTAAATAGGAACTGCTATCCCTTGAGAGCTGTTATCCCTCATTGGGTTAAGCATGTGGAGACAAGCTGCCTTCATAATTTATTTTTGACAAGTGATGATAATGCTCCCTTCTAAAGCACTAAAATTAAACCTTCTCAAGGTATATGGGTTCCTGAATTGTCCAAGGCGAAGGTGCACAAAGACCACATGATGAATTCACAGAAGAGGATGACAGGACAACTCTAGAGTCTTAGGATCTCTGTCAGCAGAAGCACTGTGGTAGCACAGCTCCTCATGCTCAGCTCCCATTGAAGGGTAAGTGCTTTGAGGCACAAGCAGATGCCAGGAGATAGGATGGGAAAGACAGAAGAAACTTCTTCTTTGGTTGTGTTTTGTGCTAGTTACTGAGCTAAGTGCAGGAGTGGTGTGGATGAGCGCTCAAACACGAGCAGGCAGAGCCCTGGAGTAGATGGGCCGATGGCCTGATCTGACACGGCAGCTGAGAACAGAGAGTAATGAGCAGCACAATCCAACAGCCAAGGGAGAGGAGCAGATGCTATGTCTCTTCTCGGGAAAGGCTGAGGAGCAGAAACCTTTGTGAACACCACTCTCCCCTCACCCTGTGTGCTGTTCCTTTAAAGGGTGAGTTTAGATGATGTAGTATATTAGGATCAAGCTAAAACTGTTCCCATATAAAACTATATGATCCATAATGCACAGACCACACAGCTACTGACCAGGAGAATAAGCCCCAAGCCTTCGGCTACCTCCTCCATGTATGAGTGTAGTTAACCATTGCTGCAGAACATTTTATTAACTACAAGGTTAATATAATCAGGAAAAAGGACCACTTTGCTTTGCTCTGCTTCAGACGAATATGCAGATTCACAACGGGCAAAACTCAAACCCTTGTCAAACGATTTGTCTTGTATGGGACCAGACCAGTTGCAGGCAGGGATCACAGCCTGGCTTGGCCTGCCAGCACATCCAAACACTACTGAAAAGGCCTGGCAAACACTTCCTACTGCATGCAAAAGGGAAATGGTATCGTGCAGTGCACTGGTTATTGACCTTCCAATGCCACTTTCTGTGACCATCCATGCTAATTCCACATAAGCCAATGTGGTAAAAAGTGTCAAGGGAATAGGACCACGTCTTCCTGCAGAGAAAACTGATACAGAGCAACACAGGTACCTGAACCCCAGTCTGTCACTCCAAAAGGATCAGTGAAGCCAATCCTTCACCTGGAACACTTCCTTTGCAAGCCAAGGAATTGCTCACTGAATGATCCATAACGCAGTTACAGCACTTTGTGTGCCTGGGTTCCATCAGCAAAGTCTGGTTGCTGGAATGAAACCGAGGCTAGATGAGGTTTTTTTGCCTCTAAGCCTGAGTTCAGACTGTGTCTCTACACGGACCTCAGGGACAGCAACATTCCCAATGCACCAGTGGTGGAACACATGACACCACCTCACAGAGGGTACCGCACACGCACCACCCGTACGCCTGCTAGGAATCTTCGGGAGGAAGAAAGCACTCAAGCTATCTGTGCAGCCAGTCTTTAACTCCATTCTCCAGTTCATTGGGCAGTTGTGACACAACATAAAGCCTTGAAGAATGTTGCTAATACAACAGATGTTCCCAGCAGAAGCTTAGGGCCTATCTCCTCCCATGGGTAAGTCAGTGACTTATAGTCTCTGGAAGAAGAAAGTGAACACAAGCCTAAAAATTCCTTTACCTTCCCCTTTATTTATTTTTTAAAATTCTAAGTGCATGGCTACTCCAAAGAATTACCCAGGGTTGAGGACCCCTCCTCTGTAGGAGAGGTAGCAAGTATGTTGCAGGATAGAAGAGTAATTCAGCTTGAGCTACTGTGTGCCATAATACAAATGCCAAATTCACAAAAACCCGTTTTCTGTCAGTACAACTGTGTTGGGTTATCTCGTGATTTTCTGCACTAGAAAAGCTACTGTTTCTTAGTGAGGATGCAACATGAAAGAGCAGACTGGAACAAAACATGCGACCCACAATCGCTCGATTCATATAATTAAAAATTAAACAGCAGACAGGAAAGCAGGCGCATCTCCATGCGTCTGTGTGGGTATTCAGTTTTCAACAGAAACATCTGGTGCCTGAATAAGATATTTCATTCAGCAAAATCTGTTGGGTAAAAGCAGTTTCTAAAATATTTGGGTGCCTTGAAAAGCCCTGAAGACCTACCAAGGAAGAGTTTTGGAGACTGATGCACAGTGCCCACCAGCATGGCACCCCGACCTCCCCACACCCCTCACCACAGCCTGGATTAATTACATCCTCTGCAGAAATACTGGCTGGGGTGAGTTGTTCTCGCAGTTATGTGCCTGTAATGCCTCCTGGTTTATATTTAAAAGATAAAATCCTGTATGGAAGGCACAAAAAGTATCGAAGAGCACAGGAGAATCACTGCTATTTACATTTTTTCCCTTTTTTAAACAAAGCTAGGCTTCAGCTGATTGTTTTGTTTACAGTAGAAGTAACAGAAGAGAGTTTTGCTCCTTACAGCCCATTAAACCTGTTTTTCTCCTACTCCTGTTCTCCTCCCCCTCTTCAAGCCTTTAACAAGCCACAGGAATACAAATCAGAAAAAAACCCTAAAATCTCTCTGCTGATGAACTGCTTAGAAAAGGTTTCAACTCGGCTGGTAGTAACAGTGCAAATTTCCAACCTATTTATATCATGGATAATTGGTGACTAGAAATATTTGCATTGCTAATTTCCCTCCATTAAGAACAAACCCAGGGTCCCAATAATATGGCTTAATAGCTGCATTTAAGTTACTGCCCCTTCCCCGTCTTCCTTCTTTTTTTTTATGAGCTTTCCCTCCTCTCCACACTTCAGTTCCTAAACAAAGAGTTCATTCTTTCTTTGCTGCCATTACTACCAAGTTTGCTGTTTCAACAACAAACTTTGACTTTCTCCTACCTAAGTGGAAAACAGAAGAGACAGAGGGTGGCTAGGAAGAATGGTAATTAAAAATCTGTTACTCTGTGTGTTAGCATTTCCTTACTATGAATTAAATAAGAATAGTAATAAATAAATCAGCACATTTTTTCCAACATGTACGAAGCTGAATTCTTGTGTTAGGAACTCCAGTTTTAAATTTGATGCCCTAGAAATACACGAGAGGTTTGAACAGAATGGTTAAATCAGGCTTTCATTTCCATTAATAAGGGCCAGCACCACCCTTTAACTGCAGCTCCCCGAAGGCTACAGATGGCCACTCCTGGGTGATGGCCCTGCACCCAGAGGGCTCTAGGAGCTGATTAGGAGGCTGATACGGCAGAGTTTGAAGTCTTACAAAAAGGCAATCAGCCAAAGTGCCCCCAGGGAGAGGGAGAGCACAGAGCAGAGTGCCTCTGACTTCAACCAGCAGCTCTGTTTCACATAAAGGGACACTGTCAGGTCCCTTTAGAATCACGTTAAAATAGATGAGGCAGTTTTGAGGGCTAAAAAGAAACTTTTCTTACGGTTCACTGGATCTGCATGCAAACCTCATTGAAAACATTTGAGATGCATACCAAATTAACTGTACCGCGCAACCAGAATTAATTGTGTCCTTGACAGCGTGGCAGCCGATAACATTTGTTATCCTGTGAAGTCGCTCAACCCACAAACAAATCCCTTCACTGCCATTTATGCCCACTGTGCTCCCATAAAGCATCCAGAACAGGTACCTACACCTATTAATAACCCTGTCACTGCTGCCACGTTACAGCGGAATGTGAGCTATCGTGGTTCGGTGACATTTAGCTGATCCCTTGTCCTGCAAATTCAGCTGACCAATGCCACATTTCAGGAATGAGTTTTGCAGTGGTGAAAAGAGTTCTATACTGAATCAGACAGCAGCCCAGTAAGCACTGGCTGTGCTGATTTACTGGGGCTGGCGACTGTATTGTATTGTAGCTGTGCCCTGACAGCCGACTCTCACGCCACCCTGGTGGAAATAAAGGCTGCTGCCCCCGCTGCAGCACAGAGCAGCGGAGATGTAACACTTCTGAGCAGAGGTAATTCAATCCTTCCTGAAAATCAGAGACATTTTCAAAGAAGGCATCTGGAGGCTGCACAGTGCACCTGAATTAACAGCTAATCATCACAGCTGTAAAAGAGGAGCAGACTCTTCCAACTCAGCCAGCCGGCAGCATAATCCAGAGCTTAGAGAGATAGGTGGCAAACATTTAACAGTAATGCCAAAATCCAGAAGGCTGGGAATTCTTTGAGAAAATCAAGAGGAATCCAAGCAGGTAATTCCAGCTGAGCTAAAGATTGTAGGATGACTGTCAGTCGAAAAACAAAACCTAGATAAAGTCACAAAGCCTGAAAGAAGAAACCAGTACTAGAGGAAGAACACAGATTTTTGTGTGTATGTCACTGTCAATACCACAATATTCCCTGCCATATTTATGGAAATATTGTAATCTCCCAAGGAAATCAGTTCTCTCCACAGATCTTCTAAGCCCAGAAATGACATTCTTTCTCTGCTACAGTCAGTAGCAGGCCCCATGAAGCATTTGCATTCTCAAGAGATGAATATACTTTTCTGGTTTAATACTGATAAAACCTTAACAGTGTATGAACATACAGATATATTATAATTTGAATTCTAAGTCCCCTGAACTCAGAAATTACCTTGCTAAAAAGTGACTCCTGCGACCTCTTAGTCTTGCACTGATGTCACACTTCCCTTAATAGAAAAAACAACCTCAAAACTGGAAAGATGCTTTCCAAAAGCATCACACCAGAAAATACCACCTTTGCCTGCGAAGCACACCACCCAAGCAGCAGCACCAGTAGGGCTGGTGACAGCACAGCTGCACTGCTCCTGGTGCCACAGCTGCCAGGCAGAGGGATCCACTCAGGGCAGGCACCTTTGTGGGAGCGGGAAAACCATCAGGAGCAAGACACCACAACAGCACAACACTACTGCTTGTGATAATCGAGTTGGCTCCACTCTCTCTCCGTCTGTCCCAGAAGAGCTGCTGTTTATTTCAGTGAGGCCCCATGAGTAGCACTGGGGGAGGCAGAGACCATGAATACCAGCCTCTTAAAATGATTATAGATGGATTTGTTAGTAATACATAACATATAGCTGAGCCCTTCTAAGTGATGTAGTGCCAAACACAGAGAAGATTTTGTCCTGATAAAGTCAGACATCTTGAGTACGTAATAAATATGATATTCCCCCTCTGTCTAATGTAGGTTATGTGAAGCTGCTAAGACTGCAATTTTTAGGCTATCACTGTCCTTAAATTATTAAGCAATATAGCATTAGAAAGCTAGACTGAAGGCTGTGCATTGTAGTTTTGTTTTATTTTTTTCGATGTGTGCCTGAATACAAAATGTGACTTTGGAGAAGGTATTGTGGTGCTAGCATGTATTAAGAGGATGCCTGGAGACTGACACCATGTCAGGTGTCACTGTTGCTTATATTTATAACTTCCTTCCTTTTTAGTGCTTCTGTGGTGAAGAAAAGCACTTAGTAACCCACACTGTAAGAAAACAGAAATTCTCTGTCTTGGCAATATATTGTATTAACTGTTTACATGTTTTAGCTAGTTCAAAGCCAGCTTGGTAAACATGTCAGGATATTTTAAAGTCACCTAAAAATAAGTTTGTACTTTGGTTCTGGCTTATTTAAAGCCTGAACCAGAGATGTCCACGATATCAGTATCTTTCTTATGAGAATAAGGAAAATAGTATCTAAGAATGCCTCCCCATGTGATGCAGTAGGCCCAGGAGACAGAATGTGTAGTTCACATGTATTTCTGTCAAAAGACTTATGGAAATCCAGAAGTTGCTAGTGCATGTGTGCAGCAGGGAAGTCTAGTCCTTGATTATTTTCTCATCTCTCCGTCCCTGAATGCAAGGGGCTCTGGAAGAAGTCTCGTTTCATGTCCCATTCATAATCCCAAAGATTCCTGGGGCATTCCATTCCTCCTCCTATTCTGCAATTGAGTAATGCTCTCTTTCAGCAAGGAATATCTGTCCACAGAAGAACTTTCGAAACGATGACAGTAAATCCAGGGCAACTTCACCTTCCAGGAGATGTGGCTGTCTTTCCTGTACACACAAACCTACAGAGCAGAGACAGTAAAACTCAGGTGCTTAATCCATACTGAGCCTCTTCATTTTACTGAGCCTAATGAAAATGTAGTATCAGCTGCTTTTAAAGGAGCAAATGACTCCTATTGCTATCACTGTGTATTATTCAGCCTCCAAGACAAAGAGATATAGAGCAACCTAGTTAAGTCTGTTCACAAAGAGACAGCATTAATCTGGAAATTACCTCTTTCTCCAAAGGAAAAGAAAATTAAGTAAAGCTGCAGCAAAAGAAAATGTGGGGGGTGCAGAGGATTTCTTCATACACCTGTGCAGTAATGGGGTGTTTGTCTCAAAAGCTTCTTGTGGACATGGTATTTTATATGCATTTTGAGACAGTGAGATGCTATAGGACAACCTGACACTACTCCAGAAACATGGTACCTTCATCTTCCTTTTACTGTTTTTACCACATTTTGAATTCAAAGTAATCTTTGTTACACAGTGTATTTTAAAGCCTAATTTAGCCATTAAAGGTAGAATTGTGGTGGCTGTGTGTGGGGGTGGCCAGGCTTTTGAAATAGCTGACTTTTACACAAAAGGAGCTATGGGCCACTTTTCTCTGGGGTCATTCTGAGACACCTGTAAATGAGGGAGACTGTACACACACAGCCTCTCAGACTTTTAGCTTGTATGGCCCTTACTTTCAATCATGCTTTAGGAGCTAGCTGAAAAATTCTACAATTTCTCATGCTGGCTGCTGCTTATAGGAAGCAGTAAACACACCTTCATCTGATGCATGGTCAGAAATGAGCTAGAAATCCTCTGGGAAGAAAAGGGGAGAAATCTAGAGACTTTGCAACATTTATTTTGGGAACAGCTGTCTGCAGAGATGTCCCTGAAGTACATGGTACCGTTAGCCAAAGACTAGCAATAACAGGGCTGCTTGTTTTCAAGGGGCTTCTCCATCAAAACATGATGAGCCCCATGAGTCCTCTTCCCACTACAGCCATATACCACAAAGACAAAATACACAAAATACAGAATACACAGTGGTGCCCGTGGTGGTGAGCACACATTCACATGTATATACCACCTATGTGAGCTGCTCCTGATAAAGAGAAAACTGGATTGAAAGCTAAACATCAAAACACACAAGGGGAGAAAAAAGAAAAGGGATCATTCCCACCCACAGCTCTGGAAACTCTGCTTCCCTGCAGGCCACAGAGGGAAGGAAGTGCGTATGCAGAGAGGCGAGTGGTGTGCAAAGCCCTCAAGGCACCCGTTTATCTGAGCTGCTTCTAAACGTTACTAAATAAGCCTATTAGTTCCTGAAACCTGGCAAGCGAGGGAACAGGGCCCAGAAGAATGAACTGAGACAGACCGTACTGTTTCAAGTGCATTTACATGCAGTACCAACTTCTCTGTTGACTGCCCAAAGGTCATCTGACAAACAGCGGTGAGTTTTTTATACCACGTCAATTTTTGATCCAACACCACTTGCATACCAGATGGTTTAAAAATATGTATTCGCTGCCACTGTTTCTGCTCTGTTCAGCAGTGCCTGCCAATGTCTTGAGTTTATGATGTCTGTAGCAAATGTTTTAGTGTTGACATCTTCTGCGATATGAGTGAAGATAAATTGCATTAAACGCTAAAACATTACTTACAGATGGAAAATAGACTGACTTCCCAGACATTTGCAAGCAGGGCATCTCCAGTTACGCTGTGGCAGAGGCTGCAGCAGAGACAACTCAGTTTAATAAGCAAAAATCAATTGGCATTAACCTGGAGAAAAAAGCCACCTTTACTTTCATTCCCACTTTAGGAAGTGCTGCTATACCAACACAGGGTGCTAGAGAAAGCCTGCTCTCTTTGTGTACACAAACAATGCTGCACAGGAGCAGCGCTGTATTGTGTCAGAATATGCAGCTGTAACACACACTGCATCCTAGTGATACTGGAAAGCCACCCTCTGCTTGTCCCTACATCTGTGAGAAAACATATTTAAGAAAAATACTGATAAACATTTTCTCCTGTCCCAGTTTTAAGCCCAGCTATTTAGCGTGGAGCACAGAATGGGAACTCCACATCCTCTTACTTCCACCGCATTCCCTATTCCCCCTCCCCGTTCCCTTTGGTACAGAGGTTCATGATACAAATGTAATTGCTCTAATTTTTTCCACATCCTTTTGGGAGAGCGAATATTTCTTCTTTTAAAGGGTATTAGTAACCCTCTGGCAATTCCATTTATCTCTTCAGCACAGTGAATCTGAAAGAATCAGCCAGGCTCACTCTTCCTTTCACCCGCTGCCACAGCGGAGCCCACAGAGCACCTCTGGAGAGGGTGGGAGCTTCACGTGTGTGCTACACACACAGTCACAGCACAGGCGAGGCCAACACACAACAACACGACAGTTTCATAAATACTGAGGTGCAGTTACTCCGTAATGATGAGGAGTTACAAACATATGTATTTTATTTTTAGAACTGACAGCAAGAGATGTGCTTGTTTATTTGACAAAGGTAAAAGATTTCTGATACTTATGGGGCAGCTGAGCAGGGAAGGAGTTAAAACCAGGGTTTCAAATGTAAAACAAACAAGGCTAAGCCTCTCTGTTTCTCCAAGGTCTCCCTCCTTCCTTGCCCTCTGCAGGGGCTATAAATAGATTGCAGAAGAATGAAGTATGGGTGGAACCAAACTAGCCAGTCCTTTCTATTCTCCCTAGGGAAGGGGGGAAAAATAAAAATACCATTTGACTCAATTATTTCAGATTATGAAGAAATTAACACCCCATGAAAAATTTAGAAGTGCTACTCCTCATTACAATATGCAGCCTTCCGATTTATCATCCTACTGAATATTTGTCTTTGAATTCTCCTTTCCTTCCTTTGCATCATTTTTGTGCATAGCACACATTTACTGAATCTTGCAGTCAAATTTCTTATAGCCCACAGACTGCCTGTGAGGAAGAGAGGTGTGCACAGATAGGGACTGTAGGTGGACAGCATCATCTTTCCCATGCTCTGCTTTGTTAATTCTGAAAAAACCCTACCCTGCTATCCTACCCCTAAATAAATGTGAAGTTTAAGAAAAATGCATTTTGCCCATCACCCCAAAGCTGAAGTGTCATTTCTACAGCAGTCTTGTGGAATAACACATTTAAAGGCAAAAGATTCAGTGGAAATACTTAATGTACAAGCTTGTATACATCAAGGTAATCAGTCCTGACTTATCCTCTCAAGCTAGTTCTTACAGCATCACCAATTAGCAGAAAACTTCAAGAAATAAAATACTATTTGTTTCTATTTTTGTTTATACTTGAACTTAAAAGTGAACTAACTGTTGCCTATCACCTGAAATCTTTTGAGTGCAAACTGCTCTTAGTAACTGAAAACAGCACAGTGAAAACAGCACAGGCACCAAAACTAACTTTCCTGACTAAACTACTGGGGTGGACTGGCTCCATCTCTCCAAAATAAGGGTACGCCCACCTGCAGCTTCCTTAGAGTGGGAGGTATGAGAAAAAGATACCAGGAAACACTGTTCAGTAGTTAAGGCTTCAGGTAGTGCATCTGGAGATACACCCACAGTTAATACTAGGGAAATACTTCTAATGAGCACCAATTACAACCATGGTGAGGATCAGAGTTTCTGAGAGATTTTGACTTACTAATTTCAAAAAGTGGTTTGAAACAGAGGATGAGTGGAGGTTATCCTTTTTCTTATACTCTTAGACAAGGACCCTGCAGTTTGCTTTCCCTGAGCAGTGTCAGGTGGTTCAAGCCTTTCAGCTTTGCCAGAAGTTCTGTCCTTGTGGTTTGCAGGCATGCCTTCCTTGGGAGGGAAAACCAAAATGCTCCAGGTAGTCAGCACCTGCATAAGCACTCTTCACCTGCAGCCTTCGAAATGCAATGAGCTGCCTTACACCTCACACATACAAAGAATACCCAAATGCTACCTTATCCTAAATTTCTTTCTTTTGGAAAAAAAAGTCCATTCTTACACTCTCAGGCTTTCTTTCTTTAATATTTGTCCTTTTTTAAGCCAGTCACCTCCCTAGATGTCTTTAATGTCTGCAGGGAAGAGCAGGCATGAGCACCTAATTACAAAAAGGCAGAAGAGTCATTATATATGCAGAGAGGAATTTGCATCACCCCTTCCTGGCAGATGTCTGTGCCCTGGGAGGCTGCATGCACCACCCAGTTTGCTGCAGTTCTTGTCACAGACCAACTGAAGCTGGCCCTGGTCTGAGCAGGGGCTGGGCTCAGTCACCTCCAAAGGTCTCTTCTAACTTGTTTCCTCCTGTCCTCCAGTCCCAGTCGTATGATAACAAACTACTAAAAGGGAAAGCAGACCTGACACCTTCCTCCCAGGAAAGGATCTGTATGGCAGCAAAACTTCTCTTATGGGACCCAGATAAATTAAGCTGCCATCCATAGCCTGTCCTGTTAGAGCAGGGAACCCTCATCACAGAGGCACAAGCAACCTGGTTAACCTTCTGCTGCAAAGCCTTATCTTGACTCTCCCAGCTGAGTTTGCATCAGGTTTTCACGGTCTGGTCTCCGTGGGACTAGAGGAGAAGTTAAACAATGCTGGGTTTATGTGAAACATGAATAGTGTGCACACAATACTTTTATAATCCTTCAATAATAACTTGTTAACTGCAAAGGAGGTTGTATAAAATGAAGGTTACAAAAGCATTTCTCCATGAAAGTTTAATTTTATAAGCACTCCAATTAATAACAGTTCGTTTTTGTTCAGCCACAGCACACTCGACCTATGACATCTCTCAAAGACTAAGTTCAAACCAATGGGCATAAACTTGAGTTTTCTGCCTGCAGGGAACTGTGCACACATGCACATGCAGGCTGCCTGGAAGTCTGGCCACTGCACACACATTTTGCATTTCAATCTCTTGTCCACATGTTAGAAGCAGACAAGAAAAGCGATGGGCACCCATGCAAACAGCCCAACAGACATTACTGCCACAGGCCTGTTCAGGATGAGATGTGCAGAGCCATATGCACAGTTAATTTTGTTCAGAGGCGCTGTGAGGGAGTGAGCCAACATCCTAGATAAGCAGGGCAACATGAAAAAGAAGAGAAGGTGGCATTATTTTTAAGGTAATATAAATCCCAGTTTCTTCCTCCAGTTCCTTTTCATCATAGTTGTCATGTTTTTCCCACAGGCCACCGTCATAAAGAATGCAACATACTGTCAGAATAAAAGCCCTGAAGGGATGTGGAGAGCAGAAAGCACACCTGGTCCTATCTACCCAACGACACAAAAAATCAGAGAGGCCTGGAAAAGGTGGGATTCCTGTTTCTTACATGTGACACTCCCAGTTTCACCCTCTCCCCAGAACGTCTACTTACTCACCCCGGGGCTCTAAACTTCCAAACTGGCTCTTCAAGCAGGGAGAAACCTGCAGAAGCCAAAATCCCCTGGTCATAGAAGTCAGTACTGTTCTGCCCAGCAAATGACACTGTGTACAAGTATGCAGTGCTCAGCGGGAGATTGCAGCCTTTAATTCAGTAACTTCCCTGCCTAGTGGCAGGCTTCTCCTCTGCTTTTGTTTCCAGTCCAGGAACAATTTCCTGTAAGTCTTGCATTCACTGCTCCCAGCCTTGTTTTAAGAAAGAGCAGGCGCTGGTCTTGCCAAAAGCACCTGCAGGATGGGAGGGATGGGGCTGTGCATCACAACTCACACCACTGCCAGGCTTGGAGAGGCATGCAAGGACTCTTAAGAGGGTCAATAACTAGAGCAAGCAGCAGCATCTCCACCTCACCTGCAGAGCAGAATGGGCCTTGAAAGAAAGGCCAGCTGAGTGACCAAACTCTGTCTGATCACAGAGCTCAGCAACACCAGTGCTGCTGTGTCTACAGTCAAATGGGAAGACACTTTCCTGGGCCAGGACCGAGGAAAGCAAGCACACACAAGGCTGTGAAGAGTTTCGGCTTTGGTGCTTCTACCCTCCTGCAGCTTCTGCTTATGAAAGACACCTTAAGCAATCTTGATTTCTGGAAATCCTTTCTGCCTGTACATATTTAGGTAGTTTTGAGAATCTTCAGGATGCAGAACCATCCAATTACAATGGAAGTGGAGCACAAAAAAGAGGTTGGTGTGAGACGCTTGAGGGAGAACAGAAAGATTACGAGACAAGAAGTAGTAAAGAGACTAGTTTCAAAGCATCACTTCCATATAATGTGAAAGTCATTTATGCAGGAGATACTGGCATAGGAATAACATAACATTCACTCTTACAACATTTAGATTTTGAAAGGATAGGCTTTTTAAAAAAAAGTTATCACCATGTTAGACACCTTCACACAGATTTTTCTGGCACATACTTCAGAGAGACAGGCAGTTTGGGATCTTGTCCAGAAGGCACCTCATTGTGCCAGAAGTCCAAGCACAGCCTGCCCAGTTTCCAAGATCTCTAGTGAGCGTTGTCTGTTTGCACAGCAACTGCTCCCTGCATAGAGGGGGCTACTTTGCTGTGTAGCCACTCACCTCGGCTTAAAGCAGCACAACGAACTTTGCTACAAGTCCATGGAGTGTCTGCTCCTGAGTGTGAGTGTTTATTGTGTGTAGTATCAGAGATCTCTTTTTTAATCAGAAGGCTCTGTGAGGCCAATTTAACTGCAGAGCAAACACAACAGCTGAGTATTTTTCTTTGCAAACTACAGTCTCCAACTTGCTGCTAGCCAGGAATAACCAGCCCTAACTTGTCTGTTCATATTGTCTCTCTGGGAAACCAGAACATTTAGCAGGAATCATCATTCTCATTTACTGGTAGGAAGCCCAGGTACAAAGAGATTAAGGAACACAAAAGCAGGCAAAAGGAAGCAGAATAGTAAAATGCACTGGAAAAAAACCCCTTCAGTTCCTTGCCATCTTTATGGCTGAAGTTAATACCACAGCCTTAAACACCTGCAGTTCCTTCTGATAACAAGTATTTCCTAGCTCTTGGTCTTTGACCAAAAATATACACATTAATAGAAGAGGTTGTGGACTTCTGTATAATGATGTTTTAAGCTCACTCTTCAGGTAAACACCCCCCAAAACAGTAGCAAATGTATTTCTTTCACTTAGAGCCCTTAATACCCTTACCGCGAACACAATGAAAAAAGCTAAAACTACTCATTTCATTACCTACTGCTCTCCAGATTAATCTCCATTCTGTGCTGCACAATGACAGGGTCACTAGAGGGTTTCCATGCCACTGGGGCTGTGTAAAGAAGTACACGGTCTGTACAAACAAAAGCAAGGGAATTCTTTATTCTCCTTCTTCCTAACCTGTGGTTTAATTCCCTTTCTTTTGTAAAATGAAAACCAGCCTTTTTTCAGAACATAAATGATCAGTGCCAGCTTTCCCAAAGGAAAAGTATTACAAATGTGTACAGCTTCTGCCAAACTTAAAAATCTTTCCTAGAAGGATCCTGGGTTTAAAAGTAAGCTCCAAGTGCTCTAAAATAGTCACACACAGTCTAAGAACGAGCATGTGCCTCATGAAATGAAGATTAAGATTTAGAGTCCAAATCTGGTGCCCTTCAGGTAAAAGGATTCCTAAGGCAGGAGCTCCTAAAGTGGCTTTTGTCAAGGTTTCACACAAGTACCAAGAGATTGTCAAATACTAAGGAATGCAATTGCACCTTTTATTACACCTCAAGCAGCCCCCACTACTCCCATCTATTCCATGAACCTACCACACCTTCAAGCAAGCACTTATGAAGAAGCCAACATCACTTCACTCATGAGGGATTTATTCAGAACCCTGAGTGGGGAATTCTGGCTGGCTCTGGGTACAGCACAGCTAAACAGCCCGGGGCAGCACAGGAGCACAGCTTTTCTCTGCTGGGTCCTGTCAGGGCTGGGCAGCAGTTGGCCATGCATTCCCAGTGCCAAAGGGATTACATCGTACAGGCATGTGCCAGAGGCAATCTTCTCCTTGGCCTCTTCCCACCTGAGTGGGGTGACATGCAAGTCCATGATCCCAACATGCACACCTCCATCTCCTCCGTGTAACACTGGTCAAAACAGAGTTTGAGCATTAACAAACCAGCTGAGCTCAGTGTGGTAATGCTGGCCTCTCTCCAACATCTGTGTGCACTGCTCCACCTGAATGAGGATCTCCCATGGTCCGACAATATCCTGCTCTGGAGATCTGAGGATGAGAGTATGCCTCATCTGCCCTGGGGTGCTGGGTCCCCTAAAACTCCTATTCCTCGGGGAAAGGCAGATCTCCATGCCCTATAGCATGGGACGAGCCCTCCTCCTGCCTCCCACAGAAATGGAGGGGAGCAAACGCAACTTCCATTCCTGCTACGGGAAGTGAAAAACAGCTGCACACAGGCCTGCCCCAGGCTGGGCCCACGAAGGGCACATAGCACTGGGGGGCTCCTGGGCAACTCTGCCTACCCCCAGCTTTCCAAAAACTGAGCACTGAAAATGCTAATGGCTTAACAGCCCAAGGATGACAGTGAGCTGCCCAAAAGGCACTGAAACAGAATAGAGGGAACAAACATGCCATTTTTTTTCCTCTCCTCATTGAAATTTATTGCAGCTAGAACTGAATAAAACAACTGAGATCCAGCAATACAGATAGCATCTGAGATTTCTTGCTGTCCCTGTCAACAACTTTCAGACATTTGAAAGCACAGCTATAATCCCCCTTTCACTGAAGCAGAGAATGAGAGTGAAACACACAGCAGCCATCATTCTCACTAGGAGATCAAATCTGTTCCATCCCAAACCCTCCCTAACCCACAGAGCAATGCTAGGCAAAACCTTGAGAGCTCACTGAGCCCATCAGACCCGTGCTGAGGAACTGATGATAATTCCTGGGACCATCCTTCTGCTTAAAACACCAGTCTGATCTGTGATAAAGCTGTGTTAATACATTGTTAATGTAGACTGGCTGGCAGAAATGAGTCCTTCCCACAATACCTAGTTCAGAGCAACTGCAGTTTGCAAAGGAACAAAGTTAATAAACACATGCAATTTTACTTCTCATTAAGCATCCTAGCATATTCATAAAATTCCCACACACTCTCAGTGTTAGCCTTCAGACTGACAGACATTGAGATACTTCAGGTCCAGGTAGAGCCTGGATTTATAACCCCCCAGATCCCATCCACCTCCTGCCTTCCTGCAGAGAAACCCCTCAGCTGCACCTTCCTGAGGCACCCCAGGTCTCTCTTGACACAGACCATCCCACTCCCTTGAAAACACAGGCAGCTTGAGCTGCATGTCCCACCACACAGCCACACCTGACCAGCACGACAAGCCCTGCGTTGCTCTGCACAGCTTCCCCTTGCTCAGCTCCAGCACTGGGATCAGCCTCCCCACCACACAGCAGCCAGGACAGGACACGCAGAGAAGCACCTACGTCGTGTAGTGTAAGGCTTTGTTTCTAGAGGGAACTTCACTTGCCATTGCCAGCTGCTTCTCACCAGCAGTTTCTTTTCTGCATCACTGGGAGAGCTTAAAGATATTTCTTCAACATCTAACATCATGAGATACCACACTTTCCTGCAAAACTGCAAACTGCTAATGGATAAGTCTTCAGGAAAAGAAGGGCAACAATCAAAAGGTGATGGACAAGCAGCACCAGCACGGTAGAGAGGCAGCGTCTAGACAGAGACTACAGGCCTGCATGCATGTTCTCACATTCCTCCTCCAAAGGGAAGGGTTACGACAACCCCACTCATCACAGAGAAACTGCCTCCAAGGGGAAATGAAAACAGGTCGACAGAGACCTGTTCACCACACACCTACTGTAAAAAGACTGTCCTGACCTAGCCCCTGGTAAAAATACTCCATCTGCTCAGGATCTCACCTATTATAGAAAGGAGGCATGGATGTTTTCACTTCAATATTTCTACACTTATCACCACTGGGAGAGAAAAGGGACAGAGGACTCAAAAACATTTCAAGTGTGAGGTAGCTATGTTATGATTTTCCAGAGCAGCAGCAAGGTATCTGAAAAGGCACATCTCCATAGGCAATCAGTGACCCAATGATGATCGTGCCTTCTGAATATGTTGTGGCATTCACAGCTCTGTAGAGGTTAAAATCAGAGGATGTCAGTGTCTATAGACTGTAACAAAAATATGATACAAAACACTTCCATAGGCTTCCTTCAGAAATAGAAGAATTCTCATTCTTAGGTCCCTCTTATTTATTTTCACTGTCAAACCAAGTACATGCTGAGAGGTAAGAATTGCCCCAGCTACATAACCCAGGGGAGTTTCCTCTCATCACCCACAAACTCTTCCACATGATCCTTGCTATTGATGCACTGAAAACAACTAACAGGAAGCTTCATCTGAGAATTCTTGCCTTTTTCACTCCTGCAGAAAAAGCTAGTATAAAGCAAACTAGTTCATCACCTTTTCCCTACAGCATATAAATATTCAACACCCACTGACAGCCCTGGATAATGTGAAAATCAGTCACATTTTCACAGTGCAAGCATCTGTTCTTCCCTAGTGTAAATCTGATTTGAAAAAATTTGGTGCTCATGAAGGAGACCAGAAAGGGAAGGCCTGGGTCATTCTCTCATTGTGTCTGCTGGAACACCTCGTGTTTTTCCCTTGTGTTTTCTGTAATTAAGTAAGCAATACCAAGATTTTTCAAGCATTTATGTTTCAGTATCAAAGTCAGAGGTTAGTCTCCAGGGTGTGGTGGAGGGGTGTCTGCAGCCCTTCATTTCAGCCCTCTATTCCAAAAGGAGTTTCTGTGAGGAATGGCTCTGAAATTCCTGTGCAAGGGGGCAACTCTTTTGTACGTATACAAAGTACTGAACAAAACCACAAGCCAAAGTCATGGCCCAAGTACTGGTAATCCTAGAAAAAGAACAGCCACCAGGGAATAGAGTTCATTTTATCATGATGGCCCCAAGAATAGCTAAGGAACTGCCACTGGTATCCCCAGGCTACCTAAAGGCATAAATACTGGAACATGCCTTTTTGGAAAATAAATAATCAATCTCAGAATGCCACGCATCGATTATTACAAATATTTTATTTCTTTCTTTATTAATATATGCAAAGCAATCAGATTAGAGCCACAGGAGGTAATGAAAAACCAGCTAAGAGATAAGGGCCTTTTTCTGTATTGTGCCATGCATGCTTAGTTCCTATTTTAAAATGAGACCTTGAGTCTGCTTTTGCAGTGCTTGGAGTGAATGTCAACTAGAGAATTTTCAAGGCAGGGAGAACCGCAACCCTGCAAAAGAAATATCATGATCTCTTAAATAATGCGCATGCCTGACATGATGAGCCTCATTGCCAGGCTAAAGGTGGGGCCAGAAGAATCCTACAGCAAAAGGATAGCCTAAAGACTGAAAACAAAGGTCAAAGTATTTGCCACCAGTTTTGATATAACCAGGCAGCTGAAAAGATGCAAGGAAAGCTAAGTTTGCAGGGGTGGAGGAGGATCTTATTTGATGAAGAGCTTTGCAATTCATTTTTTCCATCTGTGTTATCTAGACTAATAAAAATGTTATCTCTTCCTACAGACGTGGTGTCTGAACAGCCTCTCTGTGAAAGGGAGCTACATGCTTAACACAGCACATGATGCTGTAACCTGGTCTCTAAGGAGAAAACCATGAGAGGCTGCTTTGGGCTGCACTCAGACACTGTCAAGGAGAGGACACCCCACACTGCCTCTTCCATGTTTGGTACTCCTCCTAGAAAGTATTGCTAACACTGCTACAGGGCTGTAGGAATGGTGTAAGCATGGAGAAATGTAACATTTTATACAGAGACGTTCCAGGGTCTCAATCTGTTCACCTTATCAAAGAGAAGACTGAAAGGTAACCAGATCAAAGTGACTAAATGCCATCAGAGAAAGAGAAATGTTATCTGAGTCCAGAGAAACGAAATAGATTAAAGGCTGAAAGGCCGAACTTTTAACAGGTTCATTAACAATTGAAACAATATCTCATGAACTGCAGAGGACTGCACACTGCAGATGACTGTCGAATTACGATGGGATGCTTTTCTAGAACATCTTTTCAAGTTCAAACAGGAATTAATCCAGAGAAAACCTGCATGAGAGATCTCAGCTTTCTGACTTTCATAATCTCCAAATGCAGCAGAGAAGCAGTACTGGATTTCAGGAGAGCAAAGCCAAGTCAGTTCAGAAAGGAGAATGGAATAGCTCACTAATATCAACAGGAATATTTGCATGAGCAGGACTCTCCTCACATTGAGGAACATACTACCATAAGGACTTAATTAAAGTAACAAGCACAGAAAATTAGAATGAAGAAATCTAGTACCTAATAACATTAAGGTAAAGTGGGATGTTTATTTAGGAAGAAAGCTGACATCTGAAGCAAGAGGTGTCCAATGAGGCTTTCATATAGACCAAGTGAAACAGGAGGGAATAAAGAGGTTATAGTGCATTATTTTTGTTCTGAGGTAAAAAACCAAGCTCACTGTTTCGACTGGCAGGTGTCACCAGCTCCTGCTGCAGGCCCTGACAGGAGGGACTGAATCCATGAGGAGAGGTGGTACAGCATTGAACCACTGCTTTGTAGAATGTGATACTGTGAAGTGCATTCTTTATTTCAGGAAGTCTTTATTTAGTACTGCAAGTGTTTCCCAGTTTGATTTATGAGTCAATGAATCTGCAAAATGTTAAGCCCCCATATTTGACCACAGAAAAAGTTTAGGCTGATCCTGAAAGAAAAATCCAGGCACCGAGCCCTGTTTGCTTTAACACCTACCAGAAAAGCTGCTTATCAAGCAACCCCAAGGGAACAGTCTGAACTCCAGAGACAAACATCCTAGGAGATCCAGGACTGAAGGTATTCCCCACTCTCCTCTCATGAGATTTGCAGTCCAGATGTTTGGCAATGATATTTCCTTCTTTATCCTCTACCTGTTCTGAAAACAACTGTGGCTTTTTCAATTATCTGGGAGTTGATTTGTTGCTTTAAAAGAAGCACCTGCCCCATAAGTCTGTCTTTTTCACTGTGCTGCAAACATATGCAAGATGTTTATGATAGCAAACAGCGGGAGTGTTGAGGAGTCTCACCAGCTCTAATTAAAACAGGCTCATCCTACAATTTTACCCATGTAGAACTGAGCTTGCTTATTTGTATAAGTGCAAGGCTTAGCTTGCAAATACCAAAATACAGGTGTCAATATATGACAACTGTAAGCTGCTGAGAAGGGAGTTTTCTGGTAATCCTTTCGAGCAGATGTGTTGCAGCAGATCAAAGAACACAAGCTCCTACAGGCTGGACTAGCACATATCCTGGGGACATGGCAGGGAAACGCTCCTCGCTTCCCTTAGCAGGGACAACACCATTAGGACGAGCAGGGTAACACGCACGCTTGGTCTCTATCACCACCAGCCCCAGTAAGTGACATGGGGGGCACTAGGATAAGGCCTCAAACAACACAGCCAGTGTCCCACAAGACTGCTTTTTTCAAGGAAGCAGAAGCTACCACGAGTGTTATGAAAGACGCTCCTGTGGAATGTGGTGCAAAGGAGGGAGAGAAATTCAGTCAGGCAATGAACAACCCCTCCCTTGCTACTTGGTGCTGGGAAGCGAGAAACAGCGTCTCTTCTCATAAGCCCCAAAGGTGCATGGATGAGACAGCTCTGCGGGGAAATGGCAAGGATTATAAACACACTTTCACTTTGTTGCTACAGGTGAACAAACATTGCTCTGGTAGGAGTCCAGGGGCACTGCTGCCTACAACTAAGCCCGCAGCACAAAGGTTTCAGCCAACGGCTGTGTTGTCAGCACAAATAATCACCAAAGAGGGACCACCAAGCAAACAAACCTTTCAAATGAACCGCTCACTTCCCATGTTTGTCAGAAAAAAAATGTTCCAACAGTGATATCTCCAAGCAATACCAGAGGCATCTTTAGGACAGGTACTCCCTCTGAAACCCAGCCGCAAAGAGAGCTCAGGATAATGAGTATCTGTCCCATACAAAACAAGAAGCACCAAAGGTGCTAATACCAGCCTGTGCACTGTGTAGTGCCTCAAAGATTTGAGCCTTCTTTTTAATATTAGACATAGGGAAGGTGTTTATCTTTCCTAACATGCTAGTTTTAATTGCATTTTAAGCAATCTCCCTCTGGAGTCTCTTGAAGGTTCACAGGATAGCAGTGGATGACTCCCAAAGATATGATCAGTAATCTCAAAGCTTGCCCTTAAATTTCTGTAATGGCAAACTTGGATGTTTTGGAATGGGGGGCTGAGTCCTTACTGTCTGGCTTTCTACAAAGGACAGATTCTGCAACTACAGCAAGGCACTCTCCTTTCATTCCACACTAAAAACGAGGCCCAGATGAATGTGCTGGCCATGAAGAAACACAGAAAGGACAATGTGTATTCCAGTTCAGCTTTTTCAGGTTCATGTGTAGTTCAATGACTTCCATACTGAAATACTCTATTTTCCAGGGATTTCTCCATCTACTGCAAACATATTTATGGTTTTTTTTCCTCTTCTGCAGCCAATAAGATCGTTGTTATCTAAGGCCTCTACATCTTTCTTAAGCTAATACACATTTGCAATAGGTTGGCAGTCTTCAACATTTCCCCCAAAGTACTTAGAGTCAACCTTTACTTTTTTTTTTTTTTACCCCTTGGGAGTTACCACAGAGAGAGTTTAAGAAACGCAAGCAAATGAGACGAGAGTATGTGGTAGCCAAAACTACACCTGAATGACAGCTGGGAAGGTCTGATAGGGAGGTGCAGATGTATGAGAACATCCACGTTCCCACTCACTGTGCTCAGACCGCACGAGGGGCTTGCTAGTGTAAGCCAGGCTGCCTTGGCTGTGCTAACCAGCCATGGGAATGCAGCATTTGCACAACACAGTACCAAAACTTCTGCAACAAGATAAAAATCTCCAGAAGACGATGACACTCACCCTTGGAGAAAAGGTAAAGGGTTAGCACAAGCTTTACTTTGCTCTGAGCAAGCATTCCTACACAGATGTGCTACTCCAGAGTAAAAGCCTGTGCTGTTAGACCTCTTACCAGCAGTTTGCATGGGGTTTATGGAGTTAAACATGAAGCATTCCTTCTCCTCAGGGTGCTTGGAGCCTAAAGCACACAAATCATGTAGAGAAATTAAAACCAGAACTTGGGAAAAGGAGAGGTATGAGATAATGTATCATTTTATGTGGTCAACTACACATCAGCATTGTGCTATCAGTAAAGCCAGTGAAACTAATCTTTGTGGTAGCAAAGACTGTATCTCCTGTTTTGCAGAACAATGGCATGCATGGGCAATGAACATTGTGAATGGCTCCTCTAGTCTTGGGACAGCACATCCTGAAGGACCTCACTTCCTCCAAGAAATGGCAGTAAGATTTGCAAGCTGCTATCAGGGTTCTGTCAAATTAATGAGTCTTAAGGGTACAAAGTTCCTCTCATGAATACAATAAACTGCTGCTATACTGATATAAGCTCTTTCCAGTTCAAATATTGATAGAGGAGTTGTGATCTACACTGGAATTACAATTTATGTCCAGTCTGGAGACATCCCTTGCTTTATAGACATAAGGCTAACAGGTTGGTTAGAGGTCAAAAATGAAGAAACAATTTTCATCATTCTTGATTATCTTTGAGAGATCCTGAAGCAGATGGAAGCTGCTCAGCCATTCAGCCAGTGTTACATATTTCACTCTGACAAGGCTCTGGCACCAAGAGCAGAGGGAAACCTGAGCAAGACTTTTTCCTCCCATTTAACCTTCTTTATTATTAAACCTTTCAGTCATCAGCAGCGCATTTCTTTGGTGAGTTGAGGTATTTCTAAAGCAAAATACAGAGTTTAAGGTACCTCCTTTTTACATACTCAGATCAGAGTCTTGAGACATGTTCTGGTTTTAATTATTAAGGCTGCTGGATGCTGTGGATCACTGACTGTAAGACAAAACTAATTCCTCTTCAGCCAAGCACTGCTAGTACATAACCCATATATCCCCAGGTATTTGCTAGTGGAATGAAAGCTGGTTACAGCTATCTGGCTCAAAATTAACTGACAGCATCATTGCAGATGCAACTCATGACAAGTCCATCTTTCAAGTCAATAATAACTTCACTAGATTGCCTGGTTTGCAAGGTAGCCCACCCTTAGCTACTACCTCATGTCACAACAGACATTTAAATAATAAATGGCAGCTCTGTTTTATTCAGTAAGGCACGGTGGAAGCTTTGCTAAATTTAACCATCCAATTAGCCTACCAACATTCAGGATTTGGGAGTTTTCAGAGTTCACTACTTCCAAGGAGGAAAGCTCAGTTACACCAATTAACATTCTCTCTCTAAACTGTACAAGCAGCTATTTCCCAGGTCCTTCTGTGGTTTGAGAGGCAATGAGAACAACTGGGAGTCTAGCACTGACTTTTTAAGCTTCCCAGATGAAGAAGATACTGTTCCAGGTAATGCCAACCCCCCTGGCTTGCTCTGGGCTCACACAAAAATAGACATACTCTACTGCTTTACTAGTGGTGAGAAACTGTTGCTGGCAGAAAATAAAACAAAACCAGTTTCAAAGACAAGTTAATTCTGTATAAAATTAACTATGATGTCTTAGCCCAAACCTTTTCATTAGCTGCAGCACACAAAACAGTCACATTTTCTTTTTAACCTTAGGCTAATACACGTATCTCCTGCTGGCATGACTGCATACATTTCTTCTGCAAGCTCAGTGTAAGAGACAGTATGCCCAGAGATGGGCAATGGAAATTCTTCAGGTCACTTCAACCCAACATAAATACACGTCTACAGCATCTGAGCAGCAATCACAGTGAATCCTGTTACATCCAGCTGGCTTTTCCTCTCTATTACACACAAAGCTGTCTTTATAGAAAGAGCTAGCTTGTAGCATCTCTCCTTCAGTTTATGCAGATCACACTGCAGAGCACAGGAGTGCTCTGAATATTAAGCTACTGCATCTAAGTTAAAAAAAAATAAATACATAAGCTGAAGAAGAAAATCAGGAGAGACTTGGCAGATGCTGTCTGGGTATTTTATTCCAAACCGTTGGTGTATCCTCACATGTCTTTGCAAGTAGGACAGGAACAAGGCACCTGCCCCTAAGCCGTGGGGTCTGAGCAGTCCCTTCCCAGCCAACACAGCTGCTACAAATTCACAGCTTTTGCCTTTCAATTACCTGCCCCCAAGAACCAAAATACAAAGGATATCAGCCCCTTGAGGCAGCACACAGAAAAAAAACTTTCCCAAATCCTGCTCAAAAATTCTGGGAATTTGTGATGGCTTTTAAAACACTCACCCCCAGATTTCACAAGGACAGATTCTTTCCTAGACCTCTTCAGTTTAATCTCCTTAAGCCTGGAAGTTAAATCTTCATCTAGACTGAAAATATTTTACCACTGTAATCTAGTTACGAGTATTTACACAATTTGCCCCAAATTCTCTCATTACAGCTGCCATTCTCAATTATTCACAGGTAGTGGTACATGCAGTTTCCGTGGAAACCTGCAGATCACGACCAGCTGATGCACAGCCAATTGCGGGCAATGGGCACTCGAGCAGAACTGGTCGGCTGCGTAATTGTGCTGATATTTGACCATTTGAAACCTACGGGTAGCAAAGGACTAGTTTACATTTCAGTGTCTAAATTTCAAACATCTTAACTATTCCAGGGAGCAACCAAGACCTTGTATCTCCCAAAGCATAATAAACTTGATGAGGAGGCTGTAACTTTTATGACATCACATTTTCAGCATTTCACTATCATTTTCTGTATTTACCATTGAAAGTAAATGTCAGATTACTCTACCGTAAAACTGGTCATAAGTGATTCACTCCATTACTTCGGGACCTTCCTTATTTTTAACTAGTGAAACTCTGCCAGTCATTTTCCTAAGTCTTTTTTCCTTCCCTTGCATTACTAGTTCTTTTATTTTATTTAAAATGTGAATGTTCACATGATAAAATTTCTTTTCCCTTTAAGGTTTTTTTCCAGCATTTAACATTCTGAATGTCATGGAGCCTCAAAAAGCTGTTATCTTAAAAAGGTTTCAGAAGTGCCTTGGAAATTCTCTTTGGATTACACTAATGCACAACAGAATAGAAGTATATCCTTGTCAGGCAGAGCTGTGAAGCTACCCAGTAATTAATTGCTGAGGCCCGACCATTCAGTGAGGGCTGTCCAGCTACTGCCCTGAGCTCCCTAAGACAACAGACTCCACAATTTTTCTGTTTGAAAGACTCATGCTCCTCCCTGATATACTGCATTTTACTGAGGTGCTGACTCTCACCAGGCACCCGCAATGCTTCATCATCCACACTTCATATTTTCACACAAGCTCCTTCACTTTTTTTCCCCGTGCTAAGACAGAAGCCCTTCCGTGGCACATTCAAGACACAGGACTACAAATCCTTCTTTTCCAATTGGATCTCTTCAAGATTTGAGCAACAATTATGCTGTAACCAGTGATATTCCAGGCGATCATTTTGTTTCTGTGTTACCTCGTGTCACATGCACAGGTTTGAGTGTACCCATCTACTGTCCTGTCTTCAGGACCTTCAGACGCCTGTGCAGAGCTCACTTAGCACGCTGTGCCTGCATGGCCATGCTGTTGCAGGGCCTCTGCTATGAGGTTCCACAATTCAAGCCTTCCTTACTCTAATGACACAGTCAACAATGGCACATGAGATTGCTGTGCCCCCCTCTGAGCTGAGCCTTCTTCCTCCACTGCCATCCAGGAAATCAACCCAAGTTGCACAAGTAAGATGGTGCAAGGCTCACTTTTTTATCCAGAGCTTTTCCAGCTAGCATAGTCTCAGAACTGGAGCAGCAGACAATGTTTCTGGCATAAAACAAATACTGAGTTAGCCCCAAATGAAGAAGAGTCACCTCAGACACAATTATTCATATAGCATCACCCAATCACCTAGATGCTAGAGCAAGGAGCACTTCTATGATGGGTGGAAATGCTCAGCACCAAGAAATTAAGCTCTAACTGAAGGAAACAGAGTAAAAACATCTATTGCACCTGCATTATTCAGAATTTAGGGTTTGCCAAATGTAATTTCCAACTTACTTGTCTTGGAAAATACTCAGAGTTCAAAGAGGAAATCCTCTACAAGTTACTTTAAAAGGCAGACTGGTAAAGCACTTGGAAAGTATTTTTATGAAAAACAACAGATCTATTGAGACAGCAGCAAGTAGAATGCCTACCCTGCACTGCTGTACAAAGCAGCTGACATGGTAACACACAAATATGTCCTGAAAAATGGCACTCAGTATATTTCTGCTTCCCTGAAAAGCATTAGATCATACACAGACTTCTTTTATAAAAATATTATGGTATAGGAATAAACAAAAGCTGCTTTTAATTCTGTTGCTGAAGTGCAAGGTTATCATCTAAGGGGCTGACTGGTGTACTAAAGATAACCACAGTCAACCTGAAGAGCTGCACCTCTATTCTAAACAAACTTTGGACTTCTGCATACTCCCTTAAATGCTACTTACTGTAAAGGCAGTAGCACTTTAATAAGGAACAATGTTCACTCCTCCTTTCTAACTGAGAATGAAAAATAGCCTGGGACACACACTGGTGATGGGATGAAACACTGGCAAAACTTCCAATGGTTTAGCCAAAACTCTACTGAAACTTGTATTTAACAACAAAGCTCCAGTTCTAAAGATCCCAGTCTTCAATGAGTATTTGTCAGGAGTGTCATAAAGATAGAATGGCCTTCTACAAGAAATGTCAAAATAAGCTAAAAAATGCTGAAAGAGTCACACTAACAGCACTATAGAGTCATTGTTAACTGCGTAACTGGAATCTGGGTAATTTCTGCTGGTGAATCTTGTGTCTGCACCTCTCTGTCTGATCCTCCATAGTCGCTGTAAATTAATGCCACAAGGAGAACAAGTTCAAACGCTGTTATTTGGCAGTGAGGTCCAGTTTCCATGAAATTCAGCATATCATATCTCAAACTGAAAAGTGCATAAAGTAATGAATCACCAGGTTATATTCAGATTCTGCAGACTCATTTTTCAGACACAGAAAACCAGCATTTGCCAGCCTTAGAATAGCAGCACTGATCTAAAGGCCAACAGTGCTGCAATTCTAAAAAAAATGGTATACCATAAAAGAACAGGTTAAATGATAAGAGAAGGCATTTCAATTCTGTGCTTCAATGAGTGTTAGTGACACAGTCGTTAGGAAGGTGAGAAGATGAGCTGTCAAGTTTTGTGACTTATCTTTCAGATAGTTTTGTTAAACATGCCATTTTAATTTTTTTCATGAACACTTTTTATGTATTTGCCATTGGTCAGATAAAGGCACTATTCAGCAGTGTAGGACTAGATGGGACACAGTCCCGAGTTCTCTTGCCTCTCTGCCTGTAAAAGAGGAAGAAAAGAACCTGCTCTGTCTGGCTCAGCTCCATTCCTCAATTTACTCCAGCATTGCTTAGGACTTGTATACCTCACAAGTAACAGCTCAGTTGTGTTAAGATTACATGTTCTAAGAAAAAAGGGGAAGCTGACTTCAATCAAGTCTTGATGGGTGACTGTCATTTACCATCCTTCATTTGCATCAAGTAGCTCAAAACCTTGAACTGGGGATCCCAAATACTCAGGCAGATTCACTGATCCAGGGCTGAATTTTAGTGAGGTAGGGAGTGAAAAATCGCCCTGGTGCTTGGTGGCTTTTGAAATTTGCCTCTGCTGGGTAAAAGTCCTTAGCCAGGTCTGGAAATGTGGAATGCCCATGCCTCTGCTGCCAAAATCGACATAAGGAAGAGCTGGATGTAGCCTTCCACAGCTGCTAAGCCCTTCCCTTAGAAGGAAACACCCTCACCAGAGCTACTGAGGCAAGATGCAAAGCACATCCTGCCGCCAGCCTGCCTCACAAACATGGAGCATCTTGCATTATAAATAACACAGACAGGCTATTGCTACAAACTGCGCAGGATTAATGAAGCAACATCCAACACATTACATCTGAATAAGAGCGAGAACAAAATAATCCGAACACAGGAAATTTGAAAAAAAAAAATACCCTGAGTCACTGAGGCGAGTTCCCTCCTTGTGCTCATCACAAAACCCCTCCTCAACTTTCATCTTTTGTCTAGTCTGACTCTGTACACTGAATCACCTGGACAAACAGGGCTCCTGGAGTTTTTCAGATGTGTTCTCAGTTGCCACAGGAATGAGCAAAACCATATGCTCAACCTGCAAGATGGAAGGAGTCCTGGAAGATGGCAATTGAAAGGGCCCAAAATATTCAATACTGTGCCAGATAAGGTAAAGCAACTCCACAGTGCTGCCAAGCCCTGTTTCTACCACATGAGGACACATAATTTTGCTGTTGTAAACAACATAGGTTAAATCACAACTAAACTATAGCAGCACTTTTCAGTATGAAGACACAAGTGTGGATGCAAAGAGAGCCATTAAATCCAGAGTCCCTTCTAATAATAAGAACAACAACCCACTATCCCTTCTAATACAAACACTGCAGGGTATAAATGATATTAGAAATTAACAGGGTTTTTTTTTTCACAGACCACATAGTGAAGCTGGGAAACTTCTTGCTATTTGCAATATTATATGCACACCAGAAGTTAAAGTTCAAAGCCTATCTAGATACTTCTTTCATTAGTCTGACTAAACCCACTACCTTCAGTTCAAAAATGCCTGAGGTACGCATCAGTAGAGGCCAGAGAAGCACGTACTTGAAGGAATCGTCACCCCAGGCATGGTCCTTACAGACTTCCCTGGCACTTGGCACTGACTCTTGGCAAAAAAAAGTGGGATAGACTAACCTTCAGTTTCAATCACTGCAGCTGTTTCTTACTGCAGCAAAATACAGTTCAAATTGCAATGCATGTATTTCTAGAAAAGCACAAAAACAGCACAGAGAATTTCAGTATGAGCTAAAAAGGAAGCCAGGTGCTAGAAAATAAGCCAAACAACAGGGGCTTACTGAGCTCATATGTTCAGCCTGTTGAAGAGAAGTTACAGAAGCTTACATGGAAAAAGGGATTTTAGAGACACAGTGCAGAGAAGAGGGTTTACAGTCTCAGGAAGAGACAAATGACTTGAAGTTGAGATTATACAGTTTCAACACTGGAATTATGTATTAATTATTGGAATAAACTGACCAGTTAGTGCTGGACTTACAGATGCTTTGCACTTTTTTGGGATGGTATAGTATATAATTTCTTTAAGATACCCTTTAATTTGCCTTTAAGAACTGTCTGCATGGCTGAACCGAAGAGGATGCGAGTGAGAGATACCAGACATGGACCCTCTTACCACAGAGCCTGTGATCAAACTGAAGTGGACACAGAGCCAGGTACACTGGCTGGTACGTGCTTCAACAGATGCAGTCTGTTCTCCCTGGGTACTCCCTGGAAGGCCTGAAGCAAGAGGAGTCTTATGGGTTTGTCTGCACTGGAAAGTGGTGTTAGAGACAGAATGTAACCACAAGAAAATGCATTAACTACACAACACAGCCATAACCCTACTATGATTTAATAGTGGGTATAGTTTGCCTCATCAATGCAAAGCCACACTCCATTAGACAGACAACTCCCCAGATTTCTGCTTTGATCAAATGCAAGTCTCTAATAAGGACCAATCTGAATAGTGGTTTGAATTAGGGGAAGAGGCTAGGGGTAGCTTTAACAATTAGGACATTTTATGGTTGCCACACATTCTTGAATTGCTGGTGCCAATCAGCCTTTAAGTCAATACACTGAAAGTTTTTGAGGTCTTCTCTAAAGCCAACACCACCTCACACAAATGACAAAAAATTCAGAATCCTGGGCAAGTCAGGAACCAGAAAATCCTGCTTTTGAGTTTGACATGTTCCCCATGATTCAGTGCAGGAAATAACCCCCTCTGCTGCAAGCAAACACCAGGAGAAAGGAGGTGACACTGAAAAAGGTGTCAGCCTGCAGAAAGAGACAGACATCACAACTTGCATTCTGCAAGGCCAAGGTTGCTGGGAAAATCAAATTCAGCTATCTGAAATACAGAGAAAAGTCACAAAAAATGTACAAGGAGAACCAAAAGACTTTCCCTCTGCCAACCACAACAAATGGCTCAGTAATACAAAATGTCAGCTGGCACTTGAAGCACAGTGGATGGCCAGAGAGAAAGTGCATTTTTAAATCATTAACACATTGGGAACACACAGATGTGCAGTTCAGCTACATCTGTGCATTGTAATTTCTACAGTAGTCACAACTTAATGAATCATCAATTGTGACAAGATCAATGAACCGCACTGAACAACAAACTAAAGCTAGTAAATTCAAGCCTGGGGCAAGAGCTAAGGGTTTATTTTATTTTTTTTTAATACTTCTATAATTTTTAGTGTCTAATTAGTAAAAACATGAATCGTCCAGAACCCTTTTCTTCTTTTCCTCCCCTTTGAAAGTCCTAGTGCAAAGGATAAAGATTTCATTTGTGTTTGCTAAATTCAAGTCTGGATACTACTCATCTGCTCAGCAATTTCTTCCTCAGGACCAGGAGCACATGGCAGCAGAAGTTACAGTGCTGGGATGTGCACTACATGCCAATCAGGTGGACTCTGATTGAGCCTACCACCTCTAGGCAAAACAACTGCCGTTTTTTTCCACAAGGCCAGATCACTCCTGCAGGCAAAGCCTTAGCTAAGATTCTCTGCAATACTACTTTTTGAAGGGACAAATTCACATCCAAGTCAAGTAACCAAATAATTTATTTGCAAAGAACATACACTGAGTTTCCCCCTGGCCTCAACCCATTCAACAACTTCAATGCTGAGTTTGTTGATGACATGCATAATCCAGCTAGGTTTCATATCAGTGATATTCTTACAGAAAAACTCTGTCCAAATTAACCAGGAGGCAGAAGACAGCACCCCATCCTCTTACAAAGCAAAGTCCAAAGTCCATGCAAGCGAGGGCTCTCCCTGCTGACCTCTTCACTCTCCCAGGTAAACCATTTTAATCTCCACCATATGTAGGCTTTCAGTGTATTAACACCTGCCAGGAGTTCAGCTGGACTCTTGTCTCCCTTCCAGACAGGCTCCAGGGAACAACAAGCTCTGCTTAGCCTGGCTTGTTTGTCACATATTCAGAGTGGAGCTCCATCTGGAAGGCACTTCCATGAATCGTGGCACTGCTGGCACACACTGCTCTCCCTCCTCGGACTCAAAGTGAAGGAGATGCACGCTGTCTTTAGAAGGCTGATTCTGTTCCAGCTCCTGACCTTCCTTATACTGGATGCTCTGTCACCTTGGACTGTGCATTCCCCAATTCATTACCTTCCCCTGCAGCAGCTTTTGTTAATACCACCCCGTGTGCAGCTTATGCATTTTTCATCAATATATTTATCATTTCTGTTCTCTCTCCAAGGACTTCCTCCTCACTGGGACCAACTGGCATTGTCTAAATCAAAGAGATACAGAAGAATAAATTCCAGTATTGCCTTGCTTGTAAACAAAACACCATTTTGGAGTTGTAGTACCAAAAAGCAAGGCTTGATTTTTAAGATCTCCAACAGGTCAATGTTTCCAACACCTTTCCAGCGGTCTCAAAGCAGCTAAAAAGCCATAATGCCAGTTCTATTGCATGTAGCACTTTGTGCAGACAGTTTTACTTAAAGCATTCTGCATCCTGTGCTGACAGGCATTCTTACTGCAAGGAAATTTTCCCCAGTTCCCCCTTTAACAGCAACACAACAGTGAATATTCACACACTACAGCTGGAAAAAGCTATAGCTCTGATTGCTATTTAGACTTCTCCACTCAACTCTAACACCCAAGAACTTGGAAAGGTTTCATCCAGGCTGGACCCTTGTGATAGAAGGATTGAAGGAACAGAGCACAGGATTAGCACAGCAGATGAATATGTTGCAGTGTTTTCCCACTGCAACATCCAACCTACCTCATCAAGGCACTAGATAATCTTGAAAAGACAGATCTTATTATACCTCACACCCGCTGGTTTCCTTAGAAAAAAGGATTTGAAAGAGCTATTCCGGAGCTCTGGGCAGAAAGAATCTGAGCAGGTGGGAGTGCCAGAAAGAGTCACTTTCTTTATTATCCAACTGAAATAACCACAAGAATAAACAGCTGTTAGGAAATTCTATGGGGAAGGTGGTATTTTACTTCTACAACACTGGGCTTCTAAGACAGCACGTGGAATGCATATATTTTAGGTTATTTTGCTTGATACCAAACATATTTTAGTCATTAGCAGCTCAAGTTACAAATTAACAATGAACATTCCAAATAATTACTTCCTTGTATCCCAAATGAGGGCCAGTTACTCCTTTTGCTCGTTATCTGGGCACTGCATTTTAATAAGCATCACAACCACAGAGCCTTCCTGACACCATACTGTATATAAACAACACAAGACCAACAAGAGATCATAAGGACTACTGGATGTGGGACTTGTGAATATGAATTGTGAATCATACACAGAAACCAGCTGTTGGAATGAGCACTATTACATGTCTTCAGTGCAAAACCTGCTTTGTTTTGCGTATCTCAGACCAAGACCAAAAGGCAGCAGCAGTTAACATGATTTTCCTTTTTCCGCAGGAGAGGAAGTTAAAATACTTGTGGAATGTTCTCTTCCACACGTACCATAAGAAACCCGTGTACTCCCTACATGGACATGCTCTCTTCTGAACAGATGTTGTTGCTACAGATTTATCAGCATGTGCTTATATTCCAGTTTCACATTTTTCTGGCTTACATTTTAAAATTTTGATTTCTCCAAGAATGACTTAATTGGGGCTGTGACTTTACTTTTTTAGTGAGAGGAAGAAGGTTAAGACACAGAACACATGACTGGATAGAACCTTCCTTACATGCAGAGTTTTTGCTTCTGTAGCAGTAAGCACTGCATTCCCCACAGTCATGGTTATCACATTCTGTACTCTCCAAGCTCCATTTTTCATTTAAGAACTTACTCTCCAGTTTCATCAAGGGGATATATTCTCCCACTTTTGCACAAGAAGGTACAGAAGATCACCATCGTAAGTGCCTGTGCAAGCCATGCATGTCAGTAAATGACAACAGGTCCCTAAGCTGAGGGCAGTCTCTTGGTTACAAGCAGATATGAAAGATAATTTGGCAAAAATAGTTAAGGCCTCAGAAAGGCTTTCCAGACACCTTGCTCTCACCCTTCCCTTTCTTCCTTGGAAGCAAAGCAGATAATCCATGTGGCATTATCGAGCAGCATTTCCCACTAATTTCCAATAGTTAAGCAATGAGTTACTAATTCTTTCAGAAGGCTATTCCACAACCTAACAGACTTCAAAGACTCTACAAATACACACCAGCAACTAACTTTATTAGTCAGCAGGAGATAGCAGCCAGACTGACATACGAGCTACAGAGAGCACATCTGTCAATAACAGGTTGCTACAGACGCTCTCAGAACAAGGCATCTTGAAAGAGATCCAGCAGTAAGAAAGGTCTTTTGAAACATTTGATGATAAAGACCTATTATTTTAGTTTCTCATGGTCACCAGTAGTTAAATCTGACAAGAAATGTGTGTGTGGGTTATTCTGACAAGGTTTACAGTTACACAAATTATCTAAAGGAATTAAGTTCTCATTTGCCTGTTCCAAACGAATTAAATAAATTTCCATTAAATGCCTTTTACAATAAGAAAATGATTAATTTATAACTATAGGGTTTCATGTCTTTTTTCCTCCTTCTCTAAAAGACTTCTAGAACCCTGCATACACAGTTCATTAATAAAAATATTTTCTTCTGGCTGCCAGTCCTCCAAAACAATTTTATTATCTGAGAGTCACCAGGTCCATCCTCATACTAGTTACTACCAAATAAACATTTGGAGAGCCAAGTCAGGGCTCACTGTCACCTTACCAACTCCACTCTCTTGTTCTCTATTTTTTGATTAGTTGTGTAATAATAGTCTCTATCAATAAGTTCCTTGAACATCAGTTTTGAAATTATGAGATTCATTAACAGCCTTTGCACAAAAGGTAGGTCTTAAATTGACAGTGCTGTGGAGATGCTGTAAATAAAGATGACAGTCAAAAAAAATCAAGTCAGAAGAGCCAGATCACCTTAAGTGACAGGAATAATATGAATAAAGTTAAGAAATAATTACAATTTTTGCTGTAAGCCTGGCACATATTGCTTGGATACAAGAGAAGAGAAGACAAGTGTGGGTGCATCAGAGAAATGCAGAGAAGTTTTGTTAGCCAGTGACCAACTGAATCAAAAAAGCAACTGTGATCCTAGAATACATTCAAAGGTCTATCTCCAAAATTCATTGATTCATCAGTACTTTCGAAAAAGCCTCTGCAAGACTCCTTGTGTGCACATCTCTAGTAGAGCATGTTCAGAAAAGTCCCTGAAATCAAACAGGAACAGGTGCAGAATAAGTGAAAGCACTGAGGCCAGGAGAATCAAAAAGAAGACTGGCCCCCATGAAACTCATGCAGGGATTTTACAGCAAGAGGAGGCTTAGTTGGCCACTTTCTGGTTAACCGGGACCTAAAACTCATTTTCCCAACAAAATAATCTGCTTCAAGATTTACAGTATTTTAATTACACCTATGTTATTTTTGCATTTTCCTCCTCTGTAATATCTAGTACAAGAACTTCATAGGACACGCATCTCCTCCTTGGCAGCCTTCACTTAGCTGCTCCACTCCCCTGCCGTTTTCAGACTACCACTCTTTTTAGTCATGTTTGTCCCCTGGTTTGCTGCCTACTGACACCATCAAAATCCCAGTGCTGTCTAAGCTTTCCAGACGTGGTTGTGGCCAGGGGGGTTGGGGCACATGGCAATGCCAGCCTTCCTACAGCGACGTGAAAGGCAGCGCTGGTGGTTGCTGCCTCCCAGCTGGGACCGATGATCTGTTCCAACAGAGAGTCAAAACAGATTAGTTTAAACCACAGACAATTTAATCTAACCTGTCTGATTTCAAACTGGAACAGAGAGGCAGAAGCAGTCATCTGGCCATCCCTGGCCTCAGCTGGGAGATGGCAACCCACAGGGACACCTCTCCAGCAAGACAGAAACCTGCCTGCATGAGCACATCCCTGCCAGAGAGTTAAACTAATCTGCTTGTGCCTCATTTACCTATTGGAATAGGCTGAACGTTTTGACAGCAGAGCAGCATTAGAACAGCCTGACACACTTTTCATGACAATCTCCCAGGAAGCTCTAAGGTAGCACAGAGTGAGAAGCAAGCTGTCTCAACACCCTGAGCCCAAGAAAAGAGAGAAAATAATGCCCAGGACTCAATGATTCATTTTCTTAACAGGCAGAAGATATCAGTAGGTTGCCACAAGGCTCTCAATGAACATCCACGTTTCTGAATATCTTCCTGAGGGATTTCAGAAGTGAAGCAAATAAAATGGAGGCAACTGCTACTGGCAACAAAATTTCTTAGCTGAACATGATTTCCAGTACCAAAGTCAGCACTTATATACTGTTAAATAAATTTGGAATAAATCGATTGTGTGAGACAAGAAGCTCTGAGAAGTCTTTTACAGGATATAACTGCACAATTACAACTTCAAGCTACTTGGCAATATGAACCCTGTTTTACAGCATTTGCAGAATTCTGTAGAATATACTCCATTCTTGTTTTTTTCACACCTGAAGTTCACTTGTTTCTATCTGGAAAGTCCTTCCCAAATTGCAGGTGCTGCTTTTGGGCACTGCAATACCACTGAAACTTGCTGCTAAGAATGTGACAACACCACATCCCGTTACAGATGTCATCTCATAGTACCTCTTTTGAGAGGCAATATGCAAAAACAGCCATTTGCTGCAAAAGAAAAACGTTCTCAAGATTAAGAGGTCAGTACCTATTCAGACACAAGGTTTTATGGGAGTGCACAGCTCCAAAGGGTTCAGCTTGGCATTAACAATGTGGTATTTCATATAAAACTTTTCAAAGGTTGTATTTCTTGCTTCATAAACTTGTGGAATGAACCTGGATGTTAACCTTAGTGCATGGCAGTCTTCTGAGGGAACTTGCTATCACGGATACATTACATGGTTATGTGCCATTAGTTAATCATTTAAACAGAGATAAGAAATGGAAATTATGGCATTTGGGTCTGATACGTTCTAAAGATCTGCTGATTCTCCTGTTTGAAGGAGAGACCAACAACAGTTAAAACTTTTCTTCACCTGAGTAAATTACTTCTTTGTCTTTCATTCACAGCCAAGAAAGTCTTTCTTGTTAAATATTATAAAAATAAACTATAAGAGCAAGACTAATGTTCTTACTGAATCCAACTTTTGAAAGCAAATAAGTATAATTTGCATAGAACCAGGAGTTTCACACCTGGATTAAAATGATAGGTGCTCTATAGATACCAAAACTTAAGTGAAACAGTTTTTCAGATATCGTGGCAGTCTAGGTTTTGGCAGCATGGCACATAATGGTGATAAAAGTAAAACAGCCTTTGTAAATTTTCCTGGTTTTATTGAAACCAATCACAAATTCTCCTCAATCTGTATGCAGTGTGACCAAGAGACCACCTCTTTCCCCTTGAAGGATCCTTTTAGCCACTGGTCAGTACCTGGGACATAACTGGAGTTGTTAGCATGATGACAGGGCTCCTAAACTGACCCAACCAATACCAGGCAACCTGGTGTCAAGCAGCACAATGCACTCTTTCCTTATGAACACTGTTTGTGCTTTAATAGCACAAATCCACACGAGCTCAGATTTAGATTCTTTTAGGTGACAACCTGAAATTTGCAATGAGGCCACCATGAGCAGTTGGCATAATGTTTCTCTTTTAACAACCATGGGACGAGCCAAGACCCAATGAAAAGCAGACAGACTCAGGCTTCTTCATTTCTCTGTGCATCACTGCATGTTAGGACATTTCCCTAAGCAGGGACACACGTGGAGTCTCACTGCGCTGGAGCTCTTGGCAGAGCAGTATTTACAGAGGTCCATGAACTGCCTGCCTCCTACAGGAAGGAAGTGCTATTGGGATTGTTTATGTAGAGAGCTAAGAACAGGACTAGGACCTCTGCAGTAGGATCACAGCACTCTTTCTTCCCTGGGAGAGACCAAAGGACTTTCGAACAGTTAACTAACATGAAACATGTAGAAGAAAGACCCGTCCTCTCTTGACCAGAGACACGAAGAAAATAGTACCAATCCCAGGAGCAGCAGAGCACAGGGAGCCTTAATTCATTTACACAGTTAGAATGAGCGCATGCAAATAGATTCAATTTCCATTCTGTAATTGTTTCAATTTTACAACAAATTGCAAGAAATTCTTCCTGGCAAAAAGACGCAAAAGCAGTGAAGCCGAAGTACAGTCATCTAACTGATCCTTTTGCAACTAACCAAACATAAACAAGGATTAAACATAGTTAACTTCTGTTTACTATTTCAATGACAAAAATCACTTTCAGATGAATGTTTACAGAAAGGGCATACTGGTTCAGGCCTTCTGAAATCTAGCTCTCTGCAGAAATCACTTGTAACAGTCAAATGTTTACCATTTACAGCATCTCAAACAGGGCAACCCCAGGAACTGGAATGCAGCTGGCAGATGGTGAAAGAAATTAAGCTCATGGCATGGTTCAGTAAACAGCAAATTACGATATGGTAGAAGTGCTTGCCACCCCAGGACAAGTGCTGCACTCAGGAACTTTGTAGGTGTGCTAGTTTTGGCTGGGATAGACTTAATTTCCTTCATAGTAGCTTGTATGGGCTTGTGTTTTGGATTTGTGTTGAGCACAGTGTTGATACCATGAGAATGTTTCAGTTCACAGTGAAACACAACACCAGGGCTGCAGTGAAATGCTCCAAAACTTCCCCGACTTCTGTCAGCACAAAGCCAGCCAGCAAAACGTAACTTGCCAGGTTACCTTGAGACTGAAACCTACTGTGCAAGCAACCCTTCCTTGGCTCTTCTGTCTGTCCTCTTTACCAGGAGCTGCTCTCCTGTGGAGCCTGGCAGCACTCTCCAGGCAAATAACTACATGCCACATGATTAGGAGTCTGGAATAGAGGCATAGGGGATTTGCATAGATCTAGAATGGAAATTGGAGATGTTATTTTCCTTTAACCTACTTAAAAACAAAGGGAAATGAAACTGAATATATTTAGTGTCATTTGGATACGACTGTATGCTCTGAATTACAAGGGAGTGAAAAAAGACTGCTTGTAAAGCATTAAAGAACCAGTTGCAATTAACTGGTTTTCCAGTTCTGGAAATCAAAACTGAATGTCCCAGTGGGAAAGCCCAGGGAGAAGGGACTGATAACATACTTGGTATTTGAGCCTCCCTTCTCTCCCAAAGAATCAATATACTTCTCCCTGCCCCTTGAAGACCTTTTTTCCACTGCTTTTCCTTATCTTCCCGTTGGGTGGAAACTGCTGAAAAACAGTGACTGAAGGCATCCTTCAGTGTACATGCAGGCAACTGGAGACAAACACTGTCACCATCACCTTTGCCAATACAGCTGCAGTGCAGAGCATACAAAGAGTCTCATGGAAGGACATCACGGACTTCTGCAATCCTGCTATCAGCCTGTTGTTATGTTCCTGCACGCTGGCATCCTTCCTCCTTATATTTTGTATAACCTCCCTATTTAAAATGTTCTGTAATTCTCAACATTACCACTGAATAATATATTTATTAATTTGTTAGTGCCACTAACTGTCCCTGAGGCTTTTCTTGAGAATGTGTGTCAGCTTATTGATTCTAGCCTTCCCCCTCTCTGCACTGCCTTCCTCCTCTGCCAAGCAGAAACATACTTCTGTGCTGCTTCGGGTCATAATTGGAAAAAAGATAGAAATGTTCAATATGACTCATACATAATTCAGCTTATCAGCTACCCAGGAGAAATGAGAAGAGAAGGTATACGCATGTCTATTTCTTCTGCTATCAACAGGAGAAATAATTTCCAGTTACACAAAGTATACGTAGTTTGGTCACAACAGGATCTGCAGTTAGAAGGGAAAAATGAGAGACATGGAAGCAAAGAATAAAAGGGCAGTAGGGAACCGAACTGTTAAAAGACATTCACTTATGTGAGAATTCCTGATTCCCCTGGAAGACTGGACTCATGCTTCTCTCTTAATATTCAGAATTAAATAAGCTGGCAATTAGAAAGGATAACCTGCTTCTGATCTGTAAAACATCGCAGAAATCTAAATAAAATAAAGCTCCAGCTTAGTTAGCTACAAAGACATCTAATAACAGCCTGATAAACCCTAACTGTGACTTTTGGATTTAATGCCAAGGCCTGTGTTCTAAAGGCAAATTGTGAAGAAGCATTAAAACTTACTGTTATAAAGGATTTTTAATGTCAAAATCAATACATGCTGTGTATTTAGCAGCATGTAACCACAAGGACGTCTATGATAAGCTTTGTCATGCACCAGGGACCACTGCATTAGTCAAGCTCTTGAAAGGAAGTGCAGAATGTCTGTATCATTCAAACTGCCATCTGAGACCAATTACGGAAATTATTTTAACCCCAAAAGCAGAGGGAAAAATCCAATCCTAGTTGACAGTCTTGAGAGTATCAAGGGTTCCACATGAAATGTGTCATTTTCAAATACCTCTACAAAATTAATGTTAGAAAAGTGATGACAGAGAAGTTGGGCACTTAGCACTATTTTTTGGAAGCTTTTAAGAGTAAACAACCACAACCAGGGCACCGAGTTGCAATATCTAGTTTGCCAATGTGTAAACAAAGGAGTATTAATAGTAATTTTTAAAAAATCATATTCACAAAATGCAGAAACATCATAATCTCTAGCAGACAATGCAGAAAAATAAGATAACATGACTGAAAAATTACAGAGCTGTCCATAGAAAAGTCTCAGAAAAGGGAAATGTAAAAGCTTTTTTGTTAAATACAAATACATAACAGAATTCATCTTCTTTGTCAGTTAAGCCAACATAAAAGGCATGTGTAGCTCTTCATCCTTACAGTCAATCTCACAACTCTATATGCACGAGCACATACAAACTGTTAGGCAGCAAATGTTTCTTAATTTTGCCCATTACAAGAGTGCCCAGGAAAGGGTCGATACTCTTCAGTTGGAGCAGAAAACACAGCCCCCCCAGCCTGCAGATCATTTTTGACCTTATGGGATCATGTTCAACAATCATTACTCCCAATTAAAGGAATTTTTCAAACAGAAAAGCAGGCTCAGTGCTTGCCTGCTACCGACTTCTGCTTCTGCGGCTCTTAAATTGTGTGCCCGCATGTCTTTTCCTGTCTGTGCTGTTTCCTAACATTCCCTATTTGTGTGGTGGTCTGCAAGTTTTACCTCATCAGGAAATCAGCAGGAACACTGTGGAGCTAAGAAATAGTGTTGTGCTCCCTGATGCAAGGCATGTCTCTGTGGGCCTTTGAACACTTAACACAGAGCAAATAAATTATTAGTGTGTGTGTGTGCATGTGCATACATATCCAAGATACATAAAGGCAACTACAACCAAAGGAAACAGAAACGTGCATGGAAGAGTTTGGTATTCAAGCATCCAGTATCACAAAAATCCAGTTGCAGGAAGCATTTAAATGCAGATCTACACATAAACTGCTGAAAGAGCTCCACTGAGCTTTATGCACTCACATACGTGGCTGCAAAGGCAAGAAGTAACAAAAAGAATGTGATTTTTGTCCCCCAATAATTTTAAAGTCTATAGCACTTGTTATCCTATTCTTTAATACTATTACTGGAGAGCAAGCTGATCTTCAAGATGCCCCACCTCCAGAAACAAGATACACAATCACATCAGGTATTGAATGATTTCTATGATTCCCATCACCACGCTGCCTGAGCACATTACAGTTGTTTAATGCATTCTTTGTCACAGAGCAGAGAGGAAAATATGATTACCTCTATGCTATAAATGGGGATGGGAGAACAAGGAACAATAGGCAACTTGTCATGCGTGGCTGGCACACTCACCACTGGGATAACCAGTCTCCTCTGGTTCAAAACCCTACAACAATAAACACTTTCCAGTCTAGTTTTTTCATTACTCAGAAGTTTCTGCATCAATCTATAAACAACAAGCATTTTGCCTAAGCCTTTTCCTGCTTGTAAAGGGTAGAAATGCAAGAGGAAAAAATCCATTCAGCCAAATGCCCCAGATTTGCACATTTACAAAATTCTATATATAAACAAATGATAGAACACATTGATAAGCTGGAAAAACCTCACCTTTCCTTAAAAGCAGACAATAATTCTGACGATCTAATATTTAAAAAATCAACTGCTCACAAGCCTGTTTATATCTAATGAACTGTTTTTCCACAAAACATTCCATTTAGCAGAAACAACATAGCAAGCAAAATAAAACCTACTCATATAGCAGACAAGGAGGAAAATCTATTCTGTAACAGGAGAGACAGAATTATAAGGTGTGAGTACAGTGAAAAATAAACACAACTAAATTTCACATCAAATTCAAAACCTGAAGAGTAACCTGAAAATCTATGTGCTGCTTTAATTCAGAAGGTGCAGCCACATAGATTAAGTTTCTGATTGTCAGACACAAGACTTGGATACCCTGAAGATGGGTATTATATCAAAGCAAACAGATGAGAAAAGTATATAAATGTCTCTGTAGATAGCTCTTCAAGTCAGAAATGATACCTCTCAATCAAGACAGCAAAAACATTCTAAAGAAAGTTCAGAATCTGCAATCGTTCCATGATTGTCTCAAAAAATTTGAGGTTCTATTATAGGAGAAAATAGAAAAACTAATGCAGGAAGAACATAGCTTCACTAAATCAAGCTAGAATACCACCACGCCATTTAAACGCAGCACAGCAACTTGTAGCTGCCAAAGCCATGTCTCTTGCCACTTAAGGCATGCAAAAACATCTCCCTTACCTTCTAACACTGTTAACTTGGCACTCGTGTTTATCTCCCCAACACTGTTGGTGGCTGTGCATTCATAGATAGCTTCATCTCGATGAACGCGCAGGGGCTGTATCCGCAGAACTGATCCTGATCCATCATCGAACTCGATAACCTTTGAAAATGAAAAGAAAGCACTTCTTTACTGGTATCTTCTGCAACAAACACTGAAAGTCAAAACAATGCAGAAGTTGAAAAACAAAAACCAAACCAAACAAGCCCTGTTAGCTCTAAGATACCACGCAACAAGTTAAGTGTTCCAAATCCTGTAACACAAAAATTTCAGAGTCAAGAACGTATTTGTCCTCTGAGAAGGCCAGAACAAATGAAGATCCAATGTGGTTCTTTATGGATCAGTTAAGGTTGACGAATTATCAACCTGGTAATAAAGATGTGAATCTGATGATTTAAAACATCTGGGCCATATCTGCACTAATGATTTTACTAATCACTGATAACAATTTAGTGCCAACTTTCACCTTGATGGAAGAGCAGAATGATATACTCCTGTGGGATTGCTAGGGAAACAGTAACAAAACGTGAATAAAACCAGGAGCACCTACAGCGCACGCTAACTCCAGCAGAGTGAGGGGTTTTAATGTCCCTTAGCACTGGGTACTTTGCAGATCTGGCATAATCAACAATGATGTAATTACACTTCCTTCCCCAGCATAATAAATTAAGTCTTTAATAAATCATTGCCTTTCCATCCGTCCTGCTAAGCTGCAAAATGCATTATTTCTGACTTACACGTGGAAGAAAAAGGTATTTATTAGTTTGTAGCTGGATCACTATATGCTATTTCTTAACAGCAAGGCTGAGAAGGCACAGCCTCAAGCCACTGTTAATGCAAAACTCACCCTTCTGCTATTACAGAGTACAGCAAAAGTTGGAAGTACTACCTGATCTGCAGATGGTGACAGCATGAGGCAGAAGCCCCCCACTCCTGTCCCTTGGGAACTGAGGGGGAGATGAAGAGACTTAAGGGATCCCTCGTTCCAGACATGGATGTCAGCCTAGGGCCTGTTCTGCCACCATGCAAAACTTTCACCTTATTTTCCAGGGCCTGTTTAGGAGCACTTCCCACAGCATAAAGATCAAAAGAGAGAGAACAGGAAGGAGAGAAGCAATACACCACAAGACTCTGCAGTGACAGGAGAAATAGGAAGAAATCAAAAGGTAACCAAGACCACAAAAAAATCTGTTATTCCTTACACTGGAAGGAATAGCCCTTCTGTTTCAAATAGCAGAAAAAGCTTGCAGAGACCCCTAATAGAGAGTCAGGTAAAGAAAGAGGAATATGAACATCACCACAATACACATAAAAGAACTGGTTTTTTTGAATACTAATTTTTAAATTAAATATGAAACTGTGACAAAATGCTAAATCTTTACAAAGGACAGGGCTACTGCCAAATTTTAAAACAAGATGAAGTCAGCTACAGAGATTAATTCACTTAAGTGATAAGGACTAAAAAGCTAGGAGATGAAACAGCAGAAAAGGCTCTTTTGCCCTCACTATCCTTTGAACAAACACTGTGTGATAGGAAGAGCTACAACTACTAAGGGCCAGACAGACACTGAGAGCAAAACGTTGTTCATTTGCTAACGATGGATACCTCTTCTGTGCCACAACTTAGCAAGTGTACACCAGATTTGGTTTTTTCTCCATTTAAACTTAATTCCAAGTTTTCCCTAATTAAGACTAATAATGAAGTAAAATTAATAGTTATCTAGCCAAAAAAAAAAAAAAAATTAAAAATTTATTCACTATCTCCTGACACAATAAACTATGTATCCAACCTGATGTGAACAAAGGTATGAAACTGCTCATATAAATGTTATAATATGGCATAGCCCTCTGCTCAGCCAGAACAAGCACCAAATTCACTATAAAGATTGTATCTACTTACAAATTTGAATGTTTAAATAGTTACTGCACAACAAAACCTTGACCAGGGAAAAATAACATTGTAAAACAAGATTAAAATTGATTGCTTTAATCAAGGTTTTCTGCTCACATACGAAATCATGATTAAAATTGGTGACTTGAATCAATCCATTCTGGGCAGCAAAGTCATCTTGTGCTCCAGTCAGAAAAGCAAAATCAAAGACAGGGGATTAGAGGAAAGGCAGCAGAATTGTAGAAGGGTCACATTTCCAAGGGCAGTTTTAGAGAAGGAAGCCCAACACCAAAAAAGGAAAGCGGAGAAAAAGGTGGAGAAAGTCAGTGAAAATATATTTACTATTTAAAATATGAACCAAATTGGCACCTTTTCCCAAGACGTTTCTGATACCTGCTCTTCTCCCTTCCTTTCTCTCATACTTCAGCTCACAGGGAAAGTAATTAACCCTTCCCCATTCCCCTTCCAAGCACATTTGTGGGAGGGATGGCAGTAGCCATCACTCAGAAAGATTTCCAGTAGTGTTCTGGCATCTCACTTTTGAATTCCACTGGGGATAGTAGGTCAAAGAGGTGCCTTACAAATTCTGACAATGAAACCAGAAAAAATACTGCTAGATCCAACTCCTATCTGCCATCCAGTTCTCTGTAAGGCCCAGTCTGCCATCTGAAGGAGGATGTCCTGTTGCTGTGTTTCCAGCATCATGCTCAAAGGACACCACCTGCTCTACAGATTGCATTGCCGCGGGGAAGGAAACTTGCTTTACACTAAAGCTCTACCCTCTGTATTGTAGTGACAAAGAGATACCCAGGTTATAGTGATGTTTATTGTGCAATTAAGACCTGTGAGGATTAGACTGATTACTGAATTTTTGGGTTTGGGCTTTTTTTTCTTTTGGTAATTACCTCAAACCGCTGAGAACTGACTTTCTTCCCCTTCTTCATCCACGTGATACGAGGTTTGGGCTCTCCTGTTGCCTGACACACAAAAGAGGCCACTCCTCCAGAAATCCCAATCTGATCTTCAGGAGCTTTCATAAACGTTGGCTTGCCTGGAAAAATAACCAAATCACCCCCATGAGGACAAAACATCAGGTAAGCATGGAATGTGTCATGTTAATCTAAATTATAAGATAATTGGTGCTCTTACTACACATCCAGGTTGAATGGCCTCGGCCACACAAATTCAGTGCAGACTGCAACATGACAAGGACAGTTTCTGCTTGAGTACCTTTTTCTCCTGAAATGAATAAAGTCCATCTGGCTTGTCTATAAATGAGGGCAATAGAAGGCTCCCCCCAGCCCCCTGGGCATTCATTCAAGTAGATGACAATTTGGAACGATTTTTACAGTTTATTTTCTTAATAAATGGGTTTTTGCAGGTTTATACCATGGTCATAGCACTGGAAATTACAGAACAGCTGACACACCAAATCTTTGAAATGCACCATACCTTGACATTAGTTTTACGGAAAGCTGTTAACACATCCATAAAAATTAACAGACACAGTTTTAAGTATACAAATAACAACCTTTAGTTTCATTTTAAATGTGGACTGACATAAAAATCCTACAGTTTAGGTATCTGAAAACCTGCAGAGGCTGGCCTATGCTTGTTAAGAAACTAATTACTAGAAGTGAAAGTCAGCAAAGAAACCAAAGTGGCATTCAGGCATGAAAGACTTGGCAAAAATAAAATTTTAAAAAATGTATCACATAACATTTAAATAATCAATTTAAAATTTCATGAAAATACAGCTGTGTCTTCTGGATTTACGTAACAGACTCAGATGGATAAAACTATGCATCCAGGTTGAATGGTTGTATTTTTCTTCTGTACTCGCTGTATGGGAAGATTTTGCACTATGTGATCGGAGGATCATCTTGAAACACTGCTTTGTCCTCGTGAGAAGTAGTTGATGATCCCATATTCCTATAAAGCACTAAAACATTTAACTCCACAGGGAGAGTTAACTGGGTGCACCCATGATGTCATTCTACACACAGGTCACACCATGGCCATGTTTCAAACACAATTCTGATCTACCACTACAAAGACGAACCTGATCTATAAACGGGTCAGAGACAGCTGCTGGCACAGAGAAAGGAGCCTGAGTAAGAGATGAAACCTGTTCAACCCCAAGATAACAAACCAATGACCCTAGCAGAGCTGCTGGTTGTTCCACACCTTCACATTCTAAACACATCCATGAGTGTGTCCTTGAGGGAGAGGGGTTGACATGTCAGCCCGGGTGCTTTGAACTCCAGACAAACTGAGGGCTGAACTTCCCCAATCTAGGAAGGATACAAATTCAACGATCCCAAAAGAAGAGAGCCTTTACGTGCATTTTCCTAACATATGGGAGATTTAAATTCTATGGGTGCAGCTGCAGTTACAGCTGAGCCAGGCAGGCAGTGGCAGCTACTGAAGAGGGCAGGGGCTGTGCTCTGCTCCTCACTGCCTTCCCCTCCCCCCACCGCCTCCAGACACTGGCACCTGAAGCTCTACAAGGAGCTCCAGGATCATCAAAGCCTCCATGAAACAGATTTGGACTCCTAACCTGGCAGAAAGATGCTTTTCTCTTCTTTTCCAAGCAGGGCAGGGAGCGCAGTGACTCAGGGCAGGATCAGGCAGAGCCTGGGAGCACTGAAGACAGCAGCTCCCTCTCAGCAGCTGTGGAGCACAATTCGCCCTCAAGCACTCAAACAGCAGCCCCTGGAGACTTTGCTGAAACTGTGGCACCTCCTTGACCCCAGTTCCACCTTCTGGTTTAGCCCACACTAACTGCTTATGCTGACCCCGTCCCAACACACACAGTGTGACAACACACACAGCCGCTCAACCAAGTGAACTACTTCAATCCTCCCCGCCTTTGAGAAAGCCCAGACACCAGGCTCTGCCTTGCTCCAGTGCATGTGTCCAAGGCCAGGGAGACTGCCAAAGGCCCAGGATGCTTCTTGCTTCTCTCACATGGCATCACTGCCTGTGAGGGGTGTTGGGGTGTGCTGCAAGATGGTCTTTGTGAGGAGGGGTCAGGGCTGCCCTGTGCTGGACACAGCAGTCCCACCACAGCCCCACAGTACGGCATAGAGCCAGGCTCATCATGGCAGTGCTCTGTGACAAGAGGTTAAGAAAAGGCAAAACACCTCTCAGCTGTGAGGAATGAGGTAAAAAGTGTGAGGAACAGCCCTGTGAGCACCCAGCCAGAGGGGGATGAGGAGCTCCAGGAGCCTGAGCAGGTATTCCCCTGCAGCCCACGGTGACACCATGCTGAAGCAGGTATTTCCTGGCAGCCCACAGCCAGGCTTGCAGCTGGCTGAGGACAACCCACTGTTTTCAGAGTGAAGGACAAAGCCAGACCAGTCATCACCATCTGGAGAGCCACCAAGCAGCTGAGGCCACACGTAGCAGAGAGGGGCTGGTGGTGAGCCCCTGTGGAAGCAGCAGGACAGCAGAGCCCTTCAAAACCTGCAACGACCTCAACATGGGCTGTGCTCCTGTGCTGGGGAGGCACCAAGCACCCACGCGGGGACACGCCAGCCCCCATCCTGGCCCATCTGGAGGTCACAGCTGAGACACTACAATGCAGACAATGTCCTACAATGCTGCTTGCTCAGCCTGATTTCCAAAAGGTCTCGGCAGACAGCAGATCCACCAAGGTCAGCACTGCTGTGCAGAAGTGGACACACGTGCTCTGTCCCCAACAAGCTTCTGTGAAGGAGCATCACAGACCTGGCTTCACCACAGAAATTCCTCACAAAAGTGTACTGAATTTTGCCATCCTTGGTGAAGAGAGCTCCAGGACTGTGCTCAAAACCCAGAAGATGCCTTTTAAGACACAATGGCTGCTGTCTAAAGGCTTTGGCACACTGTCCTGACATGAACAGCAAGCAATTATTAAGTCTGCTTGCTTAACTGATGCTGATTCCACATATTTACTCATCTATAATCATGTCTATTTCTACTTAGTTTGTATTTACATATATCTCTGTTTATTCAGCTCTCATCTATTCCAGAGAAATGTTAATTTACAATTCAGGCTGCTAGTGATGGCATTGTGATTGACTGTTTTGCTATGCAGTGTGCTAAGCTGATGTCTTGTATTGCACTTCAGCAACTGATTTGGTTTTTTGATTTTCTGTTATTTACTCTGTGATCTTAGTAAAATAGTGTAATTTTTTTCAAATGACAAATACAGCAGAATCCAAAAACTTTTGTCCTTGAAGAATACAATGCAATTAGATCTCTGACTTTATACTTACTCCCCAGCTCATACACTGAGGGCTTACTTTACTTCTGTACATTTAAAAAAAATCAATACTATTAAAACCAGAACAAAAGGAAACCAAATGTTCACCTGCAGTAAAACCTAAAAAACCTGCTTCCTTGATTTTACATTGCTGCAATGAATCTTTTTCTCCCGCACATTTAATTGAGCGACACTGATTTCTGGAAACCATCTAAATCCTCTGAGACTGGTCACAAAGTACACCTGTATATAAACCAAATTCTCAGTCTGAGAAAGGGTATTTCTACAAAGGCATTTTAAACATGTCTATGCCCTGAAGTTTTGAAATGGAAGGAAAGTACTAATTAAGAAAACCTATAATCCTGAGCCCTGGACCCAGGACAATAGAGTCGGGCATGAGCATACATATTTTTATACTGATTGGTAACTGTTACAGCAAATCCCTAAACTTATCTCAGTGAGAGCTAACACAAGTGCAACAGAGCATCCACTAAACTCTTGGTGTCTGTGATAAATGCATTTTAAGGGGACTAGACAGCCTCCACATCTCCCCTCCAACCAACATGTCTATAACTCCACTGCCCAGAGGAAGCTGCCGTGAGTATCACCAGCTACCTCCAAGGGGCAACACTGGGGATAGGGCCAGATCACGGTACCAGCTGTCTTTTTTAGCCCATTTTGAGCATTTGCAGTCTTAGGGTAGCCCTAGAAACACAGTCAGAAAAAATAAGGATGTACTGAAAATACAAAAGTAATCTACATGTTGTCCGTTCCCTCTCCTTAAATTCAAAATGACCAGAGTGTCCACAGAAGATTATGCATGTACGAAGTTTTAATTTAACTTGTTTGTTGCCCAAACATACTACAAATAAATACAAGGAACTGAATGGTTTTTTTGCAGTGAAAACCTGTCTTTTCCCTGATGGACCTGTGGACCAAAGCTGAAGATTTTCTGTTGAAAGTTTAAAAAAAAAAAAAGTTTAAAAAAAAAAAGGGTGAGGGAATAAAAAAAAGAGAAATAGCTATTGTATTTCAAAGACAAATCTTTGAAATATCAGCTTGAGAGAACCTCCCGAGCAAGTCTTGTATGACAGCAGGGAGAGGTGCCGGATGGCTGGGTGCCCATCACACCCACCTTCGCTTACTCCATCGCACGGAGTAACAACTCCAGACTGGCACAGTTCCCCTAAGTCCAAACTACTCCAGAGAGTCTTTCTCTCCCTCGCCTCTCTGCTCAGTGACAGATCCCTGGAGCACGTTCAGGCCTCACCCTCTAAACTAACTCTTGTTCCTCACTTCAAAACCGAGTTCCTTTTACCAGGAGTATTACCAGGAGTAGAAGTCCCTGCTCTCATTTCTATTCACTCATAAGCTTCAGGCAGGAGAATGGGAAAACTTTCACCTTCTTGGCTGAAATTTTCCCTGTTTGGTCTTTGCTCAAAACTAAATTATTCTAGAAAGCTTATGGGAACAACACAGTTCTGAGGAGGAAGACTGTAAAAAATAGAGTATTTCTTTCTGTTGTAAGAAACTGGCTTCATCTTGTTTGGCTGGGGGCAGAAAAATAACAACCTGCTCAGACACGCTCTCCATTGAGAAATTTAAAAAAACCAAAAAACATTTCAGAAGGAAAGGACTTTCCTTTCACAGTTGGTAGTGTTGAAAAAGCCACTTGCCAAGCAAGCACAGATTTGTGGATAATCCTATAAAGTGAATCCCAAGGAGGGTCTCATGGCGTGGAAGAGATGCTAGCAGAGATTTCGGTACACACTGCTCTACTGAACTACCCTGGAAAAATAGCAGAAAACTCATGTAGTGTCCTGAGCCGGGTGTGTGACACGTTCAAAAGAAAAGCTCCTTTGAATTATATTTTAAAAGGTCCACAAGAACAAGTGAAGAAAGCCAGAGACAGTCAGATATGCTCTAACCAACAGTGGCTGTTGTCTGCCCTTCCTCCAAAAGCAAGTGAGATGGGTTTGGGAGGGGGACCTGAAACCCTCAAAGACAGTACCTCAGGTTTCCTGGAGAGCCACTGACACCTTTCCTACCGGGCAGCTCAGAGTTAGGCACAGCCAGCCATGAAGATGCCTCTCTCGCTTATATGTTATATATGAAATCACTGTTGCTCCCTGCTATTCTAGAAAATTTGTTGTGAAACAATTCTTATAAATCAGAAAACCATCTCAGCACCTAATTTAAAATTTGCTCTACCCAACATCTGTAGCAGAAAAATAAAAATTCAGTTCTCTTTTCCAGGTTTTCCTTTCTTTACCAGCGCAGTTCAGTGTCACTTCATCACATTAGTTGATTTTAGGCTGTGCAACTTCTTAGTGAATCCACAGGACTTTCCCAGGGAGAAAAGTACCTCTTGCCAGACTTCCTTCAAGGCTGAGGACAGAGCTGCAGCATCTCTCTAACTTGGCAAGGTGTCCTTTATGTGAACCATACTCTTTGAGGAGTAACATATGACCTGTGTTACCTGACTTGAATACTAGCAAGATCCTTGAAAAATATGGGTGGGTCCTGGATATTTAGCACAGATCCTTGCATTTTGATACACATCAAGCACACAATTGTCACATAAAATATGCTTCCTTGTAATTCTGTAAGAGCCAAAAATTTCAAGTGGCTGAAACATAATATATGCCAATATAAATATACATAATACACACAAATGTTAACTTGTTTTATTTCAAAGACCCATCACTTTCTTAAAATAAATGGGAAAATTAAATGGTATCTTGATGCATTTTCAGCATTTAGCACCTTCATCAAATATTCCTCATCCAAAAAATTTAACTCAAGGACTGGCAACATAATGCTCCTTCTGTTCTCGTGAATGCCATTTTTCCAAAGGGTCACACACAGGTTTGAGGAAAAAATGAATTCTTGAACACATCTGCAATTAAGTGTTCTATGAACACTCATCTTCTGTGAGAAATTTTAAAGAAACATATCTCTGTCCTCATGGCACAAGTTCTCAGTACTCTAAATAGATGGGCAGCCAAAAATAAGACTTGTGTTGTAGGAGAGGGAAGTTTATATTTTTATCCAAAAGCTTTTATGACTCAAGCTAAATTAAGATTGGAAGTAGACTCCTCTGTGAATAAAAAAATTACAGTAGCAATATAAGATAAGGGATAAGGACATACAATAGGCATGGGCAATCTTATTTAGGTGCCTGGGCTAAATGAATAGTAAGAAATTATTGACACCAGAATGAACAGATCACAATGAAATCAGTTCCTGGGCCTGGAAATTGTGAAGTTCAGGTTTAAATCTCTGCCTTTAACCTTGCCTGTCACATACAGAAAGGCACAACTGTGCCTCACCTTCCACTGTAAAACTTACCTGCTGTTCTCACATGGCTGCTGTCAAGACGAATATGCAAAAAATGATGATGTGGCTCAGCTATAACACTGGGAAGAAACCAACAATGACACAAACATTCTCATGTTCATGACTGACTTTGAAGTGGAAATAAAGTGGTCTAGAAGACAGAGGTGGCCCGTGCTTTTATATACAGCAAAAGTATTTCTCTTGGTTTCCTTTATGATCCTGGATGATTGATACCTGTGCGTGGATGGATGCCTACTGGAAAGATACTCTGGTGAAAGCTAATCAGTTACTCTTCTCCTAAGCATCTACTGCAGGGAAGGAGACAAGTCAGTGGGCTCTCCAGCTATCCTTATGTTTAGTATCCTTATGCTTTCCTTTCAATATACCCACCATTGTTTAAAGGCAGTTCCTGCCCCTTTGTGATTATTAGGAACACTGTTTGGCAAAATACAAATTTTCAAACTTGCACTTTTTATTCTTGGATAATTTATACGTAGGAAGAGCCTGTTTGAGCCTTGTAATAACATTTCTCTAACAACAGCTTACTAAGCCTCTGTGGGTTTCAGTGAGCACAATGCTAATTCATTTCTTATTTTTTCTATTTTGGTTTTATTTCATTAAGATGACAGCACTTTGTAAATGAAACTTTTGTTCTTTACTGTTTGGTGCAAAGTACTTATTAAATAAATGCAAATGTATATGGTAGGGTGTTGCATGCTCAGATACTTACACAATTTTCTTTTTATCCAGGGTATGGATCACAACCTGTTCTCCCATCCACTTAAAAAAAAACCCACTTAACTGGACCCCAACCACAGAAAACAGCACTGCGAAATCAACATATTCCTCAGATCAATCTGAATTACAGGTTACGTCATGTTACCTGCATATCTCCTCTTTTTTTTATATTACCTTATTTTATTACGTTTTAATGCTTAAGAGATTCCCAACGGCTAGGACAAATGACTCTGCTATTTCAATCCAATTTTAGTCGCTGAGTTTTCCAGCTTCAAGTGTGAATGTCCATGATAATCAAATCTACAAACATTATCTCAGAGCAAGCTGCATTTCTCCTCGCCTTCTTCTCCTGACTTCCATGAAGTTACTCAGAGATAACTTTTGAGTACGTACAAAATGGAATCAAATAAAGTGAATGATTCATATCCAAAATTCCAAGAAGTAGATCTTTTAACATGTTCAATGACCTCTGTAACTTTCAGTAAAATAATTACATTACAGAAATAACAAAAGCAGTCATCCAGCAGAAGCTGTGCTTCTCCCTAAACACCAGCAGGAAACACACTCAACTAAGATTCAAGGCACTCATTTCAGCAGGCAAGATCCACTGTGCTTTGTTTATCTGGAGTAAGCTTAACTAAAGGAGAATGCAAGGGTACATGTTAGGTTAAACATATACTTTTATCAGCATTTGTGATGACTTAAGCTCAGAAATTCTTACAATATTTAATTCCTGCTCCTTCACCATCCTGGCAAACAGGCTCCTTCCTGAGCATAAGCCCAGTCTAAAGGCAAAGCCTTTGACAGGGCTGAGGTGTCTCTGCAGACACACAGTAGTAACCTCCACACCCAGACAGGCATTTTCAAGCCCTCTTTTCCCTTTTGCCAACATAGGATTTACACTCATGAGTTTAAGTCAATATCAAGTATTTTAAAATGTCTCTTGAAGGAACATCTTAAAACCTCCTGCGTACTTCTAGTTCCATGTCTGGACAGTTACACATAAATCAACCCTTCACCAACAGAAACTCAGCCTTCCCTGTTAAATGCTGATGTTTGGACAAACCTGCTTATTCCACAGCAATACGGGTTAAAAGCCATTAGCTCACTCAAGTGTTAGGGCCATGATTACTGGATATTAATAAACTACAGCAACAGCCTGTCATAGTATTGCACTTGAGTAAATTTCTAATTCTGTCTCTTCATGAATCACGGAAATTGTTGACAAAGTTTAAACGCCTAAAATTAACCGACGATACTGAACCAGAATTGTCTCAGGCAGCCATCACACAAGGATGCTGTGCAAGGCACATTCTGGGTGCTGATTTATTTGTGGAGTTTTATGCAGACAACTTAGACCTTAACACAGTGGGGAGGTGGTTTTTCTCCATATCACATCTGCAGGGGGCCTACAGATTTTGCACACAGGGTGGCAAATTCTCTCCGTTATTTTTGCAGGCTGTTGTAATTGCAATGTCTTTCTCAAAGTGCCTGGCTGGCTATCACTGTGAGCTGCTTTACATCTTTGTTAAAAAAATCCCTAACTCTGGCTAATCCCTGGGCTGTGACTGACTCTCATCCACAGGAGGGGGGCAGGAATAAATCAATCCTTCTACTATGACATCATTCTTACTTGCTTCCAATACCTGAAATAACATGTAACCAAAACCAGAAAAATATTCCAAGAAGCATAAAGCAGTCCTGCATACAACTGAAGAACACCAACTAAAAACAAAGCAGAAAAACAGCCCAGTAAAACATCCTTCTAGACTCTGAAGTTGTCTTCATTTCCCATCCTCTGCTTTTACGTTTCCCTAGAGCACTCACAGCTTGTGTGTGCAGCCCGTTACGTATTTTGGGGAAAAGCCAGAGCTATACATGGGTTCAGCTTTAACTTCCCAGCATTTATACTAAGCATTACACAGAGTAGAAAAACAAAGGAGAGCAGAGAAGCGCTGCTAACTGCAGACCTTCCAGCAGCCTCACAGAATGGTTTTCTCTTTTAATTTAAAACTGAAACCTGGAGTCAAATTTCCACCTGGTAATAGCTTAAAGGCACTTCCAATTAACTCGATAATATACACTTTCTGAGTTAATAAATTTTTCAGCCTCTGTGTTTAATACAATTAAGCATTTGGGCCTTTGGCCTTAGACCTTATTCAGCTTGAGAAAGGATTGCAGGGAGACGGTCTCCAATTATCACCATTTACACAACATTCACTTAAGGGCTTTCAATTGCATACATAGAGAACATCCATTTAATCATACACAAAATTCAGTACCTGAATTCAGGCTGCCTCTCTCTTGCACACAATACGTACAAGGGACAAGAGAATAAAACCCTCATCTACGGGGCTCTGAAATCAAGTCATCACCACACTGCCTGTGCAGCACAGAACAGCTGTGCCTGCTCCTAGCAACTTACTTTTCCTTCCAAATCTGCATTTTGTTATCTGCAAATTTCTTCAAAACTTCAAAGTTAATAAAGCATATTGCATAGTGTAAAGAACCCGCTAAGATATGCAGAACCAGGAAACAGACAAAACTGAAATCTTGTGCTTGAAAAAACATGAAAATTAATTTTGCCAGCATGCCTACCACATTAAACACCACTCTTTTTTTACACAAAAGGATTAAAAGGTTTTAATCCTTTTTTGCAAGCAGCTAGTTCTTGATTCAGCAGTTCAAAAGGCTTTGCCAAGTTCAGGTTTTTCCTCTGCTTTTAAGAATTAAAAGTGAGTGCAAACCTTATTTTGTAAACAGATACCATAGTAGAATGATTTTAACAGAACTGGGTGCCAGAATAAGTGACCTCTTCAGAATATTTGTCACTAAAGCAAAGGCATTCTGGGCTCTCAGAAAGAGACCTGCATTTCATTTTAATGCCACTGTATGTTGCTCTATCCTCCTCCTATAGTAATGAACCAAATTCCTGCCTCATCTACCTGGTAAAGAGGAAGACTTTCTGCTTAATGATAGCAAGTACATGCTGGCACTTCTGTAATACAGGATTTTTTTCTTTTTTTTCTATTTATGTCAACTGTTTTATCATGCAGCAGCTGTAGTATAGTCTTCAGAAAACCAAGAAATACAATTTCCACATTTAAATGTGTATCAGAGTATGGACCTAGACATCCAAGCAAAATACTCTCAGCTGCGGGAAAGAAAAAAGAAGCAGATCACAGAACACTCTGAGTTGAAAGTGACCCACAAGTATCATCAAGTCCAACTCTTAAGTCAATGGTCCAAAGGGGTATTAAACCCACAACCCTGGGGTAACAGCACCATGCTCTAACCAATTAAGTTAATCCCAGGGTCTCAATAATTTTGACTTAGTCTTTCTTGAAATTCCCTGAAAATCAGGTCTATTTCCCCATTAAAAGGCTTCCTCCAAGTCAAGACTCCTTGGAAGCTTGGATAGAGGTTCAAAAACAAAGGTTTGAACACTTCTGGCAGACACCACTGAGCATTTTTTACCCAGTAATGATGTACTTTTGCAACGGCTAAATGAAGGCACAGAGCCTCACACAACTCAAAAGCCCTTTGAGCAGCGTTTCGATGCCAGGGCTACCACCTCCACCTGGCAGCCAGACTGTGCTGGCAGGGGCTGCTGAGCAATTCCAACCCTCCATAACAGAAAGACAAGAACTACAGAAAGTGTCACGGCACCGCTGAGCACTGCCTGGGGGCTGCAGTGTAAGGGAGACTGAGATGTGGCAGAGCCAGGAAAACTCCAGAAGCCACTGTGTCCTGCCCAGGAACCACCCCTGAGCTCTCCCCAAATGGCTCCATATGTAAATGGAAAACCCCTGATTCCAAATAACATGATGGATGTCCAAATCCCACAGTAAAGAGAACCAGTGACACATGCCAGAGATTTAGAGTTTTACAGCTGCCATGACCCAGCTCTGCCCTGTGCACAGAGCAGCGCAGGTGCTTCATCCCAGGAGGTGCCTGGTCTCCTCCACCATCCATGGCTTTGTGGTTCAGAAAGGGCTGAGTTCTAGAAAAGCATCAAAATTAATCACCTTCATGTATGTTGCATCCTTGATTTAAGTTTTCTAGTATCCATTCCTTGCTGTGGTATGAATTTAACAGACAAAATAAAAATCTATTTTCACTTTAATAACTTCTCTCTGTGTAGACAGTCAGCTCAGACTCTGCTTCTAAACGGAGCTCCTTAAATCTCCAGCTACCAGGCATGGTTCCAGATTTTATTTTTCGGAGGCCTTTCACTTGCACCAAACTTTTACTTGATTTCACCCAGTTATGCACAGAGTTGAGAGAAATGCAGAAAGCCAAGGTCCATGTGGAGAGGTTACCATCTGCCACACTGTAAAGAGTTGCTGTGGCCACCAGGTTTATCCTGAAGCGTAGCAGATCATGTAGTGGGACCACAAGGTGCTGAGTTTCAACTTCCAGAGTTGGCCAGGGATGTGTACAGGTTGGAGGGTGCACTGCAGAGGAAAGGCTGCACACAGGACCTGTGGGCTGGGGAGCCACCCCAGAGGGTGGCACTGGGGCTGCTGGGGAAACCAGCTATGCCACCGGCTTCAACGGCAGCATGTGGCTCAGCAGAGACTCATCTGTCTAAAGGAGAAAAATCTTCTAACGTCATGAATTATCGCTTTTTCAGCACCTCTGACAATATCTGTATCTCTGGGAAAAGGGAAAACCAGTTAACATCACCACTGCAGTAGGTATCTTGGCAAGGCAGTGCCTATATTCCATCAAGGAGAGGGTATTTGAGACAGAGTATTTTAACCTCATCAAGCCAGAACACTGCCTGCTACCCAGAAACAAACCTCCCTAGTTAAGAACACCAAAAGTATAATCTACACTTCTTTAGGAGTACATGTTCCTTGCTCACCATGGAGTCCTGCTGCAGGTCACAGACCTCAGTGTGACACCACCTCCGGCAGTACCAACCCCTGGGACATTAGCAGACCAAAATCCAACAAAGTGGTGGCAGGAAGTTACAGCATATTGACTAAACCCAGAGAAACTGGCACTCCTGACATGACCTTTCAGGCTGGGTACCCTTCAGCAACTGCTTTCCCTGAGACAACCTTACTGCTCTGATTGCACTCGGAGCCGCGAGCCACGTCAGCTGGCAGAGTGCCTGAAGAGTAATGTTTACCAAGCAGGAGCTCAGGAGAAAGACTGGGAATGTCTATGAAAAATGAAGACCATCCAGTATCTCCTGCTATGTTTTGGTTTGTATTCTCTCATGCACTGTAACTCATTTTTGTATTTTTAGCCATAACCTACTCACAGATAGTATTCCATTTTCCCTCAACCCAGACCTCCAGCATCTTCTTCCACATTTCTCCTCATGTCAGCAGTAAGTCCCAGCTTCATGCATCATTCCCATGATCACAGAGGGTTGCCAGGCACTGTGAGGGGTTGAATCCTTGCCATACATTCACTGGGGTAAATCCATTGGGGAGAACCCAAAACTGGGAATATCAGCTCTCACACTGACTTTTGCAGCCTGGAAAGACGTTCATCCTCAAACCTGAGACACAAATCCATGGAAGGTTGCACATGCGATGAGAGCAGAAAACAAATATGCTGCTTACAGAGATTTGCCATATTTCTATTTGCCGTAATTGTATTTGCCTGCACCACTTAATTTCATTCTCACTGCCGGACGAAACTATCACATGCTACAAGCTTAAGGGACACACACACAGATGTCAAACCCACAGGGTTCAGCTAGTTTTTAAGCTCTTTGTGGAGACTACAGAGGATATATTTAGAAAACAAATTTGTCTCATAGAGTGCTGTGTCCAAGTCTCCCTCACCCATCGCTGCTTTGTTGGCTGAGTCCCAAGGTTCCTGGGTTCACTCTCAATTTGCTGAACTAAAATCCAGACCAGCAAAGAGGATGACAAGCTACCTCAGAACAAGTTAACTGCACCTCTCAGGCTTTACATGCACGAGAAAGAAGGCACTGTTTCACCTTGAGGATATGACATCCCAGTGTATTTTGTGAAGGACATACAGTACAGTAAAACACAAATCTGTGTGAATCTGAGGCTTGAAAGAACGTCAGCCTTTCTTACCTACTGCAAGTCAGCGCACTGCTAAACCATAATGCAGCCTAGAAAGAACAGGATGAGACAAAAGAGCCTGTCCAATTATGCCTGCTTCAAGTGAATTTTATTAGTCGCTCAGGTCTATTAACAGTGAGGATAGCATACCTTTATATAGGCAAATGGATCTTGCTTAAGAATTACCCATGCAGGAATAATCCCCTGCCTATCACAAATCGCTGATTTTCATGTTGTGTTTTAAAGTCTGACTTGAAGGTAGGTGCCTGCCAACTCCACTTGTGTTCTCCAAGAATAAATGTTTATCAAAGGGGGGCTCCCCATTTGCTGAGCTGGAATTAGTTACCAACAGGGTATCAAACGGGTTGTTGCCTGTCACTGTTATCAAAGGAGAATTTGAAACACAAATGCTAAGCAGCAGCAACTGAGCACTGAAACTTGTCAGAGCAAGCGTGACACGGGACAGCCAAAATGTGCAGGCACAGAGGGCTGGAAGAGGCTCTCTCAAGTACAGTCCTGTCCCACAGCCTCACCAGGGCTGCACTGAACGACCTCTTCTGTAAAGGTATCATGCACCAGCTTAAAATAGGTTTGAGTTTCAGCCACATTTCTCACTGGAAAACTGTTGCAAAATTATGGGGACATTGTGGGGAAACAGACTAGTTTTTGAAGACATTTGCTGTCACTTATACTCACTTGTTTGTGTACTAAACACAATCCTTTAGCTGAAAAGGGTTAATGTTCCATCTCTGTGCCTTTTCTCTCCTTCCTCCAAAATGTACCTCAGATCCATTTTTATGTCCTTCTTAAAACAGTAAAATGTTTGTGTCTTACATAACCCCTGAGACTCCACAGATAAAAGATCTCATTTTAAAAAAAGAACCAAGCAACAAAAACAAAAGAGAAAAAGATAGTGTGTTGATTCTTGCGGAATTCTTTGAATTTGCTTCATAGTCTCTTCTGATAGAATCCATAATGCTCAATCACCATCATCTTATTAAAGACACGTATTTGGGCTTGGGCATCTCGAGATTGCCATTCAACATTTTACCACCACCTTTTTATTCTCACTCTCTTTTTTTTTTAATTAACTTTTGCAGCTGTATATGGCTTTTGTTAATTGTTTCATATAACTTAAACTGAACCAAGAACCCATTCAGCCCTAGTTTAATTTATAAGATCACATTTACAATTTCCTCATGAAATACCATTTCCAAGTTTCAAGAAAACCTGTAGTTCTGTTGATCACGTGCAGGAAAAGTGTTTGTTAACAAGACTACTTAGAAATCTACCTTTGCACTTTCAGATTCAAGTACGTGTCCAGATCTCCATTTTAACCATGGTTATGGAACAAAAAGTTTATTTATGACTTGCCAGCAGTCTCAAAGGCATGTTTATTTCGCAAATTCAGAACTGTGCTGTCCAGTCATACAGCACATGCAATTCAGTGTTGTTACAGTATCACCTCAGATAATTAAATGTGAGATAAAGGTAGAAAAACAGACAAACTGTTTTTCCCAGAATCTGGGAGAACAAGCCCACCAGCACAAGAGCAGCTTCCCATATTATCTATGCTTAGACCATAAAACCAAGGCTGACAACACGATTTGCAAAGTGCTGAAATCACCCAACAGCACCCGTCATAATATGAGAACGCACATTGCCTTCAGCCAAGCATTTTACCACTATTACTGGTGATAAAGATGGCATTTGAATTAAAGGTTTGAGAAAGGATGATGACAGTATGGAAATTAATCACCCATTCATTTAAAAATTCCAACTGTCTTGGCATTGTGAAGCCATCACACTGCCACATCCCAGGGAGAAGTGACACACCAGTCCACCACCCTAAAGAAAGACAGTCTCCTATTCCAGGCATCTTAAAAGCTATTAAGTGTTTTCACTGAGTTGCACCAAATCACATTTGGAGGCCAGTGTTTTAAATTCCAAGTATTAGAAAGCCCCACTGAAGGTACTAGAAATTCAACAGTGACACTGCAGCAGACAGGGCTTTATCTGTCAGGCTGCTGTGATCGTTATTAATATTACAGCCACTTTTGTTTTGCTAGTTTGGCGCTACACCTATGGAGAACTGAACTTCACGAAATAAATTACATAGAGCAATATTAGAGCTGTTCCTACTCTATTAACAGGCATCCGTGTACGTAATTAACGCAGAGCGGTTTCTGAGTATATCCACACTGCAATAATGCCATTAGGCACTGATGGGCCAGCTTGCAGCCAAGCTCATCCCTTCTGGATGGCAGAGCAGCTGACTGGTTAGGAAACTCAGGGCAGAAGGACAGCAGTTCTTTAAAACAGACCTAGGAACTCCAGAAAAACTCAGGAGGTGCCTTTCTGACTCTGAGCTCCTTCTTGGATGTAAAGATTTTGTGTCTTTTTTTTCCTTCTTGGAATAATGATTCTTGAACAGATCAGTCAGAGCGCTGACTGCTAAAATTAAAACAGCTTAAATTGAATGCAGGACTGTCACACATTGTCAAATGTGCTACAGAAAGGAACGGGGACAGAAACGGCTTCATTGCTGCTTCATTGCTGCCCAAGTGTGAGTTTGCAGTTGCACAGGAAGGAGAAACCTGAATTCAGGATTTGACAGGCAGGATTAAGGAGAAATGCATATTCTTTTTATGCCCCTTCTCTCTTCCAATTCTTTGCTCATCATTTTATTGAGGAATCAGATCTCAACTGTTTAGGACATCTGCTCTGTAATTCTTCTTTCAGAATCCTGAAGTTTCCTTAAAATTCAGTTTCGTTGCCATTTTGGCATGATTTAAAGAGACTGAATGTAGCTAGATTACACAGAGTACTGTAAAACTTCTTTGTTTTGTTGTGTTGTGTTGTGTTTTTAACATTGAGAAGACCATTCCATTTATGAAAGAAACAAGGAAAATCCTGCATTAGGAGTTTTAAAAGGGCATCTGAAGGAAACCATAGCAAAGCAGTAGTAGTGACACACACTTCCTAGAACTTTTTCTAGTTTTTTTTTTTAGATAGATTTTTTCTATCCCTTCTACTAACTTTCTATATAAATTCATAGAAAATTACCTTGTTAATATCTTAGCCAGTATATAGTAAGTAAATATTAGATGCTTGCAGTTGGATTTTCAAGTTTTTTAATACCAGGAATTTAAGAGGAGGCAGATGGTTTTGTTTCTATCTTCCATTAACTTTTGGTGACAAACAGCCAATACCATGCAGTTGAGATAACTGCTCTCTGAAAGGGCAAGACATTCACTGCTCCAAGAGCAGCTTAGCTCTTCCCATCCACCACCAAGCGTCCAGAATGTGCTCTGCTTGCCAGAAGTGACACCCTTGAACCTTGATTTCCAGTGCTATAGGCCAGGCTGAAAAACAGAGCAGATGTTGAAACAAACTTGACTGTACTTCCTCTCACCTAAGCAAGTGGCAGCTTCCTAAAATATTCTTGTCCTAGTTACTTAAGAAAAATGCACATCTGTGCTTTCAGATGTCTTTTGACTGGTGCACCTACAAAGGATGGAAAAATAGGCAGCACAAACAAAAGTTGGATCAGATATAACTATCTTCATGGAGCCTGGAACCACTTTTGCAACAATATAGGTGAGAAAGGGGAGAAAATGCAAACTATTTTTGTAAATTCTTTATGGAAAAGACTCCATTCAATCATAAAACCATAGCTGGGAAGGGACCTCAAGAGTTCTCCAGTATAACTTCCTGCTTGGAGTGGAACCCTCACCAACACTGGATCATTTGCAGTGGTGATGTTCAGCTGAACCTTGGGAAGCTCTGAGGACTGAGAACAGACCACTTTGTTGAGCAGCCTCTTCCAGTCTGCTCTGCCTTTCAAGAGGAAAAGCTTATTTCAATTATTAATAGTGAACTTCAATACAATCTTCTCTGTCTCCCCACCTCGTCTCTGCTAAACTTATCTATTACCACAGCTATTGAGCAACTGGATGACTAAAGATGGCAGACACTCTGACTGCATGCATCCATCAGAGCCCATGTTCAAATAAACAAACCCAGTATTTTCAAACATGGCTAATCACCACATCAATAGACTTATTAATTGGATTCCTTGACATGGTTGGATGCATGTTGCAGCAGCAGGGACTGGCTTCAACAAACACTGAGCTCTACTCCATCCGTATGTCTCAAAGATAAAAGAAAAACTGGAGCAAAATCAAATGCAGTGGATTAAATAACAGAAGAAATTAAACAAAATGGACATTGAATATGTTTCATTGTATACATTATGTGCACACATACACACACCCTGCCACAGTTTTGAGCATGTCAAGATCTTATGATTCATACAACAATTTAGGTTGGAAGGGACTTTTGGAGGTCATCCTTTCCAAACATCCACTTAAAGCAGTGCCAGCTTCAAAGCTGGGTTCAACTCTGAAGCTGGATCAGGTTTCCTGGGGCCCCATTCAGTCAAGCTTGGAGTATTTTCAAGGGTGGACATTCCAAAACATCCCTGGGGCTCTGGTATGATGCTAGGCCATCTTCATAGCAGGGAAATTTTAAAAAAACATTGTTGTTACAGCTTAGCACTATTTCTCATGTTGGAGCTTATGTCTCTATTGGCTCTCACCATATCACCACAAACCTGCCAGAAGAGCCTGACTCCTCCTGCTCTACCCCCTTCCATCAGGCAGCTGAAGAGAGCAGTGAGGTCCCACTTCCATCCATCTCATCCTACACCAAACAAACCCATCTCCTCCCACCTCTCCTGGTACATCTGGTGCTGCAGAGCCCCCTCACCAGCTCAGTACCAGTGAACTGCATGCCCAGACACCAGTCCACGATGCTGTGCTCCTTGCCTCATGAGAACACAGAATTTTTTGCTACCTGCCTTAAGCAGGAAGGGCTACATTTAGGAGTCAGTCCAGCCCTCCTATGTTTCAGTGTGTTCAGAATCATCTACAAGCTCTCTGCTGTAAGCATAAAGTATGACCATTGCTAATGAAAGATGACTTCTTACAATACCTCCAAGACCATATGAACTGTGCAGGCTATCAACCTGCAAATTTATCTCCCTTACACAGAAATATTACTTGACTAGCAGCCACATCCCTTCCAAATAAACTTCACTTACAATTATTTCCAATGTTTTCACATCTTGCAACCCTAGCTCAGGGAATGGCAAGCCCCTGAACAGTATTATTCCCAGGTACCCCTGAAGAGTGTTATTCCCTGGTGCTTGTCATATTCCTCACACTTTTGGCTAGACAACACATCTTCTATTTATTTTTTAATCAGATTTCTACTATTTACTTTCCCCGCTCTACTGGTTGCGAGACAAACAATTCTTCTGCTGTACTTCCCGACGCTCATGCAGTGCATCACAAAATGTGGGGGTTACAACTGTTACAATCCTTACCATTCCAGAATCCCTGTATGCCGGCACTCTCAAGGAAAGGTGAGGCTCCCACTGCACAGGACTGCTACACACACTGCTAACATTAAAACACTTTGAAAGACACTTCCCACTTCTGTTTCAACACATCACCTCCATTTACATTCAGTTATTATGTTAAGTCTATGCACCAAATGAATCCCAGTTGCAACTTCCACTAAGTAATCAAGTAACTGAGCATTTTAGAGCCATAAACAATAGATTTTGCCTTTTTTGGATATACTAAACCAGCCCTTTGTCACTGCAAAAAGAGAGGCTGACATCTGAGATATAAAATGCTCAAAAGAAGGCTGTATCAGTTAATCAAAAGTGAATGATGACTGCAACAAACTTTATCAGTTCTGACATGAAAAAATGAAAGCAGGAGACCACTATCCCAGACTGGCGATTCCATTTACTCTTTGCATCTGTGTATTTTTATTTATTTCTGACTGTTCATAGACTATCAATAGCCATGTGGTCAGTAAGAGCAGCAGCACACAGAGGCCAGTGTTGCCAAGCTTCCATATTCAAGAAACTGCCTTTAGCAACTCCCCAGCCCACTGAATGTGACCACGGAAGTAGGGAAAGATCAGGTTCTGCTGCCAGCAGCTATCACACCACACAGTCTTTTTCCTCTGTCACGAGAATTACTTTAATTTAGCCATAAGAAACTAAACTATTTGGGCTCTGGCACCATCACAAGAACTAAATGCAATAGCAAATATATTGTACATGTTTTTCATTTAAACAGATCTTTCTTCTTGATTTCTCAAGTGCTCTTTCATTTCCCATTGTATCCAGCTCTTACAGACATTCCTAATTCCCATTTACAAGCAAGTTCAAGAGCTAATTCAGGGACACCAAGGAGCGAACTTTCAACACCGTATTTTTTACCATCAGATCTCTTAGTATCACTCAACAAAGCAGGTGAGCAATGACAAGCAGTTACTGGTTTCTCAGTCTTTATATACAAGGCATGTGACATTCTTGCCAGTCTGACAGGTAATGGTGTTGCTGGCCTGCTAACCCCAGTATGGGGGAGATTCTAGAGAAACATTTGGAGGACTGAATACCCCAACTGATGTGGGTATTCAAACAGCACCAACAAAACCAAAGCATCCTTCTGGTTTTTTTTCTCCCTGCCTTTGAAGAAACTGCATTTAGTGGTCAGGGCTCTAAATTCTTCCCTGGAGAAGCTGAGCTATTACTACTTTTCAACTCGATAAAGCCACTTTGTTTTGCACGGCAGAAGGGGAAGTTTAGCACGTTGTGTCACACACAGTGCAGTACAATCGGATCTTTATGGAGGTTTGTGTACAAGTCAGCAGACAACGATTAGACTGACAAGGACTCAAGTCTGAGCACTGACAAGAGAAACTGTCAATGTGTAACCACCACCTGTTCCCACAACTCTGATTTTTTCCCGGCAGTTCTGGGATCTTCCAATGGTAACAAGAGGCAGAATTAGTCAAGTCCACCATTTGCAGAAGGGTCCTCCTTGATTAGCCATCTATCAGGGTGCACAGACAAGGTATTTGCTGTCCTTTCATAATGGCTAGCTCCTTGCTCCTTGGAACAGGGAAGGTGTTCTGCAGAGACAGCAGAAGTGCCCATCTGCAATCTCCAGGTAATAACCTACATGCTGGAGGAGGATATATGTGCCTTGCTTGTCTAGATCCTTAAGACAACCTGCTTTGTGTGGTGCAAGTGAAGAGGTTATTAAATCTTTCAGGTGGAGAGAAATGTTACCGAGACTAGCAGAGCAGCTAAGGCTTAACGTCTTTGAAGCTCAGTCTGGGAGCTCAGACTGAGAACCAGCTGGCTGGAGAGGGAGCTGACGAATGTGTTCAGGTTGGGCAAATGCTTTTATTCTAGTACTTAAACACCCAGGACATGGCATAAAAAAGGGCCCTTCTCACCTGCTGCATCCTCTTGGAGAAGGAACGAGCAACTGTCAAGAAATATGCCCTCTCAAAAGAAAAATATTAACTGTAGAAGAAGCATAATAGCTTCACTGGAAAGTCTGGGCAATGACAAAGCCTGCTCCTACCAACAGCCACAGCAATTCAACCCCTGCACTGAGGAAACATCCACCATGACAAGTGGTTCCATCTAGCTTTAAGGTCAGCCACTAGAAAAAGGCTGCCCACAGGATGCAGCTAAATACAGCAACTAACATCCATTAGCTGAAGAGCACAGAGCAGCAAGGCAGCGGGCTCTGCAGGTGGGAGAGATGAGGAGCAGCCAGGCTGGGCCGGCTGGCCCTCCTGCAGCTCTGTGGAGGAGGGAGCAGGAGCACAGTAACAACTCCAGACAGGTGACAGTCATGGGCTGTCACCTGTATGTACACAGAAATGAACAACAGCTCAAGGTGCATTACTGGCACAGTCCTCTGAATTATTTCCTGAATGATCAAGTCAGTTGTTACCTTCCTGGTTTTTTCCCTGTTTCTAATGGAATTCAGTGTCTCCAACAATAAATTGCATCATACTGACTGCAAGCACACACGATTTTCAGGAATACTACTAAGAACTGTCAAAAACTCTGCTTATTGCTGGGAACCTTGGCTACTATGAGAAAGCAAATGAGCAGAACAAAAAACACCCAACAACTCCAGCTAAGTGGGAGACAGCTCACGTGAACCATGGATGAAACAACCAGAGGGGAGACGGTCACCAAGTCTCAGCAGTCAGGAAGGGCTGGATGAGAATGGAGGAAAACAAGGTGACAACAATGATGAAGTTTGTGACAACAACAATTAAGTTTATCTTGCTTAGGAATGAAAGAAGGAGTAGTGGCAGCAGGGAGGGTGACAACAGCCTTCAAGGATCTGGAAAGAAACTGCAAGATGAAAAGGAACTCCTTTTGGTTTTTTTTTTTTTTTTGCATGTCATGCAAATGGTCAACAATTGATAGTAACAAAGCTGCTGAAAGGGATATGGTTAGGATGTTTGGGGTAAACTTCTATACCATACTCCCGAAGTATAAATATACTGACAGTTAAACACTGGAACAGCTTGCTGGAGAAATGGTGGGCTCTTCTCTCACAACCTAAGTTTTTAAGGACATGCTAGACAAACATCTGTTGTGAACAGCTTAGAGCAATCCTGTCTGAGCAGAAAAAGGCGGGATGAAATTCCCTTCCACCACTGTTTGCTGGAAGTAGGAATCTTCTATTTTTTTTTGAAGTTCAAGAACCATTGTTTTATTTCAGATTTTGCAAAAAAGCTCAGTCATGGCCACAGCAGTGATGTCTGTGCTGCAATACACCTGCATGAGGACAGCTAAAGACAAGCAGACTCAGGTTCCTGCAGCTACAGGGCTGCCAGGTACTCCCACGTCCCTTTGCTTCACAGGGATGAAAATATTTGGCACTGAAAAATGGTAACCTCATCAGGTATCTCTTTACTGTAGACACATTTTACCTGCTCCAGAAGACAAGAGAGCCTCAGCCCGGACCAGGCGAGCCTGCAGAGCCACGCGAGCAGTGCTCCTAGCAAAGGGCAGTCCCACACTGAGCACGTGGGCACGTCTGCAGGCAGCCCACCTCCCGCTCCTCACTTAGCCAGACTCCAGCCAAAACAACCTCAGATTTATACCAGATTACATGAATGGTTTCTGAATTCATAGCACTGCATCAGAATACTAATCTATAAACTATGCAGGGAAGACTCCTAAGCAGCATAAGAGATTACTGAGCTAGAGGGGGAAAAAATTCTAATGCAAGGAATCCCATTAAGTCCTCTATGTATTTAAAAAAAATAAACACTTCAAGAGTAATATTTTGGACTATTCATTTAATAATTATTCTAATTCTAAAGTTATTTATCATTTTAGCTTGAAACCAGCAATAGCTTAAACCTTTCACATCCAGTAACTGGACTTTCTACAAGCCTACCACTGCTGTTGTTTCTTAATACTCTTGTGTTCAACACAGGGGCTACTGAAAATGAAAAAGATTCTCCTTTCAAGACAGATTTAGAAACAAATCTTGGCACAAAATTTGTTTAGGTGTATGCTACATGTCTGAAGAACATTCATAGCATAACAGGTCCCAGTTTTGAGGTTTTTGTTGTTTGGCTGATTGCTTAGTTTAGTGGTATAGCTGTTCTTCAAAGCAATCATGGAAATTTTTGTGAAAGAATTAAGTAACTGAATATCAGTTTTCTTCACTAGTCTGTTTTAAACCAGACAGCAGCAAAAAAAAACCCCAAAAACCCCAAACAGCACAACAAAAGACTTGATTCTCCCAGCAACTCTTGCCGTTTGAACCCCAGCAGCATTAGTTCCTGTTGTGTCCTACACAACACAGCGATGGCCTCTGACACTGCTGCTCTGCCTGGCCCCTGGGAAGCCCTGGAAGGCTCCTGCAAACAACAGGAAAACCATCTGAAGAAGTCTTAACCATAATGGTTGGCCATCAACCCATGATGAACATCACCCATAGGAGCTAACAATGCCCACATTATTGCTTGTTTTCAAGGTTGCTACAGCATAATCTCAGTCTCTGGATCAATTTGGGTTTGTCCCCAAACTTGGGCACTTTAACCTGGATGAACCACTGGCAGCTTCCCACAGCAGTGAGCAGCCAAGGCTTGTCATCTGCAGGTGCCAGGACACAACTGCCTCCCACTCATGCCTAAGGGTTCCCCTCTGACAGTCCTGAGTCCTCTGCAAAAGGCACAGCAGCATCTGGTTTTTGTGATGATGTACGAGTAGCCATTTTCTCTGAGAAGTATTTCCATAAGGATAACTCAGGGCCTGCTTGCAACTTGGTGAAATTCCCAGTACAACTTATCTATTTCATTTTTAGCACAGTAAAAATACCAGTGCTGTAGAACCCCGAAGTTCTGACCTGAGACCAGAGCTCATTACTCAGTAGGAAAAGCAGATGAGCACAAGCCAGTTCTCCAAGATGGAACTAAATCAGAATCATAAAGCAGGGTGGGTTTTATTTACCCATGTAACAAACCTGCAAAAATGGTCAGTGAAGGCAGACGGAAGTCAGCATTGTCTAATTTAAGGTAATAAGTTTTGTAGGGAACAATTTAAACCATATGAACACTTTTCTGGATTCTAAATTAACTGTAACCACTAGAAAGGCACTGCACGTAAGTGCCTAACCTAGATGCTTTCAGTGAGGTGCTTTGTGCAGTTGTGGTCATGAAAGTAGAGAGGGCATAGACATAGATTGGGAAGAAGACAAAAATACATTATTGCAAAAAGGCAAGAGAATTTCTAAGGCAAAATAATCTTATATCTACATCAACCGTGACTTGCCCTTGGACAGCAGGGTTGACAAAACTCTACAGAACTGTCTGTGAGAAAAGACTGAGATGGGTGATCCCATTTCATACTTGCAAGAGAAACAGTAATTCAGCTGAACGTAAAAGAGATAAATTCGAAACAGTAAGTCTTTTGTTTTAATAGCCACACAACAGATAATTAACCTCTAGTCAGTCAGGTGCCCCAGAGCAGCAGCAGAAGCAGGAGGCTTGGAGAATCCCCTTACAGGACAACGGCTTAGGGCAGAAATGGCATTAATCAATGACCTCACTGTACTCGATACTATAATAGATGCATATTAATATTCATAAATTTTTAGAACTGAATGGTTCACTCTATCATCCAGCCTGACCTCCATTCTGACACAGGACATGCTTAAGCCAGCTCCTCCAGCCTCCGGTTCCCATTAGGCTTTTCTCTGCTAGGTCAAAAGAGGCTGCTTGTAATACAGAGGCTCTAAGGAGGGTGTAATGCAAATTCTGGCACAGCAAGATCTGGTGATAAAGTACTGAGCTGAGATCCAAGTGTCAGGAATTAAATAAACCCCACAGTTGCATCAAATAATCCAAGAAGCAGGAAATGAGAAATGCTACCTGAGCATGTGCAGTAGGTCAGGAAAGCACATTCCCAGTCCCTCTCCAGACTCCTTTCAGGGTCTGGCTGCACCTTTACGAGGCCACCCACAAATGCAGTGTGGGGCTTTCCATGATGTAAGTCAGCAATATTTTTATGTTACAGATGATGGAATCACACCACTCCCCATTAGCTAATGCTTTTGGAATGGCAGTATGTTCAGGCCAAACATAGGTTTGTTTTTAAGCAATTCTGGACCGAAAGTACCCCGGAAGTAAACAACATTTTCCTTCTTTTTTATTTTATTTTAAATTATTCTCCCATCTGTGACACTGAATGAAAAAAAGGAGGATTTATATTCCTAATTTTAGAAGAGTTCAGCTTTTGGGTGACCCCTTCTTGGAAAAGGTTAATTCTTATGAACTGCATAGCTTAAATATATTTCAATACAAGCATTAAGATCCACCCAAAAGGGATCCTTTTAAAAATAAGAACCTAAAACTTAGTGTTTTATTTTTTTAATCTATATAGTTTCCAACAGTTTCTAACTCACTATGGGTTTGACGGAAATGAAGAGCAATAATTCCTACCCTGATGCACTTTCCTTCAGACTGACACCTTTGTGACAGAAACTGTTAAAAAAGGTCTGCTTACCTGTCTAAGAATCAAGCAGTAACTGAGCCTCCTACAATGAAATCCAGCGAGGGAGGAAAGAGAGGGGGAGACTCATTCCTGTATCACAACCCCAGAGCTGCAGAGAATCTGTGCCTGCTCCACTACCTCTGCTCCTGTGTCCAGCCATGGTGGAAACCATGCACGGGCACATCCATCACCTTTACACCTCTTGGTCAAGAACAAAAGCAGCCACACTGTCATTTGTCACAGCAAAGCTCCTGCCACGGCAGCAGCAATTGCACCCTCGGATATTGATGACAGCTGACAGACAAATAGAGAAAAAAAGTACACTGCTTTAAAATGCTAGCCCCTCTCTGGTGCCTGATCCATAGCTCTGCCTGCCATTCCCTGAGCCAAAGCACGGAAAACCTCACTGGAATCTGACAGGACACAAGTCCAGTAAAAGCACCTGGTGATGACAATGTACAACCAAGTTATTGCACTGCTTCACTTGTACCCCCAATCAAGTCTTGTTGGAAAAACTAAGTTTCAACAAACATAGGTCAAAAATTTGGTCCAGAGGAGCTTGGAACAGATCAAGCCTGATCTTCGAAGCAGGAACTGAGTACTGCTGATCAGGGCAGGGCAAGCCCCTCCTCTCCACTCTGCTGCCTCTGAAATGCTGAACTTTCTCTCCAGCCCATTAAACACTGTTGTAAGGAAGGGCCTCAGCACTTAGTGCCAGTTCAGGAATATATTACCAGTACTGGAAACCCTTTTAATCATCAACAACCATCTGTCCCCGAAACTACAGATGTTCAAAAATGCAGTTCAGTTTAAAGGGGAACCACTTAGGTCAGAGATCTGCGGTGTGGAGGACATCAGTCTTGGCACTGTGGAGGGATAAAAGAGCAAACACCAGCAAGCCGTAACAGTGGGATTCCTACGGAAACTGCAGGCTGGACTAGCTGAAGTGTTGAAATAAATATGTATGGGGTATGTGCATCATGAAGTGCCACTTGCACCTTGTGTGGAGACGTCCTGAGTATGAAACTTGTGTCCTTCAGGAGATCTCACTAGGCTTGCTGATCTTTCTCCTACTGCTGTTACACAATCAAAGTGTTCATAAATTTGGGGGGGAAAAGCTTCAGATCTGAAGGCAGCATGACTGGAAACCCCTGACAGCATTAGGAAGTCCATAAATCCCATACTTTTCCTACCCAGAGCCTTCCATTACTTTTCTCTGTTGAGGCTTAATCTCTGAGTGTTCACTTCTCTGTTTAAGCCCCGTAAAGACATTCCTAAGGCTACAAGGGAAAAAGAAAAAAAGGATCCTCGCATCTGTGAGAAACACTGGAGTTTCTTCTATGCTGGCAGGAGTCAGCACAGAGAGGCAAGATGCTGCTGCTGCTCCAAGAGAACCAGCATCAGTCTGTACTCAGGACTCACAGAACTAGAGCCTGACACCAGCACAAGGACCCTCCTTCCTCTTTGGAAAGCACCAAGGCTTTAGGAAAGGGCTAGAGAGTCAGCTCAGGTCCTCTACACAATCGAAAAAACTAACAGACTCTAAGATCCCATGAAAGACTGCAAACTATTTAAGTTACATCCACCAACAACAAAGCTGGCATCATTTCAAGGGGAAAAGACAGCAGGTAAAGTCTGTTTAATAGCAATGCTCCTAAAGTCAGCAATCCACACTGGGTTTTACCTGAGCATTATCACGAATTATCTACACTGCTGAGCTTTCTCCCACTTCAGACAAGTCTGCAGCAAATGTGGTGGCTCTGCGTCCTGGTTGCACAGAGGGCAGAAGTAGGGAGTACAAGATACATTCAGCAAAACTTTCCAGTTAAAAACCATTTACCAGTACAAACAGGGCTTTTGCAACTTTTGGTAGACAAAACTGTTTTTAAAAAAACACAGAAAGTTTCAATCTGTGTAGAGCTCTAACCTCTATTAATAGCATGACATGCTTCTCCAAAAATGAAAAAAAATCAAAGGTATTTTATATAGAAAGCATAACGTTCTAAATACTCTCACTGCATGTGCTGGATGTGCTTTAAAAATACATAGTGCTGCCATACTGACTCTTTTTACAGGCTGTAAAACAATTTTTTCCTGGCTGAGAAGTGCTGTGCTAGGTTTCAGCACATGGCGTGTTAGAGACGAGTCAAACATGCCAACACCTCCATTTCTGCAATCATAGAGTGGATTTTGCATTTCTTTTATTTCTCATGTCCACTGGTTTCCTTCTTACCATCCAACACACTTTAGAACTGTGCTCCATCACAACCCACCAGCAGACTTGCCCCAGCCCTACTCTCTGTGACATCTTTATAGCCATGTCCAGTAATGCTGGCAGCCCACACCAGGGCTCTCCAGGCTGGAGCACGCAGGGAGACCGGTCCAGCTGCCATTTCCAAACAGCCCAAGCCACCTGCAGTATTCCTGGAAAACCAAGAGCCTCTGTCTCACAAGTGACCAACAGGAACTTGTGTCAAAGAACCTGCAGTAAAAAACTCAACAACATGGAGCCAGGACAGATCCTCAGGCCTATAATCCATTAGCTGACCTTATTTCACATACACACTGACTGCACAAAGCCATAACAGAAATTGCCAGAACAAGCTCAGGCTGGACTCGAGTGCAGGAGCAGAGAGACGCAGCTGCTGCCTCTGAGTGACCTCCACCAGCCCCCCACAGAAACCACAAGGACCAGAAAAAAGCTGACACCCAGGGGCTCAGAAGGGAATCAGATATTTAGCAAGATTATGCTATCTGCTAATCTGATTAGCCCCAGAGACTGCAGATAAACATAACAAAGAACAGCCGGACACCAGCTGTAAAACCCATCCAGTCAAGCAAATAACACAGCTGCCCAGAAAAGCTCAGCATCTGGGACCTGTCACATGTAATGCTTTTAGGGAAATGACAGACTCACTGCTCTCATGTTAGACATAGGAATACGTGTTAATCTGTTTACCTTAAATGGATTTAACCTCAATCTGAAAAAGAGAGGACTGACTTCAATTCACACAGCCAAGACACTCGGGCAGCAAAGCACAGTGAGCAGGAGGCAGCAATCCTCAGCACCATGTACATGGGTTCCAAGTATCAGGCACGACACAGATCAAACAAGAAACGTTAAGAGATTAAACAACTGCATTTGTAATTAGGTGTAATGTTGATTGTCTTCTGTGCCCTGAAATGATAAACAGGTCCCTCATCTAATCACTGCAGACACGTGAGCTTTAGGCTGATGGTGACAGTTTCCACAGCCAGCCCCTTCCCAACACAAAAACCACACATGGCTTGGGACTTGAGCTAGAGGTGGGGAGAGGGATTTAAAAATGAAAACTGTATTTTATGTAAATAAAATAATAGCAGAGAAGCTCTTATGATTTCCTTATAGGAAATGGGCTGCTGAAAGACCAAAAGCCACCCAATTCACTCGCCATACACTGGTTGCTACTTTCACAAGTGCAGAAGAGAAGGTGAGGGCATTATTTAACATGTCCACTTGACGTTTTTAAACACAAGAAAACCAAGAGCAACTTCTCAAGGAGTGCATTCATCACTGCCTGCCAATTACAGAAACAAAACTGATCAGTCAGGAGGCCTGCACAACGACTCGGCACAGCGCTGTGGAAGCACAAGCACTCTGAAGTGTTCTGTCACAATAACAGGCATTATGGATATATAGAAGCACGTCTGAAGCTTTTCAGTGACTCCCTGGCAAAGCACTGCTCTCCCTTCCTAATTAGCAAACACTCTGCAGTAACCTCAACCTTCCCTACAGCTCTCATTTGAGCTTTTGGTTGTCACATCAGATCACTTTTTTCCCAAATTTGCTCCAAGATTCTCCAAGAATGAATTCTTGCACACATTCATCTATGCTGAAAAAATCAGCTCAGCTCCCTCCGTTCAATATGAAAGAGGAAAACCTTTATTTCAGGGTGACTCAAATGAGAGCAGAAATACTGGGGCCACATGACTCCCCCACCACTGGAAGCAGTGTCAGCCCCGTGGTATTGCCACAAAACCTGGCACCAGCAGCCAGGAGAAAGCACAGGATCACTAAAGACAAGGATGCCCAAGAGGCCACCAGGACACAAGATTTCACAACGTTTTTGGGATGTGGGACAAGAAACTACACTTTTGGGGCCAGCTGACAGTGCAGGACACTAACTCTGGAAAGCAGCTATCACTTCAGTGCAGACTGAGGAGGAACTGGGGTCTAGCAAAGTTCAGAATGACAGGAACACCCAAAGAAAAAAGAGAAAACACTTCTAAAGAAATTGTTTAAAATATGCGTTTTCTATTTTTATGGCAAACATGACTAGTTGCTAGTATTCAAATGCAATTATGCAGAGGCTGATCTATAAATAATGCAAAACCCAGAAAGGAGAGATCCACACTCATTTACAGCATACCCCATGCTGTACTGAATAATGTTATGCCCCAGCTTTCACCATCCCCATAAAACAGAAATGCAATAAAAAAGCTGAGAAAGAAAAGAAGCATCTCCTGCACTCCCCAGCCAAAAAGGAAGATGACATCTGAACCAAGGTAAAATTTAATGTCATTCTATTCAGTACTGCTTTTATAGATAGAAAGCTTTATTTCTGTATTTCCAACTCACCTGCTCTTTTCACACAAGTGTCCCCAGAAGCTGCAAACAAGGTTTCATGGAAATACATCACACCCCTCACCCCGCTGCAATGTGCTCTGAGTAGATCTATACAGAAGCTCACAGCACCAACAAAGTTGTGTCTCAAATTTCTTAAATGAACTTGGTCTCTTGCACAAAGCAGTGAATAATTTAAATTGGAAGGGACGTGTGCAGGCCAGCTACTCTAACCTCCTGCTCAGAGAAATACTAACTTTAAGGCAGTGTTTAAAGTTTAAAAAAAGGTATCTCAGGACCCTGTCCTGCTAAGCTTTGAATATCTCCACAAATGAAGACTCCCAAGCCTATCGTGTTCCTTGTTCTAACTGAGAACCACTCTCACCATCAAAAAGTTTTCCTACGTGACCATTTTTATCATCTGGCTGCAAACTGTGATTTTTTGACTCTTGCTTTTCAGTATGCACCTCTAGGAGCAGAAGCATCTCCATTCCCCCCCAAAAAAATTTTACTACTTGATTGCAACTACTGAATTTTAAAACAGTTCTTTAATTTTTTAAAAAAATTTATTCATCTAATATCCTTACAGCAACAATACCTTCCCACACATCCTCTCTGCACAATCACATTTATGCCATTTACATTGAAAACTGAGGGTTTTTTTCTCTACTTATAGCTCCGTTAGCTTTGTTATAATGCAGTTTATAAAATTACATTTAATGGAGAAGGGAGCAGGTAATTTGTTTATTTCTGAACTGTGATGGCTAATGGATGGGGTGGGAATAATGACAGAATATATATTATGTTATGGTCGAACAATACAGGGAGAGAATGCATGACCTGATAATTTTTACCCTTCATTAAATGGTCTATTGAGCTGCTTTTTCTCCATATCAGCTTTGAAAGCAGAAAAAAAACCACTGCAAAAAATAACATATTACTTCAAATCACAAGATTACCCTTAATCAAAGCAAAAATTACTCATCTGTTTCTTAAATTCATTAGCAATAGCTGAAAACGTACCTAAAAATAAGGAGATCAGCATAAGGAGACTAACTGTAACTAGCCTTGTTAACTACCTTCCTCCATAAATGCTGAGGCATTTTAATTCCCATGTCTGGAAGGACAAATAAAGTCTGTGCTATTCTGAGTACCCTTGCCAGGTCCCTCCTCCTCCCAGCAAGCCAAAAGCAGAGTGGGAAGCAGAATCCAAACCTGCCTGCACATCCGGATGGAGCAGAGTCACCTGAGCTACATCTGCTTTTAGAGACTCTTTGTGGCTTCTCCAAGAAGAAAATGGGTCTGTACAAAGACAGATGACTTGAACTGCCAGTCCTGGTTTTCATTTACTTTCTTCAAGGAAGAAAGCAGATGGGCTACCAATGGGTTTATTTGTGTTTGATACCAGGAGTTGTAACGCACCACGGGCACGTGCCTTAAGCCCTGCCTGGGAAAGGGCAGGGAGGGAGGGAGTTCCCAAGCACACAGGGAGAAGGGTACCCCACCATGCAGTCCTTGGCAAGGTGAATCCCACCCAAAACAGAATGGCTTCTGAGACTGATGGGCTGAACCAGGCTCTTTGGAAAGTTACCAGGAGGTAATAATCCACAGGAAACAAACAAGTTTGCAGGTTAAGTTAAAACCCAAGCGATATGGCATGCAAGTTGTCTCCAGTGCAAAGTAACACTTGACTGAAATACAGAGATAAGGGAGCAATGTGAAGGAAAACCCGATTAGGCTCCTGGCCTAATGATGGAACATTTTCATTTCCTGTAGGGAAAATGGCTGATATTGGTCAGAATCAACTGATAAAGGGCCAGCTACTGGGGATTTCAAGAGAACTTTGATCCACATCTCACATCCCATTAACAGAGACAATAAATTACTCTCACTTTTCATGACGCAGTGTGCAGAAATAAAGCTCACATGTTCAAATGAGACAGAACTCCTTGATGAGTAAGAGTGCTAAAACATCAGCAGTACATCAAAACCACTCAAGTTCACATGCTACAACTCCTAAAGAGCAAAAATTAATACCACTGAAAGGATGTGCATTCAATTTTGCAGAAGTCACCAAAAGAGAGAGTTTCTTCCCAAAGAAGCTCCCTTGTATTCAGGTTCGTTCTATCTCTGCCAAGTATGCTGATACGGCAACTGAAAAAACATTTGTGGCATTTGATTCTCAAAGTCCATATGCGCAAAGAAAAGTTGTCCCAGAAACTGCTTAGATAAAAAGTCCTTTTCTGTGGTTTAAGCAGGAACACCACTAGTCAAAGTAAAGACATGGAGCTGGCTGATGGGCAAAGAACCAGCACTTTGAAGCACTGCAGAGGTCACATTGTGGCAGAGAAATCCTGCTTCATAAAGCTTTGATGTAGAGCAGCTCACAGAAATATCTTCGTTATTTCACTGAAGTACATTGCTGCTAAAGCCTCTTTCTTACTCAGTGTTAAATAAGCTGTTATTGTTCTTTAATATTAAAAAAGAGTATTAGTTTCTCTGTCGGCATTTCAGGCAAACGTGCAACAGGCAATACAGAAGGTCCTAGGAGGGTCTAAATTGAGTTCGTGTTCAATAGTACCTCACTGACTTCCAAAGAAAAACCTCCAGTCAAAACCAGCGTAAATTCAGCTCAAAGTCACACCTTCCACAGCAGCAGCACAAAGCCAGGGTAAGAAACCCAGCATTCAGAGATCAGGCAGTGACATGGAGAGGCAGCAGCTCATCTTTCCACTTCACCACCTTTTGCTTTTGACTAAAAAGGCTTTCTCTTTATAGTGTAAATGGTGCAATTTATACATACAGAAACACACACTGGAGTGGTTTTTTTACACAGTGCCTCTAGTGAAGGTTGAACATTGGCACAAAAGTCTTGTTTTGGTTTTAAAATACTGTGGAGATCCCCATAAAACAATTTCTGAAGAAAGCCACTGCAGTGGTTTGAATATCCTAAATGCTCAGAGTGGAGAAGGAAGAACATCTGCACGCATTTTTATGGTCCACTCAAACCTGAAGTGCTTCCAAACACACAACAGCTACAACAATGCTTTCGATTTAAAAGACAGAAGCCTATAAACAGCCCACATGATGAACTCCTCAGTTTATCTAAAATTGCCTCCACTTATATTTACCTTACCCAGTTCCAACAACAAATCCTTCAATTCCCCGGTCTTCTTCTTGTCCTCCATGAGAACAAGAGTACTCAAAGAGCTAAAACCCTACCAAAACCTGGAACAGTTATTTGAAATGAGTGAATTTGTCCTAATCCCAACTGGTTGCCAGTACAGAGGCCCCAAACACCACCTGTCCAAACCAGCCAGATTCCACCCTGCTCGCTCAAACTCTTCTGGCTCACTCTATATTTTGTTTCTTTTCACTGAACTTGTACAGCTGCAAACGTACTCCTATAATGTGATGGCTGAAATAAGATCAGGAGAGTTTTCCTGAAGCATGGAAGAAGTTGGTGGGGGCACAGGACTGGCACCAGCTGCCCATCAATATTCAGTGTGTGCAGCTGCTCTCAGTGGCATCCTTGGAATTCAGCTTGGCTGAGGAAAAAACAACTGTCACTGCTTTTTTGCTGAAATTTCACCTAACTGCTGTAACATGCCTGTGTAATTCTGCCCAAATTCTTACACGTGTTTTAAACACTTCACTGAAACAGTTAAAGTCTCAACGTTTATACTGCAGGAATGCCTTGTTTGTACCTTTCCCTTTGTTGCCATCTGTCAGACTTCCTCATTGAAGCTTCTCACAAGGAAAACATCAGTAATGGCAAAACAGCAGGAATTTCAGCAGCCAGCTACCTCCTCCACCAGCCCTTAAAAGGTTTGAGGTTTGTGTCTGAAATTTTAATAGGGGTCCCTTTTTGCTCCAACACAGCCACATAGACTGAGCACAGCATCAGCCACAACCAAACGGTGCTGGTACTTCAATACCCCACCTTGCATTTTTTTTCCTCTAACCAGTCCAAGGCCTCTTCATTTTCCACTTCCTTCTAAACACCCACCCGGAACCCCCACGGCTGAGCCAAAAACATGCAATCCAGTGCTGTGAGCCCAGATGATCAAGCAGAATGCCCTAAATTATATGGGATTGCAGGGAGCACCCTGTTCCCACCTATTTACAAACATTAGCAGACTCACAAACTCCCCTGACTGCTCATAAATGTGCTTAGGAGAAAATAGAGGATTTAAGAGCACATGTTACCTCAGCTCCTCCTCTGACACGGTATCAGTGAACAGCCCCTTCCTCCCTCCATGTTTTGGAGCCAGTCCTGCAGACCAGCCTCACACAACATTTCAGCACAGTCCACCATGTCTCTCTTTTCCTCCTTTTTCTTATTTTTTTTAAATGAAGAGACTTTGAGTAGGACTGCCTGTGTTACAACTTTTCTGAAGTGCTAAGCACTTCACTTGAGCTATGAATCATCAACTGCGACAGCAGAAACATCTTGTCATAAGCAATGAAGAAACTTCAAATTAAGTATCCCACCAAATAATTTATGAAGATTGCTTATCCACAGTCAAGAGGGTTTGCTTATAAAAATAATTTATAATTTAATAATTATTACAGAGACAAAAATGTAACTACCCAAAGAACTTCAAAAATGTTAAATGACAAGAAGCAAAGGGGGAGGAGGGAAGTGAAGACAGGAGATGAGCATCTATCTCTCAAGCACCTCTTAGGGCTCTAAAATGCAAATCTTTCTCACATACCTGTAAGGTGATCCATCTGCAAACATGCTGAGAAAAGGTATTTAAGTTTCCCAGGCAAATGCAGTTTTTCCCTCCTGCCCACCCTTTTTGCAGCTTAAAAACGTGACGCTCACAGCCTAGTCTCAAACTCTCCATAATTTTTATCAAGTCTCAGACCAGAACGCAGCCCTTCACTGTTCTTCCAAAGGGTTTGCAATACACACCTTAGCACTAATATTCACATGATGGCAAGCACTGGAGATAATCTGGAACTCTCTGTAATCCAAAAAGTGACGCAGTTTTGTCCTGCTGGTAAATGCTCTCGTGGTGTAAGCAGAATGGCACCATCTTCTGCATTTAGGTTACATTTTACTACTTTCTTTTAAAATTTACTGCCCTTTGACAATTACAGGCATGTCCATGCCTTCTGAAATTTAAACCTCTGAGCCGTCAAAAACTGCTTTAACTATGAGACTTTTTCTTTCCCAGAGTCCCAACACACTCCTTTCAGTTTCTTCAGCTAGAAAAACTGGCAATTCACAGCACCCATGTCCTTCCCTGCACAAAGACCATTCACTGCCAAAACCCTTCCATCTCAAGCACTGAATTAAATAGGTATTACACACAAAAAGGAGCTTCTATCACATACTTATTGCTCTCAGATTGTTCAAGAAATACAATTAAGCTTGAAATGTGTTGGCTTCCTTGATTTCACTGCAGCCAGCTTACACACATACCCAGACTATGCATTCTACATAATTAAAAGTAACTTTCTATACTCATATCTTGCTGCCTCTAGCTATAATCCAAAACCAGATGTTGATGTGCTGATTATTTCAGACCCAATGAAAGTATCCCTCTGTTCCTGAGCCCTTTCACCTGCTTTCAAACCTCCACAAAAAATGGATGTCTTGCTCCTGCTGGTTTTGCTCTCATCATCTCCCAGGAAAAGAAAAAATCCCACTCATGTATGGTCCTGGAACTTGAATCCTTGTTAAAAACATTGGGTCTTGAGAGAAGTTTTATTTGTTATTCACTATTCAAAAGATGCAATTTCCTTTTCTAGTAACACCTCCATGGGCAGCAGGTTCTAAAAGGCAGCAGAATAAATTATTTTAGGCATGTGGGTGTGTGTGCACACTGACCTTCTGGTACACAGCCTAATGAAGATCAGAAACCATCAAGTGCACCGGTACAAATAACCTAAGTTCTCCTATGTAAGCTTAGTAAAGCATTCAAGTGACTTCAAAGACCTCTATCAATACAGAAAAGAACTGCATTAAAATTCTGAGCCTCCATATCTATTAAGCATTTCCAAACACAGGAGGACGAGTACCAGGATTTGTTCAGCTTCCCTCACCACGTTGTTCTCAGGGAAGAAGTGCGGGCTCAGTCAGTAAGCACACAGTGACTCAGCTCCCTTCCCTCAGCTCAGCAATTTAACAGTCAGTACATCTAACCTGTGTTTTCAATCTGACTTATAAAAACACTGTTTTAACTTGGTGAAGGCCAATGTGTTACACTTCTGAGGGGCACCAGCACCAGAGGGAATCTTCCCCAAATGATACTTTCCCAAAATGCGCCCCTGCACTTTGGTCCTGGACACGGCAGAGCCAGGGGAGGGTCACGCCACTCCTGGGATGCACCAGCAGTGGAAGGGATATTCCAGGTAAGCTCTGTCTTCTGCACTGGGGCCATGAACCAACCATGGTGGTGAAAGTCCCATCCTCACCATGGTGGCCCGTGGTCTCAGGCGGAGCTGCCAGAAATGCACGTTGTGTTCCACAAGGGCTGTCCTGGATGACAGAGCTCGGCGGAGGGGAGTGGTGAACACACAGCCAGTGTGTTCAAATGAGATTCATTAATCAGGCTCCAACTGCTCCACTTCACTAGACAGAAGCTCTTTATAGACACTGCCTCATTTATTTATTTTTTGAATGCCCAGATTAGTTTAGTGTGAAGCTGTTGAGAGATATAATTTGTCTGAGCAGATGATCTATAGATCACTGAATGAACACTAACCAGGCTCTTGCAGTCCACAGAAGAAACACACTGTGTACTCTGTCACGACTGCAGCACAGGAAAGGTGAACCCTTTTTTCCTAAAATTTAGCCCCTAGCAGTCTGGAGGTCTAAGAGCTGGCATTTCTTCTAATATGCTCAGCCCTGACTGAGGGCAGAGCTGCAGCCTCTGCCTGTGAAGAGCAGGGCCCTCAAATCAGAGGGAAATCAGCAAGTGAAAACTAACCTGGCATTCTGCTGGGGACAAGATTTTCCACACAAACAGCCTTTTCTGCTCACATCTGCGAATATATGCATATTTAAAAAATAAATTATCTTTCATTCAGATTAGTTACTAGAATATCTCTTTCTCTGCTGAAGCAGATTTGTTCCTATGGTTGTATCTACTGCTATTCTGGGACTTGGTATTGTTTTCCCACTATTGCTGCAGAAAATGTTCAGCAGCTAATTGCACAGTCAAGTCCTTTCACATAATTTTCATTTTGACAAGAGTAATTAAAAAGCTAAACAGCTCGAGAACCAATTGATTAGGTCTGGAAGCAAAGCTCTGTTTAGGCAATCCTGAGGTGCACGTGCACAGAACAGCAAGCATTCGCAAAACACAACTAGGAGCGTGTTCCTCAGTGCTGATAGTTTAGTGTGATTCTTGCAAGATCTCTTTTTTGCCCAATTTGTAGCATATGTTATACTCATATATGTGGCCACACATAGACCATGCTTTCAAGTGTCAGGAAAATTAACCTTTAGAGGACAGGTTACAGAGTATTTTCCTTCCATCACCTGTATTTGCAATCCCCAAATAGATGAACTTTGCAAATGGACTCAAACACCTCCTGTCATAGGAATGAACTACACAGGGCTATTTTATCACTAAATTTCATTTTCTCACCTTAAAATTGCTCTGAATTCTCGATAACAGGACTTCTAAGATCATTACATTTCAAACTACATAACTGAAATTATAAAGTAAAGGGCTCCAAAATTACTATAGATGTACCAAAATAATGAGCTTAAGAACAGTAATGAAATGGAAACTCTTGGAAGCCTGAGGTTACACAAAAACTTAAGAGATGCTCCCTATAACTTCTATAATAAAGCCAATAATTCTATTCTTGAGAGAGAAGTTGAAAGGGTTTTCTTCAAACCACTTCCTTCTCAGTGAAGTTTGGTCAGTTACTGACTACATATTTGAAAAACTGTCATGAAATGTGCAAGGATTAAAGCTAATGGGACATTGGAGCAGCAGTAATGAGAAACTCCCTCTATGCTTACGGGAGAGTGATCAAGCACCAGGCTCCTCCTATGCCACATGATGAGCAAGAAAGTGCTGGTGTTCCCCAGACAACAGCTCTGGCCTCTGTGTGAGTGTGGGGCATTAAACACAGGCTGGAGAACAGGTTCACGGCGCAGGCCACCAACACACACAAATTAATCTTTGAATAAGGCTACAGCAGCATCTGAAAGAGAGCTAGGTGCACGTGTGCCTGGCTGCAGAGGGGTTTCAAACAATGGGAATCCCCTGCCAGCAGACGGGCCTTGGATCCCACTCTCTGCAGCAGCACTGCACACCATTAGTCCAGGCACAGCAATACCTCCAGGACACAAAATCCAAACCCAAAACTCCTTCTTTGGTACAGAAAGCCAAAGGTTGACCTAAATTCTCCTGCACAAGTAAAATGTCGAATATTTTGAGGGAAGTCAAAGATGTAAAGAGAATTGTGTCGTTACGTAAGTAGAGACGCTGAAAGAAGCCAGAGAAGGTTTCACACATTCACAAATGTGATAATTTAGATGACAAATGTAGCAAATTAAACCCAACTTGTTAGCTAATAGAATATTTAATTATGTACTATGAACGATCACTTGCATATCTGGGAATTTAAACAATTATTTTTCGAAGGGAGGAAATGTTTCTGAGAAGGAGGGGTTTTTAGCATCTGAGGGCTTTTCCGCTGCATTCTCTTCCACCTTACCTTGTTTATAGCTCTATTCAGTAATAGTTTTTACTTGTTTCCTCAATGTCTTAATTTCCTGCAATAATACATCTGCCATGAATAATTAAGCAATGCATTTGCTGCTCGCTGAAAGCTGAACAAGTGCTATAAATCAGTTCTGGGACCCTCTGCCAGCACAGACACCATCAGAGATCTGCTAATGTTGGAATTTCTTTCTGCAGGTGAGAGGAATGGAGAACAGAAACACTCAAGGAGCTGCTCAGCAGTGCCAGGCTCCCTTGCCTTGGCACTGGCATTTTGGGAGAGTGCTTGTCTGCATCTTCTCCCAAGCAGCAGGACTTCAAAGACTGTTTTGATGAGGGGCAGTAAACCTAAATGTCCTATATTCTTCACATTTACTCCTTTTCCCACATTCCAAGGTTGTTCCCTCTTACTTTCCCACTCCATAGTCAGGAGGAGGAGAGCAGAACATGTCCTGAGTGTGCATTGTTCCCTTCTCAGCACCAAAATGATGGACTGCTGTGGGTTCTTTGCTGTATTTCCACCTTATTTCTCCTGTTGCTTGTGGTTCAAACCAGGACACTACCGGATGGCAATGAAGAGCTGAAGGATCATCTGTAATCAGGCCCACTACAGCCAGTGAAAGTTTATCTTGTCGAGTCACACTCGCTCTCAGACAGCTGGGCAGGCTGCATTTCTCACTTTTTTTGTATATAAAGATGGAAGATAACCACAAGCTACAAAAACAACAGCGATAACACTTCCCTTCAACACTTCCACTCGCATCAGTATCAGGGGAGAGGAACAATAAAACAACTTTCCACTACCAGAAGAGGATTCACCTTTTAATTGGATGAGGTTTACAGTGCAATCACTTCAAGCTCAGCTGTGGAGTGTATGAGCCTCTCCAGCTTGGCAGAGCAGGTACACTAGAAAACTAATCAAGACCAGGTATCCAGCCAGGCCTAGGAAATGTCAGGGTGGCCATTAGAATTCCACATGTCTTAATTTGAGAATCTCCCCAATTCACTATAAGGTGCAGAAACTAAAAAAAATTTTAAAGGTCAAAATGTAGAACAATTCATCACTAAATTTCCCTACAAAACAAACCATGTAATGTTCCTGGTTTTAATTCTGTTGACAACAGATTGCACGTATTTTAAAAACGTAATGTTTAGCAGCTGTGCTGCCAGTCTGCAGAGTTTGCATATATAGCTGTGATATTACCATACTCTATTATTCATAACAGGCAACAGACTTCATTCTTTATCTTGTGAAAAATAATTGCAGTTTGAAGTCAAAGTCTGATGGCAAAGAAACACCCAACATAATGGCTAGAGTTTCCAGAATTCAAGAACTCATGTAATGGCCTGCATTTTGATTTAAATCAATTCATTAAAAAGACAAATCTCCTCTGATCTGTACTTCTTTTATGAAATCCAGGAAAGGAAAAGTCTAGGTGGGGAAATAGCTTTTTCTTATCCACAACAAACACACAATAAATTAACCGTAATCTTTTAACATGAAGCACAAGATACTCCCATCTCATACAGCCCTGGGACCTCACTCAGACAGAAATTCATGAGTTGATATATAGCTATTCATAGCAAGAATGACTACTGGAAGGAGAAGGAAAAAAACCTTACACATCTTCCCTTCCACTACCATTAACATTAAAAGCATTCTATACAAATACACATTTTTAATACATTTTGCCGTTCATACACATAAATAAGCATTTAGACATATTTTAGTCAGAAGATCTTGCAAGACCTACAGCATCCTTTGCAATTGTTTCCCAAAGCATTTTGTGCTGCCAGAAGCTGTTTCAATGCCCCCTTCCCACCAAGAGCTGCTGGTCAGTGCTGCTCTGGACAGCAAAGCAGCGCTGTTTGCCTGGAGTTGTCCACACACAGACCCCCCAACCTGCTCTGCTGCTCTGTGTGCTGTGTTGTATGGGCTGGCACAACCACACCGCCTTCGTTAGGAATATCTGACAGGCTGCAGGACAGCACAGAAGTCTGGTGCTGACAGAGAGACAGGTTCTTGCACACCACAGCAGCAACCACCAAACACACACCAGAGCCTGCTTTGGTGAGCAAAGCCCCTGTAACCATCACAGCTCAGACACCAACTACCTACAGATAAATACGTAAAATGCACTGAAAGAAAAAAATCAAACACAGAATTACCTGCTACAATTTGCAGAGCTGAGTTAACTGTATGGCTTCAGAAGATGAATCACACATCGTAACAGGCACCTGACCTTCAGTCATGCACAGACATGAGCAAAAAGACAGCAAACCTACAATGGTTCATGAGAAGACTAGTAGATGTTTGCAGGTGTCATTCTCCCCTGTATTCACCCACCAGCTCCTTTAGAGCAGAACTACAAAGTCAGAGCAGGGCACTGAAGAGAACTAAGGATCTGGAAAACACAAAGCTACATAGTCAGAGGAAAGGCAATGATTGTCACTTGAGAGGATGAAAAAAGGACAGGATAAAAATATAAGAGTATCAGGTGACCTAGGGAAGACAGGCTATGAGACTGTACCTTTCCTGGTTCATAAATGAAGACAAAGAAACATTCATTTAAAAAAATCAACTATTCAGAACACATCTGAGGGAACACTTTCTGTTTGCATAAGAAATTCCAGAAATTCCTCCAGAAATTCAATTCCATGCCCAACAATCCTGCATGTCTGTGAGCGTTGCTTAGTGCCTGACCTGAACTTCCCAGCTGCAGTTCAAGCACAATATTTATTCTCCTAGCAGTGGATGGGAAGGACTGGCTTCCCCCCAGTTAATCCTTCCATTCTGGCAGTGGGATGCTCAAGTTGAGATGTTTCACCACAGGCTGCACCCATGTGAGCAGAGTAGAAAAGACTACCAAATGTGTCTTCAGGATGGTACTCCTCATTTCTGCCTGTCATTGTAATGTCTGTCCCCCTCAAAACAGCACTGCTTTGTCGACTCCTGTGCGGTTATGATCCATTAGCACTGCAAGACCTTTTCTGTGTACCAGCTGTCTAGGCAGTTGTCTCTCATTCTGTATTTATGTAGCTGATTACTCCTATTTTCAAACATCTATCCACATTTTTCCTTATTGACATGCATCCTCTCAGACAGTTTCGCCAATTTGTAAAGATCATTTTGAATTCTAATGGTGTCCTCCAACATGCTTGCCTCTCTTCCCAGCTTGTTGTTGCCTGCAGATTTAATAAGCATGTTCTCTATTCTATCAGAGATATCATTACTGCAAATGCTGAATGCTACCAAACTGCCAAATACCCACCCTATGAGCAGATGTTTCACAGGAAAAAGTCTCATGAGGGAGCACTGAAAGCTTTACTAAAGATAAATGACATCTACTGCTTCTCCATTCACAAAGCCTGTTAGCCTGTCATTAAAGGAAATTAGATTGATCTGACCTTGACAAAACTGCATTGGGTATTATTCCTTTGCCCATGTGGATAAAACAATATTTAGAGTTGTTGCAATTAATAAAGCTTTACAGAAGCAGTAATATAAGTCCAATTTCTGAGAACAACGTCTAATTTTACATAGGAAATAGGAACCAATGTGAGTGGGGAGAAAAGGCAAAAGTATGAGACAGTCTTTTTTGTACCTCCTTAAAACATCTAGCATTTGTTGGCCATCACTGGAGGCTTTTGTTGGGATAATTTTGGGATAAATGGACCTAGAGTTTGACACAGTCCAGCAGTTATTGTAACACAAAATAATTCTGCAATTCGACATAAACTTGGAAAACGCCACATGGTATACTGCATGTAACTCTTTATATGTTAACTGGAGTTTCCTAAATTCCACAAAATTACACAGGAAACTCTTCTCACACAACATACTACAGATTACAGACAATATCAGAATTTTTGAGCTTAATTTGCCTCTGAAAAAAAGCTTTATCTGCAACCGAAGGCTGAGTGTCTAATGGAAAAGACGTTGAGCACGGCATAGATGCTGACTGAACAATACAGGGATTTTGTCTTAATGTGTAAAAAACCCCCAAATCATACTCTGCTCTTAAAATAGGGCACACGACTCTACAGACATACAAACAGTGGTGTATTTCAGCATTTGAGGAAAAAAAACCCCAAACTTTGGCAGTTAAATATGTTAAATGTTCCATGCATTTACTAAGGCAGAATAAAGGTGCAACAGGCATTGCCAAGAAGGACAAGACCAAGCCCCTGTGGCCTGCAGTACAACCACAGAGCAACTTCAACAAAAAACCCTCTCTATTTCCACAACTGCCTCAGGAAACAGACAAATGCACTAGAAGAGGAACTTCATGGTGTCGGTGCGAATTAATTCTCTCTGCCCATGTTCCAGGCTGGGTGCTGGAGGACCTGCAGGACACCTCTGCTGTGCACCTCTGGCTCTTGGGAAGGCAGAGATCACAGCAGCTCTGGCTACATTCACAGAATGAATATACAAGCAATTTAGTTACACATGAGTTCACACAGCATCCTTTACATAGTGATCTAGCATGAAATTCCCTTCATATTATTCAGCAGCCTGTTTTTCCATGGGTCACTCCTTCCACAAATCAGGTTCCATTCTCTCTGGACATTACTAAAGATGCTCTTTGGTGGTCAAATATTTTCACAGACATTTTCGACTAGAGATATATAAAAAACACCACAGCCAGCTTTAAGGGTACAAAAGTATTTTTCCACTTTCTTTGTTTTTAAGAGCCTTCAAAGACAACTTTTGCAGAAGGAACCAAAAACATATGTCCAACTCAAAAAATACAGTCCCTCATCTTGAACTTTGCCTGAAGACCAAGCAGGGCACATTTCAGCCATGAATTCACAAAAAGCTGAAAAGAATAGGTTATAACTAAGGAACTTTGTGTTAACCCCTGATTAACTGTGTGTAATGGAGCATAAAAAAGGATATTGGAAGTCTATATACGGCAAGTATAAATGACAAGTCAACAACCAGGACCATTATCTGTTACATCAAACAAGAGTAAAGGGAGCCTTTCCAGGTCTTGGACTACCCTCTTCATCCTCCCGAGTGCCGTATTAAACTCTGTACTCAGCATGCCAAGACTGAGAACACTGTGTCGGGACCAGGCATCCCAGTCCTTTAAACAGGAATATGAAAGTATTTGCTTATGAGATAAGTTTGCTTCTCTAAGAGTTCTCCTGCATCCTGGAAAAACTGAAAGCTTCTGTTTGATGCTAAATAGGATTAAAATACATAGTTGTCATCATCATATCAGTATTTTAACCATTTTCAGTATATAACAAGAGTCTCAGTACTCATCATTCAGTTCTTTTAATGAATCTTCCCTCTGGCAAATTAAACACTCTCTAAGTACAATACACTACAGCTGCCTCACTTCCAAGATGTCTCTCTTCCCCAAACGCAGGGACTGAAACCCTTTCTGCAATCAATGCACGGTAACTCTTGCATTCACCTCAAAAGACAGAATTTCAGTTTTGAGTTTGAAAACCAAGGAAATGCCCTGTCTTAGGAATAATGCTGAAGTGAGAGCTTTGCAACACACTCTCTCTCTCCCACTCACACAAGTCCTCAACTTTTGACAAGTGGGTGAAAAGAAACAGCCCCACTTGCCAGGCACAGCTGTGCTAATGCTGAGGCTCAAAATGGTCATTACAAGTGCAGTTTTTCAGAGGCAAAAGCCCTACATGTGTAAAGCTGCAGAGTATTTCCTGGCCTCTTTAAAACCCCTTTTCAAAACAACCTTTAACAGAAGTAATATAACGGTTGAAGTGGATTTGGCTAAAAATAAACAAAAAGAAAACACATAGGTGTTCTGCACCCTTATAACAAAGAGCATAGGCTCAAGAGTCACTGTTGTCTCCCCATGCGACAATTCACTGCCAAGGGCTTGTATCACTCACCTTCCAGGTGAGCCAACAAAGTTATCATATGTAGACAGAGTTTGTAAAACAAATTTGAAAGAATTTGCAAGAAAAGCAGCAAATGCAAGCAAGAATTCTGAGTGATTCCTTTTATATCTACAGTATTTATGAGTGCTAACAGTGGATTGAAGACGGTCCTTTCCACGAGACCCCAGTCACTTCCAGAGAATCCAGTATCAGCTCAAGTAGAATAACCTCATGTAGCAAAGACAATCTTACTGACATGCTGATTTTATTCAAAGCACCATCTCAGAACAGCCACCCTTGGTGCAACGAATCTCTGTTGGAAAATGGTGGCATTCCCATTTATTTTAAGGTTTGACCACGTACAACCTATATGTCTCAATCCAATCTTACAAAATACATTCCTGGAAATTCTATTATTAATTATGGGGGGGGAGGGGGAAACAATGAGTAATATATGCAATGAAGGGCCATCTGAAAAGCACAGCAGGACCATGAACTCATTCCAGCCTGTACTACATGAAATGGAATATATTCTGTAACTATTTCTTTTTAATACCATGTGAATGCCTTTTACAGTGATGGCTTAATGTTATGATGCATCAGAGAAATTCTAAACTAACAGACATCCAAAGCTCTAGCATTGCAGGCTACAATTCATATACAAACGTAAAGCCATCATCCACTATAAAAAGTGCTTTGATTTAATTCAGTGATCATTTGTCAATAAAGTGTGCAAAGCAAAAGACATTTCTATGACTTAAAAGTTTCAATAAGCACCCTACAGTGTTTTCACACCAACAAATAAATGAGATTTGTCTCTGGCACAGACAAAGCACTGATTCTCACAAGGGACTAAACACAGCATTCAATTAAGAGTACACCACTGCTTCTCAGCTCCTGATACATAAAGATAGACAACTTACCAGAGGAAAAGCACCCATGAACAGATGCTTTTTTTCCCACTCCTTTTTAAACCAAGCATGTTCAACATCAAAAAAGATTGACTAACATTTTGAGCAAACAAATTTCATACCCTTGGTTGTTCACAAAAATGAGCTTGATCATCTTACATTACAGTATCATTCTGAAGCATCAGTATAATGAACAGATAATCAAAGAAACAAAAAAAAAGCATTCCTATTACCACATCATTGCTTTTTACAACTGCTCGGCTAAAACACTGAAAGCTCCAGATCTTGTACTTTTTCCCTTTCTGACATCAGTACTTGTAATAGCCAGGAGCAGCATGACAAACCATATTATTTTATTGGTTTTCTGGCACCCCTTTCCATCTGCAAAGAATGTTACCATCACTACTACAGGGTACTTCAAATATCTGCTTAAAATACACACAGCAGCCTCTGCAAATAGCCACAACTGATTAACATCTGTGAATGAATGCAACTCACTTGCAATTAGATTTGGAAAGTAAAGGGTAAGCTTTACCAAGACTGGTAGTCAGCAACAAACAGAAAAGGAGAATTACCTTTAAACAATTACTCAAATGACTAAATGAGCTGGGATCCAGAAAAATGCATTTTAATGTACTTAGGGGCAAATATTCATGAGCAAAAAGCCAAGTCATACTAATGAAATACGAGTTTGCATCCTGGGAATCAGAGGTCCAGAAAGGAATTCAGAGGTCACAGTGGAGGACCACGTTCCCAGCTGAATGCTGTGGGTAAAAAGGCTAAAGTGCTATTGTACTGCTGGAAAATGCAGCCACTTGTCTTGGTCCTGGTCCCTTGACTTTAAAAAACATATTGAAAAGTCTGGAGGATTAGTGAAGAATCATAAAAATTATATCTGGTCAAAAAAAAACAAGATGAGCCCATTTTTCTACAAGAAAAAGGACAAACTTTCACATTCTCTAGCTCCCCCACTTCAAGTTGCTTCTCTGGGAAATTGCATTAAATAGCAGGAGTCTCCAGCCTCACTGACAGATGTTCTAATATCCAGTGTTTAACCCTAAAAATGCATAAATGTAGCTTGAAATAAATACAGATTTGGAGAAGTAATGATTACTTGCCATTTTTACAGATCATACAGTAGAAGGATAAATTCTCTACCATTTAGTTTACAAATCATGATTTGATAGCCTCCCAAAAGCTACGTGCTAGCTCATCCACAGCTGTTAAAAGTAGAAGCAGAAATTACTACTGAAATTATACAGCCTGTGCTACACAGGTCAGAGTAAAAGACTGCTCTGATCTGAGTTCTGGCCTTAAAATCTATCAATCTACACTGAAGATAAAATTGTAAACAGGTAGTTCTATCAGTTTTCTGTATCACCAAGCCAATAAGCACAGGCTTTCTCAAAGAACAAGTATGAAATATATCATCCCCTCAACATCTGTCACTGGGCTGGACACTTAAACACAGGAAGTCCCTCGTGAAAGCAGGAGAGGAACCCTGGCTGCGCAGCTGAGTCTGAATGGTGCAGACAGCAAGTGGGGATGCTTAGCCCTGCACAGCAGCAGTGAGGGGCTTAAATAAGGGGACATGGAGTAGAGGCAACAGTCAAGAGCCTACACCGTGGTCTCCATGCAAACCACTGCCCCCCAGATGCCCGTGCAGACTGACCTCGTGCTCAGAGCTGCCCGAGAGCAAAGCCCAGAGTAAGCATGGCTGCAGTTACTACAGAACCTCTCCTGGTTCAGGAGCCACCACTCGTGGAGGGCTCCAAGAGGACAACAGGAAGAGATCACTATGTATTTATGCTGCTTTTACACCCTCCATAGTTCTTTGTACTGACCACTACTGGACAAGGGATTTGGGGCTAAGCAGACCTTTGACCTGGCAGCTAACATGGATTGATGAATGCTGTTAGCTTTAACAATAAATAAGACAAATCATCATCCTGTGATTTGCTGTGGGTAGTAACCCAAACAAATTCATGCCTTCTGCAAGTGCTGGAGCTAAAAAGGCTATAAATGCAGAAAAAGATCTGTTACCTATACATGATGTTTGTCCTCACAGCATCCCTTCTACCTTGATGTTTACAACATTTAGCTACAAACAGGCAGCATTTAGGTATTTTACAGAAAAGTGCAGAACCCATTTCTACCTAAATATATATATTTATGATGAGTAAGGACACCAAAAATAAACACTGCACAATAACTGTGGTTAATATTTCAGCCTGTCCCTTAATGATGCCACCTCAATGCCTCAGGTACAGGGGTTTTCCTAAACAGTATTTTCCATGTTCTTTTAGCTGATGGAATATGTCAAGCTAGTCAAGGTAGAATTGCAGAAAATTAGTATTTACCTGTGCTGCAATACCTGGATCCAATCGCATCAATTACACATAATCACTACGTGCAGTGTTTGGGGACAGGCATACAAACAGGAGATCTGGAAACAGAAACTGATGCGAGGCAGCAGTGGAGAAGCCTCATGCCCAGCTTTTGGGATGGGATCCTGCTGCCCAGCTCTACAAAGTGGCCATTTTCCAGGCTTGCACAACAGCAAGTCTGTCCCTCAGGGTGGCCTGGAGCAGCTGTGTTTGGGGTTGAGCTGTTGTTGAGGCATCATTCAGGTTATGAAGCAAAGGTAGCAGAGCTGAATCAGGGAGTCAAAACAAGCCAAGCTAGATTTGGGAACACAAAACAGTAAAGGCAAACGGCAGAGTTAGGGGACAAGGAGAACCAAGCACCATAGCCAGTGTTCCCTCCAGGGCTCTTCCACCCAAAACCTCTGGACAACACTTCAGGTACAATGGAAAATTCCTGGCACAGCAGAGCTCACCTGAAGCTAGAAAGGCCATCTTACTATTCTTAGACTCTTGGACATCACCATATCTAGAAAAGCCATCTTAGTACTCTTTCTTTTCCCAACCTTCACAAGCATCAGCATCCTACCTTTGTATTTTCTTTTTTATTATGTCTCCTCAATTCAATTAACATCCAAGAAACATCCATTTTAAACAAATTGATTGAAAAAAAAATCACAAAAAACCCCCCATGTACAAGATGCACATCTTTTGGATATAAAGCAACCCTTTCTTTCAGGGGCAGGGCACCCTCCAGACACTTCAGACTTGGGGTCCTTTCTGGCCAGGGGTGGTGGGAGCCAGAGCCCTCCCTTGACCACACCAGCTCACTGAGGCACGTTTCATCTACCCCCTCAAATAAAAGACAAGTTTGCTCCACATTTAGAAATCAAAAGGTGCAAATTGTTTGTTTACCAGGTATCAATTCACAGGTACTTGGCCTAATTCTGCCTTAGTTCTTTCCTTCTACAAGGTCACTTTTGAAGTGGTTTTACTCCTTAAGCCCTTTGAAATTCTGTGCAAGACAAACCAAAATACACTGTGGTTAAAAAAGACCCAGGATGGGTCACCTAGTCTCTTCCTTCGGCTAATGGAACTTGTGCCAAGGACTTCAAAAACAAAGCCTAAAATTTAAAAAACCAAGACAACAACAAAAGACATTGCTAATCATTTCTCATGACAGAATTGATTTTTCCCCATTTTCTCCGCATTTTGTTTTGAGAGGGGATTTTTTTTTATTAGAATAAATGACACATTTTCAAAAGCTGAAAAAAAGCATCTTTTGGTTGACAATTGCACTGAACATTACTGAAATCTGCAAAGCCATTTTTCCAATGCACAATCAAAAGCTGACAGACAGGGAAGCACAGAGTGTATAAAAAAACCCACACAAGCAAGCTGAGAGAGAATGGGTAATTCAGCCATCCTGAATCAGCTCCGAGCTGCTCTAATGGAATTAGGGTCACCCTGACAGAAACACAGTCAGATCACAGAGAAAATTTAATAATTTCTTATTGCGGTCTGTAAAAGCTGGGGAGGATTTGAAAGAGCTTTCTGCCAAATTAGCACTTCTGTATCCACCCCTCATGCGCATGTGCCCCTTCCCACTCACCTTCTCCTCCCAGCACCCCACCAGAGTGGCCAGGAAGCCACCACTCCCCTCCTGCTGCCAGGAGGCACCCAGCGAGCCCCTCTTTTTCTGACACTCTGTCACTCAGTTTAACCTTTAGATGCCCCTTCCACTCCTCATCGCTGACATTCTTCACAGCTCCTGTGAACTCAATTCCAGGGGAGGCACCAGCACAGCCCGGCACTAATTCCACCAGGCGACACACACTCAATCTGCTTTATCTCAGGCGTTAACATCCAGCTTTCTGCCAGCTGCCTTAATTGTCAGGAAGCTACAGCAGCAACACTGAGATGTGTTACAACAACAGCAGGTGGGGAAGGAAGGGAAGACCCAGCCGTGGGTGTTCCCTGAGCACCCAGCCATGAGCCACGCTGCTGCCAGGGATGCAGCACAGCCCATCTCCAGCCATCCTTCCCTGCTCCTATAAAAAGCTATTTGGGGACTGACTTCAGAAACTCCAAGGATAACCCTGCTCCCATTATCCTGTTGCTTTTAGTGGGGGAAATGCAGGCATGCTTTGCAGATACAGAGCCTGTCCATCCCTCCACTGACTCCAAGCAGCACTGCAATAGGGAGAAGGGAATCACAGTCATTTCCTGGGAACAGCCATAACCAGTGTAAATAAATGCTTTTTCACTGAAGCCAACAGGATGCTACGGGGACCAAAAAACTGAAGCGTATGCACATGGGGTGCTACTTTCACAGCATCCCTCTCTAGCTTCTACTGGAAGTTCCAGTGTCCATACATTGTCATACCTTTCTCTTGCCCTTCACTACTGTCCTGAACCAAGACTCTCCAATGTCAGATTCACTACTGCATCACTTGTCTGCATCACTGATGGCAGGTCACATAAAATGCAGGGTTTGGGGTGACATTTTACCCCTGCAGAGGCACAGAGCAGGCAGGTCCTTTCACACAACTCCCAGCCTCCAAAGGCCAGTGGCAAGATTCAGTGAGTAAGATGATAGAAAAACTCTAAGTTGCTAAAATACATACACAGAGCAACATTTTCCATCCTAGGAAACCCTTGATTAATCCATGGTGGCTGTGGTGGTTAAAAGGTCAGTGCCCTCCAGAGCTGCCTTCTAGATTAGGAAAAAGTAATTCAGAGTCAGTCTGCACCAGAGAAAAAGTCACACATACAGATAAACTTGCTCCTCAACACAGAAGTGTTCCACAACTGAGACACCACACAGAAACAGAGCCAATTTTGTTAAATTTAAGCATGTGGAAGCATTCCACAAAATCAGCAAACCACTTCTACCACAAGTTATCCTCAGGCCAAGAAATGTCCTGGGACATCTCAAGCTCCACCAGTTTCTGCACACCTGTGATGTGAGTGATGCTTCTCTCCTTCGCAGGAGCCAGTATAACGATAATAAATTTCAGCAAATTTTTATACATCTCAGAACACTAAACAAGTATTTGTCTATGCCAGATTCCAAAATGGGTTACAATGTGCAGACATAAAGTGATCTGAATAAGCACCTTTCAACAGCACCAGCAGACAGCAAAGTAAGCTGAGGAAGGAGACAGCTGCTGCCCCCAGTTTAACTGGGCAGCTCAGACTCACACAGACCCACATTAATCTGCTTCCTATGCAAGTCATCCCCAATGACAACAAAAGAAGTGAATTTGTACATTTCTTCATATCCCTCCTTCACTCTTCTCTCCAGCTTGTCTAAATTTAGTCCTTCCTTTCAGTGAAGGACATTTAGGACCCCCCAGTCTGTTTTCTACATTCAGCCAGGCTCCTACCAACATGAATCAGGATCTCCTTCAACTTTCACAAAATTACATCTCATTATAAGCCTGGTGACTAAAGCTGCAGTGAGAAAGACATGACCGCTGGCACCTCAGGAGGTGCACCATGGTCACCTCGGCTCCAACTCAAGCATCCCAGGAGCTCCAGGTACTTTCAGAGACAAGGAGTATTCACAACTGTCAGAGACTGTGAATGAATGTGCAGGCACATTTGGACACTGAAAATCTGGGTACAGGTTAAAAAAAAGGGAGGGGGCTGTGCAAATACTTGAGGATTGCCTAACAAATACACGCCCCAAGATTATGCAAAAAAGCCGCGAGGCTTCCTGTTGTCTGCATAACCCATTCCGTAAGATATTCCTACTATAAGGTGTTTTCAGTAGGCTAGCCATGTTTCTGTCCTCCTGTCTGTCCACAACAGTGTTTTGTGCACATTTCCCCTTGGCTGGATAGGGCTAATTAAAGCCAGTCACAGCAGCTCTATGCGACTACCAGGACAACAGCAAGGACACAACAGCTTGAAGCATGACCACAAGGAAACACTGTACTCCAATTCTGCTGAAATAAAGGTGTAGGAGAGCTACACCAGAAGGTAAGAACTTGCAGCCTCTTCCCTAACAGCTTTCTCCAACAGCAACTGCCTGCTGACTCAGGAGAGATGTCTCAGTGCTACACAAATTACGAGAGCTGGCAAAAGAACAAGGAAAAAGTAACAGGGATTACTGTGACCCCAATACTTCTTTCTTCCTCCGCCCCCAATTTTCTTTACTCATCTGTACGTGTTAGAAATCAAACTGTCAGGTTTTGATCTTGCAGCTACTACAGAAATTCTTCCAGCACTTGAATAAATTTTGTCAGTCTTTTTAGTTCTACTTGTGCCCCTTCACACACACACCCTGTTTATCTGCAATGCGCACGCTGGGAAATAAAAGACTAGGGGGGTGTTTTCTCCTAGCCCTCAGTGTTTCCAGTACAAACCAAGAAGGTTTAATATTTCTGGAAAGAAATTTTGCAAGGCATTCAGGCTTTCCAAAACCGAATGTTACTTACTGTCCGCTCCTGCAAAAGGCAGCATCAAGCAGCAGAGGATGGCTGCTGGCACAGTGAGTACTGGGATGCAGAAGTTAGGCACCATATTCCAAAGTAGAGCAAGTCCTCTTCAGTCTGAAGCAAGTGGTCAGTACATCCAGTGTTACAGACACAGACTTACTCCTGTAAACCAAAAAGACGAAGAAAAGAAAAATTATTATGACACACAGATTAACTGCCAGTATACCAAACTGCATTGCAAAGACATAGCAACGGATACTTTTAAAGAGAAATTTAACTATCTTCCCTGCAGGAGCAGTAGAGCACCACACACGCCTCCAAATGCAATATGCTGATTTCAAGGGACAGGAGGCATAAATGCACCCATCTCCAAGTTTACCTTCATGTAGAGTCTGGTTTATGGCCCATTAATGCATCCTGTAGTTGCTGTTGTTCACAACAAGTAGTTCCAAAGCTGCACATTACATTCAAGAAACAGTCTTAAGCTCTTGTAACTCTCCTTCCACATGCCCTAGACAGACATGGTTGACTGCGTATGTAGGGAGGTTTGCGATCAAATTGCATGTGAAGCACAGCCTGGACCATCCAGCTGGGCTGGTGTACACCAGACAAGTCTCAACGGGTTCAAGCAGAAGAAACAGAAGCTGAATTCGATCAGCTGTCAGCTCACAGGGCTACCAGAGTCACAGCAGAATGTTATTAAGGAAACTGTCTATAAAGAGAAGCTTTACCCAAAGCAAACACCTCAAACTCACCAAACTGGAGGGAATGACTACCTGAAAGGATCCATGACTGGATATTCCTTCTCCAAAATAAAGCAAATTGCCTTAACTTGGGCATCTGCTTGAGTACTGAAATACAGAAAATTCCTTGAAAACCAACCAAAAAAAGCCAACTATTTAAAAAGAATATGATTTCTGTGTATCTGCCTTTTTTATCTGTTAATGAGAATATACTCACTGTACTGTCACCTCCAAGTATAAGGTCTACCTGTTAAGACAGACTTTAAAGGAGCTAGCAAAGCCCCATGCCCTCAGTGACCACACTCAGCAGTGACACTTTCAATGCGAGGCATCTCAGTGCAAGCCCAAGAGTTATTTAAAAGTTGATGTAATTCTCCACTAAGGTGCAAAAGTTACCAAACTTACCAATACAGCACCATTAGTGAAAAGATCTCATGCTGGCAGATGCCAGCCTGAGTGGACCTTGTGAGTATCCTTGAGGCAAAGTATCTGCAGCTGCACACGTTGTTCGCGACCCAATGCATCTCTCTTACTCACGCTGGCAGACATTTCAAAAACATCTTCAACACTGCTCTAACAAAGATATTTTTGAATTTTGCTACATTTGGAAGCATACTGTTTTTCTGGAAACCGCTGAGCTTTTGATGGAAGTATCACAAGTTGCAAACACGTCTACTTCTGACAAAAACACGGTGCTCAAAGAATGGCAGCAATGATCGTGCCTAGGGAAATCCACAAGAAATCTCAAGAGAATCTACCTTGGCAAATATTTACATTGCACAGTACTAACAAACAGGAGATCATGATTCTTCTCCATTCTGTTACTGTATTTGCACGGTACATCTTTTCACATGTTATAATATCACAGAACACAGAGAAATCTTTATTTATGCAACATCTTCTGCAGCCAAGACATCTGAAAATACTTTACAAAATAACCTAGTTCTAACCCAGATGCAAAGAGAATACTGATCATCTCATCCTGTTTTTTATTGTCTCAATGAGAAGGCAAAAATCTAAGTTCAGCAGCAAGATTTTGAATACTGCAGAAGAGGCTCTTTGTACCAGCCACGCACTGTTATCTTCGCTGCCCTCCAACTTCTCTATCCTCACTCATCTCTCACCAAAGGATTACTAAAAGCACCATTAACATGTCTTGCATAGCAAAGACAGACACAGGTAGTTGTATCTTTACAGCTGCGTAAGCTTTTTCCAATAAGAAACTCTGCTCAGTCCCCAGGCAGTTGGCCCAGTGTTAGCCAGCTCCCCAGATATGGCCCACACAGGAACAGGAAGAAATGCCTGGATCAAGAGTGATGATTATGGTTCTAAATTCTGCATGTATAGGGGTAATTTTTGCTGCCTGGAGAAGGGAACCCACTGAAGCACTTTAAGCAGCACTACATCTGGCTCAACAGAAGCCAGAATCCTAAGAGGCTACCCTTCCTGGGGAGGGGGTGGGAAACACCAAGGGTTGAAATTACTGTGTCAAAACTAATGACGTGTGTCAAACTCTCTAAGATTAGGACAGCGAACGAGTTTTACAGGTGGTGCTGAAACATCTTAGGTATTTGTCAGACCACATTGGGAATGAATAGCTTTCAGAGAGCTTTTCCTCTTTCATTCACTTCCATTAACAACAAAAGTGCCTCATCTAACAGTGTATCTTGAGCGCAGATTGCTCAGAGTCGTGTCAATGGCACCTCCACAGCCCTCATTCAGAAGTAACTCTCAGGAACACAAAAACCTCAGTTAAAGAATAGGTCTGTCTCTTGATTTTTCTCTTCTTTCAGTAAATGTGATCAGGCTTCTCTCCCGTTTCAAGAGATTTATAACTTTCCTCTCCAGCCCATGAGATACATACAGCATGCACTATGCAAAACTGATGAATTGTCAGATACCCTACCAGATGCTTCATAGACTTGATCTTTTTCAACTGTTTAGTGCTCTAAATAATTTACCATCTGGTAGAAAAGCCAGATTTTCTTATGCCAGACTGCTGTCTGTCCCTCCAAAGTTAATAGAACACCTTTGGCCTTTAACAGGATCAAAATTTGCCACTTCCTCTTTCCATGCCTGCTCTGCCTATGGAAAAGATGTCTGCATTCAATAATTAAAGTGCTTTAAATTGGAATGTTTTAAAATTTTATAAATCTCAGTAGCTGTCATTCTCTTTTGAAAGTGAAAATATTAAAAAGCCTCTCTCAGAGGTTAAGCTTTCCCATTTTTCAGAAGGAATGATGCTCTCTTCCAACGAGACAGCCCAATACTCACCCAAGTGAGGGTCTCAGCTGAAGCTCAGTTAACCCTTAGAAGGGCCAGTGTTACTCTGACAGTGTTGAACAGCAATTTTGAACCAATGCTAAAGGCTTCCTTTCCTGGAGCAAAAGGCAGCCTAGGATGAGAACCAGCTAAAAACCAGATAATGCTGGTAGATTTTGGTAACAAGCAAAACAAATATGAAGTGGGTATTGCTTTGGCAAAATCAAGTACAACAGCAATTGACCAAATAATGTTCCTACAATTCTTAATGTGTCTTGTCCCCAACAACCTCATGCCTCTTCAGGCTGCTCTCTCTTGCATCTGGACTGATCTCCTGTGCACCAGATGATGACAGTCCCTTCATTCGAAGGCCTCTTTTAATCTCACTGCTTTGGCCGGCATCTCACAACTAATACTGCACTTGGGAGCCCAGACACTGTAGAAGAAGGTTTTTCAAAAACACATTCTCATTTCTCCTTCTGCATCTGGTCCTGGCAGTATTATAAACTCTAGACTACATAACCCAAAATTAGGCTGAGGCTAAGCACTCCAGATGGCTTTGTAAAAACAGCTTTGAGTTTAGCAAGCTAAACTCCTGCCTCTGCTCCAAACTCAGCGTTAGAGCTACCAAGAGGTAGTTTGGCAGAAAACTAGGAAGTGGGAAAGCACAACAAAAAACTAGCAATCTTCATTTAAATATATCAGTTTTTGCTGTGGGGCAGGTGGATGGAAAAGAGGCGGTCTTGAGGATGTTTTTTGAAACCTACATGGTTTGATTTTTTCAGGCAGGCAGAAAAAGCTGGACTCATTTAAAACAGAGCCAAGAATACCAACAGCTCATATGGTACTAAGAAATTCTGGCAATGAGTACGTCTCACAGGAGACAGCAAAGAGATTAGAAAAAGCAGTCAACTTTGAAGAGTCAAGAGGAATTTCAAACCAGCACTGAATAGCTTATGTCCTCTATGAACTCTTCTGTAAGATAAACTGAACTGAAACAAGTGTCACATGGGTCACCAGCCAAGACTGGCACGGTTAAGAAAAGCATCCCCAAAGCAAGCCTGCCCATTCCAAATCAGGGACAAAAATACTGCACTAAAATCGCTTTTTAGGTTAAGCTACTTGGCAACCCAAAGAATCTAAGAAGTCAGCACAAAAAGTTCCCTCCAGGAACCCCTGTACATCCACAGAACTGCCAGGTTTCGTTGTGTGTGTGAGTACTGACACTGCCTTTGCTGTGAAACACAGTAAAGAGACTCTGGAGAAACTTACAGGGTAGGAAGGTGAGCCCAGTGCACAAACAATGTCCTTATCTGACCTGGAGATGTAACAATGTCTTTTCAAAAAGGAACTTGAAACAACTGTGTTTGTTTTTCAAAGTGGAAGCTTCCTGAGCATTCCTGAGGTAAGCCCAAGGATGCAGGTCAGAAAGTACCAACTGGGCACCACCCAGACAATGGTAAAGACAGACCTGAAACTACATCAGCTTCTCCCAGCACTACTGCATGTGCAACACAATTAAATTTCCCTTCTGGATCCCAACCCACTATTTTATATTTCACACAAGTACCTGAAGGGAAACCAGTGCTCCAGAGGGACTCAATCACCACAATACCACCTGATCAACTCTGGGGTGCCTCACCAGTGACAGCAATCATGCACCACACAGAGCAGTAAGGCAGCTCTTTATTCTGTTAAAAATGAGAACAATAACTGGCTACAGCTCAGCTGCTTCGCTCTGTACATAATGCCTCATCTGTGCTCAGGAGGAGGAACAGGAAAACCATGACACATCACATAACTCAAGATCATCATATCGCACACATTAAAAGTTGTGGAAGCACAGTTACACACAAGCTAATGACTTTTGAATGTTTCACTTCACTGCATTAGTATTCCTTTAGCATAGATTTCTTTGTGCTTTTCTGTGAGAAATATAATATAAAGAGACTTGGGGAGTACAGCAATATGGCCAAAAAAGACAAAATGAGTCTCATTTCACTCCGAACTCCCACATGCAGGGAATGTATTAGAGAGATTCAGTGGGGAGATATATGAAGATGGCAACGATGGCAACACTAGAATAGATTTAGGGAGGAACTTCCCGTGAACTTGCAATACAGTAAAAAGGCCAAAAGCTAAAGAGAATGCCACATGAGGAAAGGTACCAGCTCCAGGACCCAGGTATGAGCAGGCCTAGAGCATCAGTGTGGTGCTCTCAGTTACAAGACTCTCAAACCGTCTGGAGAGAAAGGATGAGCAAAGCAATTCAAGAACCAGGAAGGATAAAAATCTCTGTCAAGTCACAAGCACTAGACAGACTGGCTAAGGATTTGATAGCTATCTCTAAGTACAGGAAAGATACAAAACAGCAAGTGGAGGAGTATAATTAGCCATGGGCACATAACTGTGAGAATGAGACAAAGCAAAAAAAAGCGTATGTTGAATATTCTCAGTAAACAGTCAAAAGAAAAAAGGGAAACACCCTCCCCAGAAGGAAAATGTTTCATCACCTCTTTGGAAAGAAAATAAAAACGGGTTAGGAAAAAACAAAAAGAAAACCCAAAACTATCCCATAATCTGGGAAAAAACCCCAAAACAAACCAACAAACTAACACACGCAGATTGGTATGGAGTAATATATGTAACAGCAAGAACAACTCAAAAGTACTTTAAAAATATTCCCCTTATTTTGATAAAGCACAAAAAAGTGAAAAATGTTAAGCACAAGCTGGCCCAGCTACAGGTCACTGTGGTCCTGAACATGCAATCCCAACTTCGCCCAAGGAGAGGAGCAGAGCCACTTCTAAGCAGAATACAAGCACAACTTGAATATTCCTGTCAGCTTTATTGGCTACATTTGGTTCTGAAGACATTAATTTCTGAAGGTGCCATTGCTTGCAGACAATACTAGATAAGAAAGAGGAATTTTTCCACTGGAACAAGGATTATGAAGGGCCCTGTTAAATAATTATGGAGATAAGTTAAAACATCCACTTAAAATATAGATCAGCCTTGAGCCTCACGAGCCCAGCTATCACTCACAGTGAGCACTAAGCACAGATTGCTGTAGATCACCCTACCCAAGCGTAAAGGCTCCTAATGCCGGCTGTAAAGTCTCCTTAAAAGAAGTAAACTATTGCACATCGGCCTTTCAAAAGAGGTCTCTTACATTTACAGAATAGGCCCAGCAGTGCACCCAGATGCATGAATTGCAGACCCAGGGCAGCGGAAAGTCCCGCAAAAAAAAAAAAAAAAAAGAGTCACCTATTCTTTAACTATCAGCAAACTCTGGTAATGTGAAGAAATGTGCTCCTGAGTTAGACATTTCCACAAAGCAAGAATTTCCGTGCTTTTGCTACAAATTACCGTGCATGTGACAATATATTCCTAATACAAATGAATGTGCTATAACAGGCTTGACTGAATTCAGCACAACAGAAAACAATGGAAGGACTAAAACCACAAGGTACTAAGTCCTCTGCTCTAAACCCAACTCCACGGCATTAAGTTCTGTGTATCCAGGGTGCAGACAGGTGGTTTTAAACTAAAGAGAGGGAGAGCTGAGAAACACGGTCTTTCTGGGATTGCTGCTTAGAACACACCACAGCTGAGTGCCATTGACTGTACAGCTGTGGTCCTGTTATTCCTGCATCTGGCTCCGGCAGTGCCAAACACGCTGGTTCTGCATCTCTCGGACTGACGGAAGAACATGCAAGGCAGAGCAGACCTAAGATCCACTGAGCTCCCGATCTAATTTTAATCAAAACAGCAAGAATGCAAATGATTGACCAGATGAGAGACAATTTCTCCTTCCATCCCTTCAAGGATTTTCATGGTGTCTAATGGTTTGAAGCCAAAGTAAATCCTAAATCAATTCTCATTCAAAATTAAATCAGTTTCCTCTTTGTAAGAATGCTTTTGCTCTATCCACATATCCACTCAGCTTCCTTAGAAGCCTCGGTGTCAAAATTTTTCAGAGACCTCCCAGAATCTGAACAAGCCCTTTCTCTGGCTTGTAGATTTTGAGCAACTTCCAGACATTTTCCTTTGCAGAATCCATCAAAGCCGGACCCTGTGAGAACATGATCTTCAGATATTGCATTATTTTCTCAGTAATTTTTGCTTCAACCAGAGTACAAGGTACATAAAGAACTTTCTTCGGGGGGCAGTGGGGAGCAGTTGTTCTTTTTAACAAAAAATCCCTTACTTTTGCTGGAAGTTCAGTTATGTTTTATGTAACATAGCATACTACTGGGGTCTGTTCACTTAGTGCCTTTCAGATTAACAGCTTATTCTAAATCTGCTTTTCCCAAGACCTCAATTTCTGGAATTTGCTTAGCTTTTATATTTAGAAATACTGGGCACAATACTAGTACCAGGTCTTCTACAACATTTTCAGTGGTTAAAAATTGATGCAAAGTAACAATTTTCCTTTTTGGCAGCACACTCCTCTTCCTTAACTGCCTGCCTTAACTTCCCACCATCCACCAAGACAAATTTTCACACAAGACTATGGCACTGATTTGCCTAAATTATTTATCTTCTATGTACAGCCAGCAGTTCTTCAAAGCCCACCTTGAATCTTTCAATTTTCCTTTTATACTTGTTATACTTTATATACCCTACTACTGATAAATGGGAGTTGGGTTTCCAAATTTTCATCTCAAACAGCTTCTCAAGCCTGCCACCTACCTAGAGTGAATTACTCCCAGCTAACTGCTTGCTAATTTAACTGCTTTTCCCAGCTTGCTTTCTCATGTTCCTCTATTGATTTTGAATCACATCAAGGAACTGATTCACTTCCTCCTTGCACCTTCCCTTTTTCTTTTCTACTTGTACTTTTTCCCATTATAATATTAAGGATGCTTTGAGTAACTTGTTCACTTTCTTGTAAGTTACCCTTTCTAAATTTTACCATCCTTCTCAACATTTTGATATTCTTGGCCCCTCTGAACTCGTATTCATGCCCTACATCCACCATAGTCATGGCCACTCATGAAGATCTATGCAAGGAGCCCACAAACACCTTCAACCTTGCTGATGCAGCAGCAGCTTGACAAAGACAGGAGTGATTAAATAATCCTGAGCAACTACTTGTGTGTGCAGCTATTTTAAGCCAGGCTCTGGAAAGAACACACACACTGGTGACAAACCCCCCACCCACTGTCTCGCAGCCACCGTCACACATGGCAATCGAGTAAAAAAGGACTTACTGCTTTAATCCTGCTCACAGAGACAATAATCCTTTTCCACAGGTCCACCAAGCACACACAAAATGCCAAGTTCTCAAATACATCTTGGCTGCCGTCCTTTCTAGACATGGGCACCACCATCTGAGGAGCAGCACGGCTCCATCAGATGGGATCCCCATCCATCCCAGCCAGCACTAACCCGTGCAGGAGCAGCAGGCTGCCATGGGGCTGCCTTCTTCCTAATGCCACCATTTAGCAGACAACTTATGCCCTACTGGAGGGTTTATGTATCCAATTAAACTTCCTGTAATTCTCATCTTGTGAAACTATGAACATTTTCAATGCTAGATTTTGGAATTATTCTCTCCTAAAGGGCTTTGAAGTTAATTATATCATAGTTGTTATTACTGTCTCAGCCACAGATACTGCTTGAACCCCATTATTGTGTGTGTTACTGAGGGCTAAAATAAGAATAGCTGCTGTTTCAGTGTGCTCCGGAGCTAGCCTTTCCTTCACACTGCTTCTATAACCTTTGCCCAAACATTATGTATGCTTGGTTTATATGCAGGTAGTTAACAGAGCCCAGTAGGGTAAACGGACTTATTACATTTATTAAACTGAATTCTCTCCATGCAGAACGCCCCCAGCATCCTGCAGTTCGCTGACTCTGGAGGCATTTTGGCATTTGGAAGACAGCACCCAGAAATTCCCTCCGCAACTAATAAGCAGGAACTATGAAAGCACAAGTTTCATGCAATTGCCTTCTGTATGAAAAATGGAAACTGTTTCTGTAACCTCTAAAGAAACCAAGATGCAATCAAGATTATTGTAATAAGATGCTAAATTTATGATTATTCCTTTTTATTTTTTTCCTTCTACTAAGGCCCCCTAGCTTTGCTTCGCCAAAAGAAAACAACTTCTGAGGTGGCATAAACGACACAGCACCTAAGCCATATTAAAGAAATGTAAATAAAAAAAGCTCTAGGTGTAATATAATGCTTATTGAAGATGAAGAAACCAAAGGTCTGCAAATTGTCAAATCCTGAATTAATGGTAGCAAGTCAATCTTAACTCTTAGTACAAAAATTTCTATTCCTAATTTTTTATTCCAAACTACTTGTCTCCTTCAGTAGCACGTCAGGCTAAAAATTAAATTCAGGGGTTTTGCATCACATTCTGTACAGTAAGACACATAAAACATATACACATCAGATTTGGTCTCACTCAGATCGGAGGCTGTGTGTTCAAAACTGTTTGATGGAAGAAAATCAATTACTATAGTTTACAAGTCTTCTTTGTTTGTTAGATCAAAGCAGTAGTTTCCTCGTTACTTCCTGTCCAGAGGGACTGAGATAACAGCTGCATCAAGGCAGCAGCAAATCCAACACTTTCCGGACAGAGCAGCCATCTTCCATCTTTCATGCCACAAAGCAAATGCCAGGACTTTTCAAACAGGTCAAAATCTGCTTCCACACTCACATCCTGCAAGTAAATTCTTCCATGGGGAACACACACAAGTGCTGAGCACTTAGAGGCGGCAGATAGGAAGGCTCCACATGGCTATGGATCCGTGCTGCCTGACACCGTATCAAGGATACACAACCTCACTGCTTCGGATTAGAAAGACGAGAAAAGGTGGGAAGGCTAACAATATTCTGCACATCTTAATGAACCTGTAATAATTGCCTTTGCCAACCTCAGAAAGAAATCCAAAACATAAAGCCAAAGTAAACATTATTACCTCTCAAGTAAGTTGGGTACATCACCACCCGTACACAGCACTTGCTGCTCCTTGCATCTTGCATGATCCTGAACCTCCCACAGATCCTCCTCATCCACCATAAAATCCACACTAAATTTATCATAGATTATGTGTGACTTTGCTTTTTATATCCAATAATTTTCTGACTATTAGAAAAGGCATGCTTTGCTAACCCAGGGTATTCAGTGCATGGCAGTTATGTAGTTACTTCCAGTGGCTTTGTTATTTCTGCACTGGAGAGGCAGCAGGAGAGATCAGTTCTCACATTCAGCACAGCACTCACATGGCACAGATAGAGAGATATGGGATATTCTTCATCTCTTGGTCCTCCACTACATCCTATGGCTCTAAAAAATTTAAGTTTTGCAATTCAGCCCTAAGTAAAGCATTCAAAGGAAGAAAGGCAAACAAATTTCACCACCACAATACTTCTGCTTCCACAAGACAGTAGCTTGATTTTGATTTTTATAATTTGGTCTTTAAAAGCTCCTCTTCCTCAAACTTTGAGAGCATTTCCCATGTAACTCAGATCTTATAACTTCTATGCATTCTCTTTACCGGGAGAATGGTTCCATGTTAATGGTCTGAGTCAAGACAAACCTGAATTCTACTAGAAGATCAACCTAAAAAAGAAATAAATTATGTACCTCACACAAAACTGCCCTTTTCTAATGGAGACTTCTGCCAATAGCAGATGGAAAGACCTTTGAAAAATAAGACATCCCATATGCCATCTGCAGCAACTCTGAGCTTTACTATTGAAATTATTCACTCTTTCCTTCCAGGCCTCCACCTTCACATGACCTTGAGTAACATATAAAGAGGATAATACATAATGTGCAGCTTCTTGGGATACTATTCAGTAAAACCTAAGGAAAGAAAATTACTGCTAGCTGTTTTTTCAATCCATTTGTGCATTAGTGTGCTGAAATGCATACTTGGCGCTGTTGAAATCAGATTCAATGTATGTTTTAGCGTACTTAGGAGGAAAGCTATTTTAATTTTGTTAGTTGCCAGAATGTAAAATCCTGAAGGGAAAAAAGCTTGCAGCAGAAGAACAGAACAGATCTTAAAGGGGAAAGACATTACCTAGCTTGATGAAAAACAAAGGAAAGCTTAAGGAGGACCAGGTTAAGTACAGCTCCAAGAAAAGGAACAGCCCCTTTTTCCTCCACACAGCTGATGCTGGCATGGGGCTAACAACACAAAATGCAGCACCTTGTTCAGCAAAACCAAACATACTAAATTAACAGCAGCACAGCAGCTCCTCAGCTGCCAACAAACAATGGCTCTGAAGATCTTATCCATGTATAGGGAACATGCTCCAAGTTTTAAGCATTTACTTTTGGATATGCAATGCCACCAGATGTCCAAGCTTTTTCTTACCTGCAGACTAATCCATCAAAGTGGCTTTGATGACCTTCCCTCTGAAAGCTCATGTGCTCCAAGTCTGCAGCTGCGTGTCCATCACTTCTAGACATGTGCCCAGCCCTGAGCCAGGTGTGAACAGAGAGGTGGTTTTACCCAACCAGCAAGAGCACACAACACCACGTTCACGTCAGTCTTGTGTTTAAGTCGCGCTACAGAAAAGCAGGACAAAGTCATCCAGTGCCAGAGCTCACATCCCTGGTTGCTTGACCTCCAGGCCATGGATTCTGCATCACTCAAACCTGCTTCGGTTTTACCCTTGTGGGTTTTAATAATTATGCACATACACAGAGCTTGCAATCAGTGTACTCTGAATTAAATTTTAACCAATAAATGAAGTATTAAAAGCCACAAAAATTTTTATAACATTTTAACTGTGTATTACAGAACTCATCTGGTAACACCTTATTATAATTCTAAATGAGCAGCAATTAACAAGCTATTTTACGGTGCCTAAGTCCAAAATAAACAAGGTCAGGACAGTCCTGCAGGAGCTGCTAGTATGCACATTGCAGAAGGGAGGCCAGTCTATGCTTGGAATGCAATCATTCCCAAATTTCTGCATCACAGCATTAAATTTTAGAAAGTGTAGGGAATACCACCCATCAAGTACAGGACTTGCTCTACCACTGGATCCTTGTCAGGAAATGGGCAGCTCTGCTCCTGGCATACCACACACAACGCCAGTGTAAGTTCTTGTGAAGTGACACATGACAACACGGTGTCCCTGGTGGGGAAGGTCAGAGCAGGTCCAGTAGAACCAAGTGCTCTCACCCATCTCACGTAGCAAAAAGCCCAAAATGGGATGGGTTGAGGACAGAGCAATGAAGAAGTCTCTCTTCTTCATACAGAAGCCACAACAATCCCCACCGTAAAAGCAGCCCACCCATTGCTTGAAAAAACACATTCATCTTCCAAAATCATCCAACACTTCAGAGCAGGAGAAAGGTTGATACTGCAGACAGAGCTACAGATTTCATGTTAGAAATTCTAGGACATTTCCCACTGACCTGGACGCTCTCTCAGAAACTTCTTGAAAGAATCTTGCTGCTTTACTCCATGGCTAGTAAGTCAAGTCCTTCTACCTGGTAAGCATCCACAGAATGTTCCAGACATAGTTATAGCAGGGAAGTACCCCATTTTAGGGGTCAACCAGCAAAGGTTCAAAGCCCAGAGGCTTTATTTCAGAATGCATTACCCTTTGCTGACAGGTTGGGTTTAAATTTTATTTTCATATTTTATCCTTCAAAAAAAAGAGTTCTTTGAGAGTTGAAGTGTGAGGGAAAAAACTCAGTCTATATCACATGCAATGTACAAAGTAATTTTCTCTTTTCAGAGGGTAGAGAAGGTTCCTGAAAAGGGCTTTTAGACAGACTCATGCATCTGTCTTTCAGGGGTTTTTTTACCCCTTTTTCCATGTCTTCTAATGAAAATGAATCTCAAACCTCTTCCATGAAGAACATGGGCCATTCCTGACTGTAGGGGAAGAGGCAGCAGAACGGGAACTCGCCTGATACAGCTGGTATCCTCTCTGTCTGCAGGAGCAGTGCACTAGGCATTTTGAACTAACATTAAAGACATGGAAACATTTGGAAAAGTATCAATGATCAGCTTTTTAAGAAAAGAACAAAGTACCCAAGGCACTGTCAGGGCTGTATCAGCAATCCAACTCTAGGAGATGCTGGCAACAGAAAACGTGCTTTATGTATGCAGGTGGTTTATGAGAAATAATTTGTGTACAGCCCTTTCAAAAAGAATACATGAAAGAATTTTAATAGCTATCCCTCATGAAGCACTGCTGTTCAGAATAAAGCTTATTCTGTCCTCCAAGCTCACAGACAACATAATTCCTGGTGGATTAACCCTCTGGGTCACAGTGAGGACACCAGCAGTATTAAGGCTGCTTAAGGTGCTGCATATTCCTCACCACTCTGGTGCACTTCTGTCCTACCCACAGAAGCACTAAAGCCTCACACCAGATGGGTCATGGTGGTGTAGATCTCTGTGAGAAAGTATTCTGGGCTTGCTCTTCCACCAAGATTTACAAGCTTCAGACAGTCAAGGCAACCTGCCTTTGTCCAAATGAGTGTGTCTGTGACCCGGCATCTGCTAAGGAAGCCAGGCTGATCAATGGTTTGATAGAACTATTGAAAATACAAAAAAAAAAGTACAGCGTATTCCTTGACAGTGCTCATTAAAAATCAGTTAAGACTCAGTGCTAGCTGAACCAAAGTGACCATCCATGGCAAATGGAACCCTTCCTGAGCAAAGGCAAGAGGAGAGCTCCCAAGGGCTGAAATAAATTGTCAGGACTTCACACATACAAACAACCCTCTGTACCTTTCTCTGTCAGCAAACATGGAAAACCATATCCTTTGATTATGTGACAAAGCTTTTGGATACACTGTGGTGTCTATCACAAGTTCACCACTGACTGCCAGTCATTTTACCACTGCCATATGCCTGTCCTGATCCCCTCTCCAGGAACAGATCCACAGCAGGACTGTGCCCCAAGTCCTGTTTGGTGTTCAGCTACAAGATCAATTGTGACTCTGTACCGTGGCTGGGAGGAGGGCACCCCTTTCACGGGCCTGGCAAACTCCATCTCACAACCTGCAAGTACCCATCCCACAGTCTCCTCCAGAGCCTTCGCTGCCCAGCAGCACCAGCACTACAAGTGGAGCCAGCAGGACTTCATTTTCTCACTGTGCAAACAGGAAAGAAAAGCTGATCAAACCACTGCCTGAAGGGAGGATGCACCAGGAAGGCCAAGTGAAACAATGGGCACAGCAGACTCAGAGGCAGCAGCCATCGTTTAGACCAAGACTGAATAACTACTTACAGTCCTTTGCATGAACCAGGCAAAGCTGATTTTTCTTTTTTTCCAGCAGACCAACTACCCTGGGAAAGCCCACCATCCCCAAAACCTTTTCCATCAACTGTCCAAAAGAGTTGCTTGCAAATTACAGGAGGCACAAAAGCTGCAGACACTTGGCTCTTTATCTTTGAAAGCATTCTACTTGAATTTATCACACTACATGCAAGTCAAACTTTATTTAGCTGAACGAGAATCCTATAAGCCCGCTTTTCCTCACTAGAGAGTGAGCACAAGCAGAACAGCTAGTGCCTTCTTGCTTTACTGAATTCATTATATGAAACCAAAAGCAATGTCATCTTAACTTGAAAGGACTTTTAAAAGAGCTTGAAGCAATTCTGCTGCTGCTGCATTTTTATATTTTGGATTAACTACAAGCCCTCTTAACCCCTCCAAGTTTGTAACAGCACGTACCCATATCCTCTCAAGCTTTCAGAGCAGCCAGCAGTCTCTAAGTTGTTAGCAAGGTGAGAGTTAAAGCACACACCATGTACAACTACTGTAATTTGACTCCCCTACAAGTTAAAGAGGTCCAAGTTTTAGATATTTTTGTCCACAAGAAAGGACCTGCAGAATCTGGTAAATTATCTCAGACATTCCTCATGTCTCAAGTGCAATTTCCCTGATTAATAACCCAGGCTCACAGGGGCAATGAAAAGGTCAAAATCCTACTACAGGCGACAGTGCTAAAATATTATTAAATGTTACCTTTAAAACATTTCCAATTAGCATTAATATAGAAAGATTTCTATCAAGAGACATTCTGTAAATTCGTGATTCTCATCACAGAGTTTTAAAACTCTTTTTCAAACAGGATTTTTTGACTTTTTTTTTTGCCAAGAGTGTATCAGAAGCTATAGAAAACACCTTATCAGCAACTTTCTTGAAATGAAATATTAAAAAAAACCACCCTGCTACCAACAACTGGTTCTGTTTGATGTAGTTTGTCATTTTTCTGGACAGCTGAAAGCCTTAGGCAAATGTGCAGGGAAAAACAGTGAACCATCTCATCCATCTTTTGTTTATTAAACCCTGAGTTTATTCAAGTGGCTTTGAATCCTGAATTACACAAAGTCTTCTGAACCATTCCACACTCATCAATTGAATCTAGGGGGCAGAGAGAACGCCAAATGTCCTTTACGTTTATAAACTTCTGGAGAAAGTATCAGATAACAAACCCTTTCATCTCAGCTCACACAGGTGAAGAAGAGTGAGAAACAACAGCGGCCAGAACTAGATCAGCTCCAGCATGGTGCTACCAAAAAATCCTTGTGAGGTGCTTGATACAATCCCTGCTCAGAGCATCTCTGTCACTCCTGGGCTCTCTTACCCTGCCTGTGGGGGACACCATTCACAAAACAACCAAGGAACCATTAATAAGCACTGTGAAGCTTTTTTCTGACTCCGCTGTGTTTTCAGAGCAACGGCTGCATCTCGGGGACAGCCGTACGTGTGCTGGAGATGAAAGGTTGCCAAGCAGTGCCAAGTTATCTCAGACAAATAGTATCTAGGGGAGATGGAGATGGATGGAGTCACAAGATCAAACTGCAAACACTCCCAGTTCAACACTAGTTTGAAAAGGGCTGTCTTTAATATGTCCATTCACAAAAACACAGGGAAGAGAAAAGCCATTTTTATATACAAAATTTTATTACAAGAGTGCCCTAGAGGCCACTGTATCACTCATTTTCATACTAAATTCAATAAAAATACACCGTTCTTATTTAGATTAAACAGGTGCAGCAGCAAAGGGTTTTGTAGCAGTATTTAAGACCTTGTTGAGAGAATGCCCTGCCCTAATCAAGGCAACCAGCCTAATCGGGAAGCCAACATGGGCAATTTGACTGCCAGTAGATCTAGCCCCAGAGGTCCCATACATCACTGCCTACGTCAGCTTTTCCCCTCCCTTTGCTATCTTTCCTCACGCATTTCCTAAAGCTCAAGTGTATACCAAGACAGTTGAGAGGATGCAATTTGTAATCTCAATTAGGCACAACATGAGGTAGCCAAGTTGATTAAGAAAGAAGAGGCCTAAATTAGCTTACTGTCCCTTTACAAGAATTAATTTCTATTCCAGCAGTGCCCACGGTGGTGTGTTCCGTCCAAACATATAACAAGGTAAACAGATGCACTCAAGAGAAACTGACATTTTTCATGTGGCATGGCAGGGGAGCTGTGTGCCCGTGAGGGTGCATGCACTTCAGCCTACCTGATCCATTAGAGCTTGGTCAATGACAAGGAAAGCACAGCCTTTCCTTCCCTTAAGTAAGACACTAATCTATTACAACTCTACAAGCTAGGGTAATTAATCAAAAGTCTATCATACCATATAAAACGAAAATGGCTCAAAGATGTGCCTGTTCACATCAATTAATTATTAAAGGAGCATTAGCTGAAGCTTTTCACCTGCCATTTAGAAGTTCAGGCTAACATGACACGACACACATACAACCACTGCAGCACAGTCTACACCTCCATTCACCCACCCAGCTACCCCAGTTGTGCCTGTACCTGCTCTGCTTCTGCAGACTGGTTCCAGTACACCCCAGGAGCAACCAGAACCTGCCTGCTAGGGATGCTCAGTATGTACAGCTGGGAAATCACCCTGGGGAGTCAGCAGGTAGCCCCTCAAAACGGCAATCACAACAAGCATTTGCACATGTTTGCCTGACATTTCCTCTGCTGTTTCAAAATAAAGTCCTCAAGCAACAAGGCAAGGGCTTGGTAAAAGGTAGCACAAGCATTCCTAGAAACCACCAACCGTGTTGTTTTCAGCTGTGTTCGTGCTACTGTAATCAATGGAAGCACTTAGCAGTGATGAGCACATACCAGCTAGAAAAAACACCCCATCCTTTATGCCATGGTTGTTATCTTCTTCCAGACCAACCAATGAATCAAGATCACTGACTGCACTAGGAGGTGAAGCACTGGGATGGCTGGTGCTTAATTAAGCTGAAGTAAATACACCCTGGCTCAGGAGCAGAATAGAATCACCTCCGTAGCACATAAACCAAGAGCAGACAAGAGCATAACAGCATCAGACCTGCTCATATTTCTACCACTTATGACCCAAGCTTTATTCTAATTGCACAAATTGAAGAATGATTAGCAGTTGCGCGGACATTAAATGCCCTGCTGATGTAACCAAAACAGATTTGCTTTATTCGGAACGATTACTTAAGGCCATAGCTGTGAAACTAGAATGAATCAAAACAAAAGCATACATTAAAAACACAAAGCATCACCTCATAAATGAGAGGGATGGCAAAATAGCCTAAGTAATACTTTAAAAGCCACACTCTAACATCATGCTTTCTAAAACTGGAGATGCAGGCATCTTTTTCATGAAACACCATAAATCCACTACAGTGGTGTTCTCATCCTTTACAATCTCTAAAGTTAACTTTTATGGATATGAATACTAACAAAATTCACCCCACCTATGCTTTTTACCAGGCTGCTATGTAAGACTTCATATCCAATTTTATGATAATTTGTATTTCTGCTGAGAAGTGTTATGCACAACTCAAGATCAGCAGAAATACTGGGTCAAGTTAGACATCAGCTTCCATGAGCCGTGGGAAGTGAGTGGTAAGTACAAGACCACAGCTGCCTGTGCTGAAACAACTTTACAGCACACTACCTAATAAACTACCTAACAGGCACCAGCACTTCCGGTGTCGTTTGGAAATTAAATAGTAAGCTACAACTTTAAACATTTTTGCCTCACCTCCCATTTCTCACAGATGCTCCTCTTCACAGCTAATCGCCAAGTGGAATAGTGAGAAACTGGGGGACCCCAGACTGACTGCCAGCCAGCCTTTTCAGGCTTCATTTTTAATACCATTACCTATGAATTCATTACATTTACTTGGCCTCCAATCACCTCATTAACCCTGGCAGCAAAGCAAGTAACAAATACAGCTAACAATATCTACTTGATAAGAAAGCCTCACATTCTTCCTTTGCACTTCATCTATAGAGGTAAATCTCGGGAGGTAAGTTTGTAGCTGTTAACCAGCTACTTCCCTCTCCCCACAGAGGAAGAAATTGTGTTTTTCTCTGACAGCAATATACGATAGTATTGTCATTACAGCCGTTTTAGAACAGCTTTAAACTACACTTGTGTTTCAGAACTACCTGCCAGAGCCCTTGTTCAAAACTTTCATCTCTCAATATATTGTTTCAAGGGAAGCTTTTAGTTTCAACTGTCCAAGTCATCAACTATACAAACAAAAACGACACTGAAAGGTAGATGATACAAACCCGCTCACTGCATTCAAAACACAGTTCACAAGCTCCTTCCCTGGGGCCTCCCCAGACTGGATGACCAGATTTTGTCCGTGCTGTGAGAGAGCAGCACAGGGCCATAAAATCTCAGGAAAGGTTCCCTAAAAGCGGAGATGGGCCAGTGCATGAGACCTTGTTAAGCTTCCTCTGCACTGAGATTGCGGCCTCAGCCTCTGTGAGTCCCCAGGTTTTACTTAACTAGCAGATCTCACTACTTCTACTTGACTCCAATAGAGACCTGCTACGAGTTTCTTTCCAAAGGACTTTTAAACACGATGCGCACACATATTCACACATCATTTGTGTGTCTTTTACATCTGTATACACATATTTCTATAAAAATGACACCATGCACGTATTTTCTGGTGAATGCATTGTAATTTTCTTTTGAACAGCTCCAACAGCAGCAGCTCCCTGTTGCGCTTTGCTTTTCCATCTGATGCAGCGGAGCAGAGTGGCTGTTTTCCCAGAAGCCAGGCAGATCCAGAGCTCCAACCCTGCCTTCAAGTGCGAGGACTCTCACAGCCCTGTCAAGTGCCTTCATCTCTCCACCTTGCACTCCCCAACTATAACGTGATAACATTATCTCCCTGACACAATTTAGTGAGAACAGATTTTAAAAACAAGAAAAATAAACAAACAAAATCCCCTATGAAACTCTGAAGAGCAAATACTGCTATCTTGAAAACAGAGATGCTTACTCCAGTTACCAGACTTCTATAAAAACCAAATTAACCTGCAAACATTTTCTGGACTAATTTTCATCTTAAAATTCCACTAAACCTTTAGTTTTAAGTGGAACAAGTTATAATCCCACTTTGGGAGCAAAAACACCGCTGCAAACCATTTGAATTCTAGTTTTTCTAACTTCAGAAAAGCCTAAAAATATTCAGGTTCTCTCTTATAATCCTGCAGCAACAAAAGGTTTTGCTCTAGCAGAACAATGAGATAAGAAATCAAAATAGTCATCTATCCACTGATGGTGCATAAACACTGTATTTATTAGCACTTCCACATACTGATTTTAGACTAACCTCTTTCTCACAACTCTTAACAGCATAAACGACCATTTCAAGAACATTGTCATCCATATGTCACAAGACAAAAGAGAACAAATGAGACATCTACTTCCCTGTGTCTCCTCTGGCATTTAGAAGCTGGCACACAAGGAGGATAATCCAGCTCCTGTGCCTCATCTCACCCCTCAATGCCAAGGCAGGCTCTGGGACAGAGCGAGCACGGGAGCTGCACCGGGAGGTCCTGCCAGTACTCCCCATCCCTGCAGCAGTTCCTCCATTTTGCAGAAGAGGGTCCAGTCGGCACTCATCTTCCTAATTACACACCAACAATTAGCTGGAATCTCGTTGGACTGTGTATGTCACCTGTTAACAGGGCCCCGTGAAAAACGGCTAAAACTGGATGTGGCAGATGGAGCTATATATCCCGTCCATCTCTGGAGAGCAGATTTGTAATGCAAAACACTGAATTCAAGATGAGACCCATGGATACAAGGAAGCAATCAGAACCAAACTGATTAAACAAGACCCAGGTCTCAGCACAGCACACAGAATACTAAATAGAAACAAAGATACCTCGGAGAGGGAAACAAACCACACGCCAAATCATGCACCAGCCCAATCTTCCCTGAACCATGTGGCTCCCTCTTCAGAAAAATCAGATCGTTCTCCTAAAAACTCACCAAGGCCAGAAACATCAGCATCCCAATCACTCCATCCCAGATTCACACAGACAGACACCTCGGGTTCTTGATTTGCCTGTTTTATAACGGGGAGGCCCAGGGCTGTGCTGCTGTGATCCACATGGCCAAAGATAACTGCGCTGGTTGCACAGCCCTCCAGTTCAGATTTACAGTGCCCCAAGTCAGAAGGCCAGTCTGGATTATTAGCCCAGCCTCTCACAATGCCGGGCATATGACATTTCATGCAACTACCACTGTCCTGAGCCCAAATCCTGTTTGACTAGTGCAAATCTGGACTCAGCACGGGAGGAATGCAGACTGATGCCCCAGTACAGAGAGCAGGATGTGGAAGGGATGCACTACTGTCTCTGCCCTCTCACAAGACCCAGAGAGATGTGCTTTGATTCCAGCCCAAGTCCTGCTGGCTCCCGCACCCAGTCACACCTTCTTGCCCTGCTTTTCACGCAGTAATAAAGACCGTTTTTAAATCCTTGCACTGGGAACTGTGCTTTCCCTTACCAACACTGATCTGGCTTCACAGACCTCCCACTCATTTTGCTTAACAGGCTAATGGAAGAGGAGAATTCAACAGACCTCTGAGCTCCTGCAGCCACTCTCTTACAAATACTCCAGTGACACACACATATTTCTCAGCAACACCTTGCTCAAAAAACCATCAGGAAAAGTGTAATTTAGACTTTTAACACTTTGTCTAACGAAGCATAAAAAAACCAACCACCGTTAAAGCTGGTTTTGTTCTGCTTTCTCTCAGCAAAATGCTTACCCCTCAGACAACTAGAAACAACCTCATACACTATTCTGCTGTCTTACACTTCCCTGCTTAAGTGGATGATGTCACACAGCTTTACAAGAAAAAACATACTCTGACATGCACCAAAAAATGAACCAGCTAAGCTATAAGCAAAGGCTGTTTACGTAATGCTTCACAGACACCTTTACACTGCCTGTGCCTCATAGCCAGTTTTGTTTTGAGCTTTTTTTTAACCCAAGGTTTAGAGAGAAAAAAAAAACAACTTTCAAATGCCAGTACAGTGCCTGCCCACTGACTTACCAAACCACGTACTGCCAAGCTGCTGCACAGCTTGAAAGCCTCTGTGACCAAGTGTTTTGGAAAATTCTTGTTAGATGCACACATACACACACAAAAGAGCAATCTAATCATCAAAATATTCAGAGACACGTTATTCAGAGACACTCATGTGGCCTCTAGAAGCATACTTCTTGATCTGTATGAACTGACTTTAGATACAAAAAGATGCTGTGGGGCTTGCCTTCTCCTCTCCTCCCCTGCAAATATTTTCAGGTTTTGGGGGTTTCATTTTTTATTTATTGCTTTTCTCTTAGCTTCACAGAAAGTTTCTGTTATTCCACCAGATTTTATCCCTTTCTGTTTGGCAAATGTTGATTCTCCCTCATCTCCTACGTGTCTCACATGAAACTGCTTCAGCCTCTTTTGTGCAAGCAGAAAAAAAAAATTGTGTACCTTTATCTTACCCCCAAATCAGCTGGTTCAACAACATCAGCACTGCCCAGCCACTAAGGGTTCAGTGTTTAAGTGAACCAAAGAAACTGCAGCCCACTGTCCCTCACAAGCCAAGGGGTAGCAGAGCCCGCTGCCAGGCACTGCCTCATCACTCTAACCCCAAACAAGACATGATTTCTTAAAAAACAGATAAATAACTTTGATGTTGCTCTTTTAAGACATTCCTTAATGCTGAACATGCTGCTCCACTTCTGCATTTCAGAGCTCTGCTACCTGTAAACAGGAGTCGGGACCAGTACACCTTGCAATGCCAAGTTCAGATCTTTGGATGGGAGGTAAAAAGCAAAGTGATATTACAGACTACAGCATGATATCTCTCATATAAACAACTTAAAAATCACCATTAAATGATAAATCTGATCATCAGGAGCATCAAGCACAGCATGACTGTGCTGAGGGAATGGGGAGTTTGTGAAGGTAAGGTGTCTTCTCCTTCTTGAAATTTTTAATAAAAATGTAGCAGTGAGACTAAGTTTATTTTTGTTAAGAAATCTGCAGAATAAAATGATTGCTATTACTATATGCAGGTGCTTTACACATGTATGAGTCTAGTCATTTGAGACTCAGCATAGATCTGCTCTCCAAGTTAAAAAAGCATGTCCCTACTTCTTCTTCAAGAGAGGGCACAATCAGCCAGCTTCCATTTAATATGGACAAATATGATTTCAGCATTATTCATCACTGCAATTTCAATAATGAAATGAAAATTATTCCTCAAGCTAAAAGTTTAAAAATCTAAGTAACTCCGATTGTTTTCCAGTCCTCTAGAAGAAATTAGATTGATGTTCCCCAAGAGATTTAATGGACAACAACAGACCCTTCGCTGCCCATCTCAAAACACTAAGGCACTATTCCTGCAATGACCAGTTGTCTGCTTGAATAATGTTGACAGTAAGATGTAAATGCAGCCACCAGTGCATGCACTTTCTGGAAAAAGCACCCGCAAGATCTCTTAAAGTTGAGAACTGTACCCATCACAAACCTTCACTGCAGAGCCAGTATATCAATCTGTTTTAAAGTTACACCTTTTATACTTCAAGTATTTTGAACAAAAATCTAGAGTTCATCCAAAAAAAACTTTAACTGATAATATCACTGGCAAACCACTAAGAACGTAACTGAAAGCCAACTACCCAATATCTGCAAAGGAGAGGTGGAAAAGAAAGAAGGAATTTTTTTGTTTATGAGACTTGACTTCATTATGCCAAACTCTCAAGTAAAATAGATCAGTACTAGCATTGATACGTTTGAGAGTGCAACCATCTGCTTTCAAATAGCTTAACTTTTACTTCAGTACTTTCAAAACCCACAGCAGGTTCTTTTAAAAGAAGCAGAGGACTCTTGGACATCACTAGGGCTCACTGCTACCCAGGGCACACAGTCCCAAATTTTCACAACAGTCTCTAGAGTGTAACGTAGCATATTCATCTCTGGTAATCGAGGCAGTAATTTGCTTAAGCACATCTTTCAGCAACACTGAGGGCTTAAGCAGTGACATTGCCCCAGTCCAGTCACCTCCCCAGCTGCATCAATAGTTTTGTGCCAAGGATTGGATCAGTCCAAGTTAAAAATAAATAAGAGGGAGAAAAAGAACACAATTCTCTTTGATCTGAAGCAGACTCCCGATTTATTATCCTGCTGCTAGTGACAAAACAGGTTTGGAGCAAGCAGGAGGAGATGGGCAGAGACTGGTGAAGCCCAGATCATCTCTGCAAGAAAGGTTCTATCTACCACAGCAGCCCAATTATTGCATACTGTAAAACCTCTAAAAAAGTATTTCAAGGCAGTGTTTTGATTGATTTTCCTTTGCAAAACCATCTCCCACCTAGGGGCCACAGTTACATTTCAATAACATCAGAAAAAAAAAAAAATTAAAAACCCACGCCCTCTGCAGAAAACAATCTTTAAGGAAAACACCAGCACCCCTCCACAGCCAGAACAGTGTTCTTCCCTCATCATCAACATTTTCAGGAGGTTAAAGCCTTTGCCAGCTTTTCAGAGGAAGAATCTTCTGGTAAGTGTTGTGTTTCAGCAAATCACTTTCTATTTCTCTTTCAGATCAGAGTCACTGCTGCATGCTGCCTCACCTTTTACGAGAAACTTAATAAAGAGACTGCAGTTTTCAGAATCTAGAGCTCAGCTGGACCAAGTTCCTTCAAGCAGCACATGTGATAAAGATCTATTAATGAGGATAGCCCCTCTTCGAAAAGATACCTTTGAGGATTTGTCTCCTTTCTCAGCCAGACCAAAGGCTGTGTCTGTGCCCTGTCCTTCGAGCTGGGAATCACGACTCATGGCAGTGCAGAGGCAAGACCGGACCTGTAATTCCCTAACAACTGGGGAAAACCATGGAGAACAACCCATGGAGAGTGGATTAGATTCTCAAAAGTTCTTTAAACAGTTTCCCATTTATTCTGGGAAGTGGTTCAGAGCAAACTGTTCATCATCAAACTCTGACAAGAACAACATGAGGTGGCACATGATTCACATCCAATCCTTAGATGTTGCTTTCTAGACAAGTGTTCAAGGCAACAAGGCTGCATCCTACCAAAATGCTCATTTATATTAAGTTTTAATAGAATGCTAATGATAATTAGGGCTCCTATCCTACTTCTCAGACCCTATAAATTACTGGTCAAGATGCAAAAAAAAAAAAAAAAAAAAAGCTGTTTTTTAAACTAAACTTGGAGAATATTTTATTTCTCTCCTCCTTTACCAAGTAATTAAATAGACAGATCAGAGGCTCAAATTTCAGCAACAGATGCTTTATTTTAAAGTCTTAATTCTTCCTGGCAAAACTCTGATATTTCATAAGATTGTCTTATTGATCAAAACAAGAATACGTATCCCAGGTAACTTTTGTTTTGAAATAATGAGATTGTGATCTGACTTACATCATAGTTGTTACTCCTATATCACCAATGAGCACAGTCTTTCATTAACAGCTTCTGAAATCCTTTGTACAATCTGGTTCTTCAGCACTGTGTGGTTTATTCACAGTGGCACCAAAGTGTCTCCTCTTAAAATGCCATTCCCAACTCAAAACTGTTGTCATGTATTTAAAAACTACACAAGGAAAAGAAAACAAACTGCACTGTACAGCTTCCTTGCACTCCATAACTGACTTAGTAATTTCCATAAACCCCAGTGAGAACTTACCAGCTTGTCAATCTATACTCTTCCACACAGCAGATTTTGGGAAAATGCTTTGAAAAGGCTGATTTACTAATTCTGCCCTAGGTACCACTTCAGTAGCAGATGTCATCTAGCCCAAGAGAATCATCTCATTTAGAAGAGCAAAATGCAGCTACAAAGCTAGTCTAAATTTAGATCCACTACCAAGGAAGGAACATTTATGAGGACATGGGAAAGGCCTGTGTTACCAGTACAGATGCAACCCAAATATCTCATCTACACCAACATAAGCTGCTACTAGGTGTAAAATAAAATATTGAATTATGGATATACACAGAGCCTACTATATCTTGGTACGATTGCAAGAAACTCCATTAAGGTCATAAATACAGTGATAGCTGACAAGTAGCTCAACAGAAGGATAGATGTTCTCCCAGTAGGAGAAAATGCTCTTAACAACTACCTGTGGGATTATGAAAATAGGCTACTTAAGTATCTGCTGCTATTAGTGATACTGTTCTGCCTGCCAGATCTGCGAGACTTTTCATTTTGAATGCATGCTCAGAATGCCTTTTCTTTTATCAAGGGAATATAAACACCAATCTTTGGGGAGCACAAAAAGCCATCTCCCCAGCATGGACAGCAGAGACTGTCTGAGACACTCACTAGCCCAGGAGGAGCATTAGTAACTTGTGGTGTCAGCACGTTACAGGGGACACAGTCACTAAATCACTACAGCTGTCAATTGTGAGTGCAAGTGGCATGGACACGGGTGTCTGAACACAAAGACATCTCTAACCCAGGGACTTCACCAACCACACAAAGGAAAGGAGATTAAGTGTCCTGGGAAGCAATGAAGGAATCCTGCAAACACCACTGCTGAAAGTGTTCAAAGAAAGAAAATTCTGCCTAACCATCACATGTGATTCTTTTCCCTAAAACTACACATTTTTCTCACATTTGTACACTAATTTGGCTTTTTTTTTCTTTACTTGTGAAGGAGCTACCATATTCAAGTATTTACGGAACCTACCATTTTTCTCACTCTTTCACCCCTGCCATGTCACTGTCACAAAACTCTCTCTTCATTCCAAAAATACTTTATACAACCTTGTTGGGTTCACACGAAGACTTTGAGGACCACCAATAAGATAAAGGAGCACAAGATGCATCCACTAAACCAAAATTACAGACTGCATTTTGGGTTTCTAGAAAACAAAGGTTTGAGTGATTAACACGTAACAATTTCTAAAATTAAATAATTGCAGAGAAACAGTGCTGCTTAAAGAAACTGAGAATTCCATGCTACCAAAAATTAGAGGTAATTATAAGGTGTATGTAAAGGGCACAGCATTCAGAGTGTTAAATCACCTTTAATTATGTTTTCTGGATTTGTAACAGTGACATTTGAATTCCTAACACTGCACTGATACACCACGTTAAATCAAACATGCCAACAGCTCTATTCTGAATCACCTTGAAGGCTTGCAAAACAGAGCTGTGTTTGAACACATTTATCTTTTCCCTTACACTCTTTCAGCTATTGAGTGAGACCACAATGTATACTTCTGGAATCATAATTGGTCACCAAAGCAACAGCTTGGATGCCAAAAAGCAGGATTTCAACTCGACTGCACAGGGTGGGGGAGAGAAAAAGGTGATCACAATACCTCCATTGTAGCCTTGATCCTGTGACTCAGACCCTCGGTTAACTACAAGTCGTTCATGCACTGAATCCAAAATGAGTAACTGTGAAAGCAACTGAAAACAAGACTTTGGGTTTTTTTAACATCTGTTCCTCGTACTAATGGCCTTTAAAGGGTCTGGGCATTAATCCTGGACAGCAACAAGAGAGATGAGAAAGATCCCTGGCTAGATTTTCTTCTAAGTGGGCAAAAAAAAAAGGTTAAGAAGAAAATATTTCCTCTTTAATAAATTCGCTTGAAGTTGTCAATTTTCTATTCATTACCAACCCCTAGAAAAGGAGGTCTGCATCATGGTTAGTGCACAGTACTGACAGTAGATCTGGAGTTCCTTCACCACAAGGAAAAACCAGACATTTACACACCAGAGGCCTTTTCCTATGTTGACAGCAAATTGTGGCTGTATGCATGGTGAAAAAATACCCATTTTCTCATAATGTTATAGCTTAACCTCTTATAAAGAGCTGAGGTTTCTTTCCAGCTGACATTCCGCTGTAAGAGGACTGAGATGGGATATTTGTTTTCAAGTCTTTTCCCCCTTCTTAGTGATGCCCTTTTCCTCCTGTACTCTAAGGCAGCTGTTTATCAGGTTTCACCATTCAGCTAAAAGTGGCTAAATTAAGGAATTTCCTTTGCTTGCCTCCTCTGTTTTAAAGGTGTTACATTACTCCCTTTGCAGTTTGTGGTTCAAGAACTGCAGCTGTTAGAAAAAAATATGTTTATGCACATAAACACATTATGAAAAATATTTATGTTAATTCAATTGTGACACAGAATCCAGTCCAGCTAGAGCACCAGTCACTATGGCTCAGCTGTTGCAGAGCTGGCAAGCCCAGGGCTGAGGATGAGAATGTTTCAGCAGCACTTTTCCTGTGTGCCCACCGTGCCAAAGTACCAGCACACTTGGACCACCCCATTGCCTGAGCAGCAGCAAATACTCTTCTCCATCAAACCCATCCAGATGCTCTGCTGCTGCTGTTAGGATGTAAGGAGGGATGAAGCGAGACAGCAGTGCAGGGGAAAAGCATCCCTCAAGGCAGAGGTCAGGAGCAAACTGGGCACACAGAAAGATAAAGACCAGCAGGGCTGGGCAGGGAGCTCCAGAAGCAGCAAGGCCCTGCCAACCCCTGTGCCCTGCTGGCTGTTTTCACCACTGCCCTGGGTGCAGTGAAAACACTGTCTTCCTAAGGAACTCAGGCTGACAGTACAGCTTTGTGAAAGGCGTCTAGCACACAAAGTATGCACTCCCAAAACCTCCAAGCAACTCCCAGCTGCTCCTTTCAAACCTGCCACTGACACGTGTCATACATTTCCTCTGTTTCACACATAAGAAGGGCGCTGCAGACACACGGCATCAAACTGATGCCGCAGCAGCAAAAAGCTCCTGCTGTAACAGTTCAAAACAAGAGTAAGAAAGATGGTTTGTCACAAAGTGACCAGTGTTAACCCTGACTGCCACAGAAATTTCAGGCACTAAGGAACAATACAAAAAATTAAAAGTCAATCTCTAAGGATTTCAGAAGTGAATTGCCCACAGTTTTGCCTCTCTGAGGTTCCTAGATGTTGAAAGCACTCGGCCTTAACTAGCAGAGCAAGACAAAAAAAGCAAAGCCTACTAAGTATCTCCATAACAAATCTGCAAGATTTGTGGTATGCACTGTAGGCAAAAGGCAGGTTAGGCTGGGATTTCTCAGTTTTTACTTTGTGATGACCTAAAAAAGATCAGAGTTTTACCTATATAGATAAGACAACATGCAATTACCTCACTCATATGAGTAACGCTTAATAAAGATTTGATTTGACCTCATTTTAGCTACATTGGAGAAAGGCATCTCAACATCAGTAATAACAAAACAGTTAACACCAGCACTGAAATGCTTCTCTATCCACCAACCCTAAATACCTTACAGTCTGCAAATGGGATGGTTTTATTGTTTTTAAATACACACAGGCACGTATTTCTTAATTATACTTTAAACCAAGAACAAAGGTTACACATATGCTCTCAGCAAGAGGCCGCTACCCAGTCACTATGTTCTGTAAACAACTCCCATCACTTCAACCATTACCAGTAGACCTTTAGACTTCTGCATCTCTTGGCCCCTTTCATATTGGAAAAACATCATTAAAACAGATTGAAACTGCTATTCCAGTCAGACCACTTATCTAATGCTTAAAGAAAATATGTACCTACAGTGCTCTCCTTCAAAACAAATGATAAAATTGACTGTTATTTCAGACTATTAATCTTGGAAAAAAATATTCTCTCTAATCAGAGACTACTAAATCTACTTACTCTTCTATTAAAACTATATATTTGCATAATCACAGAACTGCTTCAAAGAAGCATTTTCAGGATGGATACACAGAGCACTCATATGTGTTCATATATGCTGAATTAGATTAAATAACTTCAATAAGAAAAGAATGTACATAAAGCACAGTTTTACAATTAACATCTGATTTATCTCTTTTCTGTAAGATGACATTTAAGCTATATGCATGTATCAGAGCCCTTTATCTCACAATGCCATTTTTCCCCAAAGCATTCATGTCTCACTTGAATAAAATATCAGCACGCAAGGGGCTTGAAACTGGCTTTACCTGCAGCAGACAATTCCCAGGCTATCAATTTGTAAAAGCATTGGAAAAGCAGTAAGAACAATATTGACAGATGGGCTCTCCCACACTTTCCCTGCAAAAGCCTCTGGTCTGGAGCCATCATCCCCACAAATTAGTCTTTGGAGAGTTAGAAGATAACTATCCATTTCAGTCTTTCAGACTTCCAAAAAGTGGGCATGGGGTATTTCAAGTTCTGGGGTGGGTTTTGTTGTTGTTTCCCCCACCCCCTTCCCCTAAAGTAAGTGAAATTTTGACCATGCTTTCAGGAAAAGATGAATTTAACCATCAGCACAATTCACTTCTTTCTCTGGAACTTCAGTAACATTCACGGTTTTTACTCAGTGTGTAAGATATCCACAGCTGTTTCCAGAATTTTGATGATACAACCCATGGGCGATGCTCATCCACAACCAGCACCTTGGGTGTTTGGCCATGGAAGCTTTGGCAAGTCTGGGGACCCCAGCGTCACCAAGCCTACGTTTTTGGTTTAAATCACTTTTATGTCATTTGCATTCCCTCTTTATATCTGAAGGAGCAGACACAGCTTTGGGTCTTTTTGTAAAAAGGCCCTGCTGTAGCACTACAAAATTAAGGACGAAAAGAATACCAACTCAATTCAACAGGACAATATCTGTCCTACTTACAATTCTCAGGAGGAAGGCAGGGATGTATTCACGGAATGGAGCTGTCCACTCCCACCTTATCTGTGGACTGTGATTTTAACCTTGAGCCTATATTTAAATTGAGGGCTCATATTAAACAGTAATGGGCACTCCCAACCTCAAGACATCAGTGTCCTCAGCAGCAGAAGGTACAGCACGTCTGTTGTCATTACCAGGTGTGCTTTAATTACTGCTATTACCTGCAGCCAGGGAAGGGCTGCAAGGCAGCTACTCTTCAAAGAGAAAAGGCAGCACAGGGCAGCAGAGATTACTCCAGCAACTGTAAATACTTTGCCATCTGCAGAGTCACTGGAATTAAATAACCAGTTTGAAAATGCTCATTTATTCCTCCCTGGCCACACCATGCATACAGGCACCTATGCTGACCATACTGCCACGGTACCCTCAGCACCTCCACGCCTGCCTGATCCATGGGCCACACAAAGTAAATACAAAGAAATGTGAGCAGCGGCACACTCATGGGTGGAGCCAAGGCTCATCTACACATAAAAACAAACAATACTTCAACCAACTGTTATTTTTATCCATATGTAAACAGAACCACAGAGAGAAAGTAAATCTTCTGCCTTGCTCTTGCTGTAAGACTACAAGAAGAGAATTATCTAGAATGGCAAAGGAAAGTTAATTTCTTAACAGCCAAGCTGAAAATCCAAGCCCTGCACAGAAGGTGGGCTGAAGCACACTGGACCATAAGACACCCAGCCATGGGAAGGGCTCCTGCAGATAGAACTACTTCCAATCAATTAGGCCACTGTATAATGGATACAGCTGCCAGTGTCTGCTCTGATGCCAGGAAGCAGTGGAGGGTTTGGAATCAACACTGGATCACCAGATCTCTAGGCAGTGCTAGGGACTGCATTGAAAATGCATATGGCTTTCCAAAAAAAGGTGTAAACATTTCTGAAAAATTCTACAGTATGGTACCAGGACAACCAACTAATTCAGTGGGAAAAGGTCATGGCAATTCAGCATTTTGGAAAAATCCCACTTTAGTCTCTGTCCTGGCAGTGGACCAAAAGGCAGCAAGTGGTGTCTTCCAGGCCAGGAGACGGAAGAAGACCCATCCCTACCCCATGCTGTGGGCAGCAGGAACTTGCAGCCAGCAGGGGCTGGGGAAGAAGGTGCCATGGCCAGGGCAGCTCCAGGGACATCCAGAGGGGCGAGAGCTCCCGGACCATTAAGGGAAGACTTGCTCTTGCCACCAAAATTAGCATGTGTTAGAAAACTGAGATTCAGAGACTTTCTCCTGTTTCTGATCAGGGATCAGGGGTTTTTCTCTTCAGTGGACACATGACTCGCTCTGATCTGATTCAGCTTTTGAAAGGACAGTACAAAGTCCCGACTTCCAAACAAGTAAGTTTAACAGATCTTCTGTACTTCAAAGTAGGTGGTTAAGCTACAAAGAATTATTCATTCTCCAGTTGCTGGCCACTGTCATTCCTTTAACAGTGGGATACCCATCTAACACACACAGACATCAGTATGCATTAATTTAATCCACAGGTCCCTCTGCCCCTGGATAAAAGGCCAACTTTAACCCTACGCTGCTGCCAGAAGGACAAGAAAAGCTCTGGAGGAGCAATGGAAAGAACTTGTTTCTCCACCTGAAAGCACCCATAATTAGGGAGTGATGGATGTCGCTAGTAAAAGTGAGTGATGTTTTTCCGGAGCTCTCTCATCTGTAACTGCACTGTTTTCAGATAAAATAACCCTTTCTGCCAGGCAGTGTCATGAATGTCTACAGCAAATCAGTCACTGCTATCTAGAAAAAAATATTACATTTTTGTCATAATATCTGTAGTGTACATTGTAGCAGCCCTTCTTCATTCTGCGCCTCATCAGTAAGGGTCTCCACCCTGGCAACAACAATAATTGATGCTCCTAAGACAAACAGATAAATTGAAATTTTCAAAAACCTCAATCCCATTGTACATGTTGCAGAACTCCTTTTGAAAAAACACCTTCTACAACAGCGTAAAATCATATTTACCATCTGGAGTTAATGACTATCAAGTAAAACTCAGGAGGAAGACCAGCTCGCCACTCCTGCATGCTGGCCTACAAAGCGGAACCACCACAAAGGAACAGCTTGGAAGGAACTCAACAAGATAAGCGGGATCATTTCCAACTCGGACACCATAAAATTTCACACTGTAACAACTTCATTTACAAGACTTTGACAAACATTAAACAAGGAGAACAAATATCTAACACAATTAACCAAGATTACACATACAGCCTAAAGTATCCCTGCCACTGTGCAAGTGCCAGGAGAGACTGTCCCAGCAGGGAAAATGGGGCAGATCTCTAACTATGTGACCCTACAGATTGTCACAGTACCACAGAAAATAACCCCTGGACTGCCACACCTCTGAACAAGGTGGCTTTGTCAGCTTTACAGTACCACTTCAAAATCAAAACAAAACGAAGAACCCCATCGACATGATTAAGAAATGGGACAGATGAGCTAGACAGACCCCAAGCCTTTGGGAATGCTTTATGTCATCCCTGTCAAGCAGCCTGGCTATGTTTTTAACTGATTAAATCAGAACTTGACAGAAATCTTAGTGTCAATTTCTCAATATTCTAATAAGTGCATGGATTTCTTGCTAAGGTTCATGCAATAGATGACCATTTTGATGACAACACACTCCCATTCTACAGGTCACCGTACAAAATTCAATGAAGCTTAAGACAGAGCTAACGTTTCATTACCTAAGACCCATTCTTCATCTTTAAACATAGCCAATGTATATTAATATTTAACCACTGCATGTTAGAGATTACATATCACTATTACAAGCTCATAGCTATTACTTTTGCAAAACACTAAGAAAAAAATAGATGCTGATATCACCAATCACATGTTTTCTATTTATTGTGATGGGAAATAATCAGCTTCTCTGATTAGGTACATGTTTATTATATTATAAGGCAACAATTTCCTTCAAGCACCCAATCCAATCCGTGTGCTTGACACAAACGTTTCTTAAAGGCTATGAATTTAATCACCTGCGTCCTAGAAAATACACTGGTGCTTCTAACAAAGAAAATGCTGAAGCACTGAAGAAATTTAAACATTTGATTACATTGTTTCCTCTTGACACCTGATTGAGAAAACGAACATTTTTACGTTATTAAGAGACACTAAGGGAAGCAATCCCAGTAGTATTGGCCCTTCTGAACTGTTGATTAACATTACCTGAAGAAGCACTGCCACTCACCTGAGACACCTATCATTCAAAAATTTCATCTCTGAAGATAAGGAGGAAGGAAGTAGCTTATTAAAACTCTGAATAAAGCAGGTGGGAAAGGACCTCTGCGTGTCCAAATCCATGCCCAAAGCCGTAGTAACTCTGAAGTCAGACCAGGCTGTCCAGAGCCTTGCCCAGTTGATTTCAGAGCACCTTCTAAAATGGAAGTACCACAAGTTCTCTGGACTGTTGCTCAGTGCTCTTTCACTCTGAAGCTTGCTGCACCCTGTGCACTTTCCCTCTTTTCCTTTCCTTGTGCTCCCCAGGAAAAACTGGACAGTGCCATCACCCCATCCACCTGCCCACGGCAGGTGACCACGCTCAGACCCTCCCTTCCCCAGGCTTGGGAAGCACTGCTCCCCTGGTCCCTGCTCACACATCTGCTCCAGTCCCCAGTCACCCACACATCCTTCTGCCTGACTCATCTGCTTTCGGCACCTTGCTTGACTTGCCTTCCTCATACTTGTGACCACCGGTGGGATTCAAGCTTTCCCATGAACTAGAACCACCTCTTGTCTATCCCTTGGCCTAGATGGCAACTGACCGCTTGGTCTCCTCATCCACAGGCTGGTCAGACCCAGCTCCAATATCCCCTTCTCATCCCAGTCCCCAGCCACATCCAGGGATACCTTCAGTCAACCCACGTTCCCTGATGCACCATCCTTGCAGCTGGACACAGCACCATGCCTGGGGTTTCAGCAGCACCATTACCTTTAATTTCAGTGCTGGGCACACACTCCAGGTGCAGCTTGTCCTCTCTGCAGCTGTCGGCTTATGTATAGGTGGTGATCCAGCGCCTGTCCCAAAGCACTCTTCCCGTGCTGTGCAACCCTGCCACGTCCTCACCACGCTGTATTTCCTCATTTCAACTCATTAAGTTGTAAGCTGCAGATTTCCACATGCCTTTTCAATCTACCATAGCCATTTAACTCTGAACTGTGCTTCACAGTGCTTGAGCCCCACTCAGTCTGGACTTACTTGCAGATTTAGTTAGTATTCCCTTGTCCACACCAGTAAAGAGAACAGCAAATAAACCTCAGCCCAAGACAAACATGGGTGTATTCACACAACTCCTCGTGCCATCACCCTTCCTCCCCTGATTTTCACAGTAAATTATGGGTAACTATTCTTCAAATACAGTCCTTAACAATTATTTGTTTACCATATAACTAAATACATATATTTCCTTATTCCACAGAAATGCCACAGGAGGTTTTATCAGAAATTACAGAACTCAAGGTAACATCACAGGTACTGCAATTCCCGAGTCCTTATTTTTTTATCCTCCAGACTCCTAGGAACTGATTAAAAATTTTGTTTCAATTCTCTAAGCATTGCAGTTAGACTAACAAGTCTGTAATTCCCTGGATCTCCCTTTTTCAAACTGAGGTAATGCCTTTGCCCTTTTCGGTCCTCCAGGACCTCTCTTGGCCTTCCCAATTTCTAAAAGATAATTGTAAATGGTTCAAAGGTTGCTTGGCTAGTTGCTGATGTACCGTAGGGCAAATTTCATCAGGCTCTGCCTATTTGAATACACCTATCTTATCTCCTTTTTCTGATCTATCCTTTTCCTACACTGCACTTTACTCCTATCACCTTGTTTAAATTAATTTGAATTAATGTGAAGACAAGCTCAAGCAATACAAGAGCTACATGATATCCATTTAATATTTTATCTTTCAGCTATAATGTTAGCAAAAAAACAACTCCACACTATTCATGCACCACCACTATGGCCTTTTGGAGATACAGAAGAACATTTAGAAAGATTGGTCTGAGCTAGACTGAAGATTGCAAATGGTTTAGACCAATCCTCAAGCTGAGGTGTCTGAAGGGAAAACACCAAGAAATGTCAATGAACTCCCTGTCTGTGAAGGAAGATTTAAAGAGAAATTTTAACTGCATTTTAGAAAGGACTCTTTCAATGACTAAATCAGCCTGGTTTTGTTTTATAAATTTAAAAAAAAGGATAAATAATCCAACACTTCCCCAGTAGATAAAACATTTGATAATTAAATGCACAATTTCCTGTTGCCTAAGTTATCCAGCACTGATCATTGCCAGGGGTAGGGTACTGAATTAGACTGACCACTGGTCGAAACCAGCACAGCAAGTCTCACTCCGCCATGAATACTGACAGGTATCTTGAAGCACATTATGATTTTAATGCATCCTCCTGTTCTAGCCATAATTCACCTTTCATCAGCTGGAAATTACCATCCTCATGGCTGAGACATGGCAAGATACTACAGGATCATTGCTAGTCTGCTTCTATGCAAAGCAAAACAGACAGCCTTAGATCATCCTCTGTGATTTTTACTTTGTTTTTCAGCTAAATGAACTAGACGTGGTTGTGTGCTGTTACCACATTTCAGCTGAAGCACAGTACCTTCTTAAACTGCTTCATTTCCATCCTCAAAGACACATCAAGGCTCTGTTCTGTGATCCCCTAGGCAGAAGATGCAATGTTAATGGAGATTCTGGCTGTCACTTTTCAAAGAAGTTAGTGATTTGAATGCCTCGATTTCTAGTGTACGCAACTTGAAGTATTTTAAAAGGTTCAATTTTCAAGAAATGATGAACACTCAAAAACTGCTGGCTGGTGGTTCCCACTCCACTTGGTGTTTAAATCCAGAAGCCATTTTACCTGATATTTCTACCTAGAAAATCCTTTTGCAAGACTAAAACCCTAGTAACTAGTCAAAAGAAGGGGGGAAATAGTCTTCTTTTGCTTGCTGTGATGAAAATGCAACAAATCCATGCATTCTTCCAGTTACCCAAAATACAGCAGCCTACCCTTGAATATGGATTGGTGAATATTTTCTTCCAGAGTGATACACTGAAAACCTTCTCTCACAAAATACTATAATCAGCTTTCAGTGAAACTTACTTTACTGGACATAATATAAAGCTTGATTTCCAACACTGTCAGACCAGAAAACTCATCCAGTATTTCCAATTCATATATTGCTGGTACTTGTCCCTACTGCAAATGCCACCATCAGTAATCCCTGTCTTGCTGCCTGCCTCCCCTGAAAAACAGATCATAATTAGCAAAATCCCTGGATCTCATCCTTGAGTTAATGATGAATAAAAACAAGGTATGAATAGAGAGAACAGTCGGAACAGTGAAATACTGGTAGTCTCTGCTGCTGTTCCTTATTCCACTAGTGGAAAAATTCAGACTCTATTTTAGTCACAGGAGTTTGGTGTCATGCAATTGTTCAGTCACAGCTCAGCAAACCTCATTATTTTAGGCCTCTTTAGAAATCCAGAGTTTTGCCCGAGAGTACGATCGGATGCGTATCCGCTCGGTGTGGCACTGTGCCCCAGGAATGGCACAGCTGGTGCTCGTGCCCGGCACGGCCCCGGGAGCTGGCACAGGCACCAGGAACCCCAGCACTGTGACAACTCACTGCTTTTTTAATCCATCACCCCGCTGGGCTCTACTTCAAACCCACAGTTTAACCAATACTGGCTGGTTTCAGTCAAGCCTATGCTGATAGTAGACAGAACGAAACCAAGTTAATTAGAGTTAAATGTAGCCTCAAAGGAGAACTCAGCACCAAAACTCCTTATGCACATTAACTTATACAGCATGTATTTTTAATGAGTTCAGCACTCGTCTCGAGTTTAGGAAACACACACATGGGGTGGCAGCTATTCAAAGCCGTTGCGCCAGAGCTCCAGCAAGTGCTGACTCTGCGAGATGACAAGGTTATGTTGCCAGTTATGGAGATTCTACCTTTATTGCACAACCCTCAGATACCTAAATTTAAATTAAATAGGTGAAGTGACAACACAAAAGCCACCTACCGATATACTGATCATAAAATAGAAAAAGAAATTAAAAAGACCAGAGGGCTAAAGCTCATGTTCAATTTTGCAAATATGGTTAAATCTTGTAACATCTCAGGCATCTCCTGAGCCTCTTTTTCATAAATAAACTTCTGAAAATATACATCCCTGTAGACAGCTAAAGCAAACACCTTCAAAGCTGAAGGGAATTTTATGAGTGCAAATTTGGAGCTTTAAACCCCACTCTTCTCTCTCCACATGCATTCTCCAACACTCATCATGTGAAGCCAGGTAAATGGCCAGTAGTCGTGCCCTTTGGGTTCCAATATATTAAAGCAATCCACTTATTTGTGAGATAAAAGGACCTGCAAAGACTCTTAAGTCCAAAAAATATATAGTCATATATAAATACGGCTGAACTATGCCAAAAAATTCTGCCAATGTCCTTTTGAGCCTGTCATCTAAATATAGCCAGAAAACACTGTTCACTGGATTACAGTGAAGAGTAAGGGGTAACTCGCTGTTTTGCATTAATTATTAGTATGCTCTGGCCAATGTGGCACTAACACAATTAAATCACTTTGACTCATGTAAGTTTTGTGCCAACATTTTGTAGAAATACATAACCTCTATTACTGAAAACAACCCTTCAATTAGAATACGGTATTGCAACACATTTTCCAAAATGTAAATAAACTAAAGAATAAAAATGTTCTAAGTATTATAAGAGGACAATGTGACCCAATGACAATACCAGAAGTCAGAATGAAAAAAAACTCAGTTTCATGTAAAAATCTTAGTTTCAACTTTGCTTTCAGTGGTAATGCTGCTTATATAAAAATCCCCCAAACCATGACCACATAGATATACAGCATTTCCCTAGCAATAGCCAGTTCAAATGAAAAATCTTAACTTTGTTTTTCTTCTTTTAATCTTTTCAAACAGTATTCACTTTATTAAATTTCTCAACTTCATGACTGTAACATTCAAACGGATAGGTGTTTTTGTATATTCCTGAAAATGCAACCATACAAGGATTTTAGTTTAAATGAATGACAAAAGACTGCTTCAGGATACAGTGCTGTCTCAAAACTCCTGAAAACTTAATCTGTATTCTGTTAATCTAGGTTACAGTTTATCTTCAGGGGTTCTCCTGTAACATCATTCCTTGATGCTTTAGATTCAGCCTGACGTGATTGAAAAGGCTTCCTTTTCTTTTTTCTACCATTCATCCACTTTGTTCCCAGGCTCCCCTGTCCCCTACCCCCAAATCATTATTAAGGAAATTATTTTAAAAGAAAACCCTACAGAGATAAACTGCAACATAGAACAGGGAGATTCTGCCCAATTTATGTTCAAGAAAGCTGATTTACTTTAGAAGATATTATTGCGTGCCACTCAAACTGTACTTTCAGCCACATTTTTTATTGACTGAGTCTGTCATCTTTTCTTTCTTAAAATCTGAGTTTACTTTAAGAATGACAGAAGACTTTCTCAGGGTCAGCTGAAAGCATTCATAACTGCACATACCATAAAAGAAGTGCTATAAAACTGAGAAGCCCTCAAGGACAGCTGTTTTGCTGAGGAGCTGCATGACCAAGCTGCCGCCTCAGCTCCTGTGTAATGTCACTTCTCCTGATTCAGTTCTGTCACCACATAGTGCCCTCCCAGGGCAGTGGCCACCTCCGAACTAAGACTGCTCTAGGATGCTTCCAAGCATAATATAAAACAAAATGCAGATGCTTAGTTAAGATAATTCAGATACTGTCCAGATTTCCAAGTCAGCCCATCAGTGGGATACACTCGGCCCTGATGCCCACTGCCAGCCTGGCTTCATGCTGACAGCTCCATGGAAGAGGTGAGCCTGCAAGGAAGCTTGTGGGGAACTGGGAATCTGAGCTGTCTGCACCTCTGCGTACCCAGCACCCATTCATGTCCCATCTCCTGAGCTAAGGGAGACGGGGATGCAGTATTCGAACTCTGCTCTTCAGTGGGCACAGAAGCCCAGAGCCTTCCTGTTCACCCTCCTGCCTGCACCCAAATGCAATCACACTGGCCCAGGCTTAGCTCTGAGAAAAAACAAGCATGCCACACACCACACCAACACATTCTTCCCTGCCCTGCTGCTGTGAAACACAAGGTTTCTGAAAGCAGCCCTCCCATTGCGTTGTCTCTGCGTAACCTCTCAGGCGGCACATCCCAAACCCTGAGCACCACACCTCCAATTGCACCTGCCCCTGCCCAACCCAGCACCAGGTGCTGGCAGGATCTCCTCCACAAGGCTCTGAGTCCAAAAGCCCAGGAGCAGCTTTCTCCCCGCCCCAGGACCACATCAGCAGTACTTTAAAAGACGTATACACAAAGACATATCTACCGTATATGCCTCTATCTCCACTTAATCAACAACACCCGTTCCTCATGTTTGAGAAATCTTGCTTGTTTCAAGCATCAGCACCTTAGCTAACGAATTTTTGCTACTCTTCTACACTCCACACATACTGGGCTCAGTAACATATAGCCTAATTGACTGTTAAGGTCACTGGCCAGCTCCTTAATCTTATTTAGTACACTTTGAGACAGTTCATGAGTCATTAGGGCCTCATTCTTGGGGACAGAAGGACATGTAATACTCACTAATAAAGAGCATAAATGTGATCTAATACGTGTATTTTACAGATTGTGAAATTAGAAAGATAGCACTAAATATTTCCTTGCGATGTTATATTTTTAATAACGATGATTTTAATATACAATAAAATATTTGTCAGAGCCTGCTGGTGAATTCCTAACTTATAACATTGCTGTAACTCTACAAAAATTCTTTAAGTAGTGAAAGTCACACTTTAAATACCATCTTGAAGAGAAAAAGGGCTCAAGGGAGACCTAACTTAAAAATTACTTACTTGGAAGGGGGAAAAAAAAAGAGACATTTTTCAAGCTCTTATTCACGATATTTGATTTTATGATCTAAATTGTAATTCAGTGCACGCACGTGTCAGGAACTTTGCAATACTTTTGAAAGAGATCGGCATCACTAATCAGGCACTGAAATCCAATTTCTGGGAGAATCTGGGAGCTCAAAGCTGCACATTTTAGCTGGCTTGGAAAGATCTTTGAAAAATAAAGTTAAACAGTAATTATACATAAGTGTGCTTGAGAAACTTTACACCTGTCTTGACATGAATCGGATCTTTGCATGGATGATGAAATTCTTGGCATTGCTTTAGGTGATTGGGATGGCATTAGCCTAGGCAGGGTAAGAATTCAAGAGCCACAAGCCTAGACAGGTAGGATAAAGGAGTTACTGACTCAAAAAGGCACGGCAGCTTATCTTGGAAGTCTAAACATGCTAATCATTTAACATAAACAGATCTGCTGATATTTTTAGAAAGGAATTTCAACTCATAAGTAACAATGTTAAAAAAAGGACACCAGTATCCCTAATCATATTTTCCACAGGTCATCCCAGCTCCTTGCAGATTGTTGCTATTAAAACTCAGACAAAATTAAAAAAACCCAAAGAAGTAAAAAGAGGAAGAAAGAAAAAAAGCCAGAGACGGGTAGCTGGTTTTGGGATTAGGACAATAATGAACTTGTTGGCAATCAGTGTTTGACTGCTGGCTATGCTACAAGACTTCTGCAACCTTTGCCTCCCTCTGCCTCAGTTCCCAGTCTGTAAAACCAAGTGATAATGTTTCCTTACCTCACAGGAACGTTCTCAGAATAAATCCATAAATGCCTGGAAGACACTGAGACACCACTGTGACAGAGGCCATAAAAACACCTAGGGGAAAAACAAACAGCATAAGAGTAAGTGTCATGAGTGCCCAAAACAGCAGAGACATTCACAGATTAAAGGTAAAGCAAAGATTAAAATTTTGCTTAATAACACGAATTCTCCACCCTGGGGAAGAAGCAGTTCAGTTCAGCACATATTCCCAAACAGACACTTTCAAAACCAAGACAGCAAGGGACATTTTCCCCTTTTCTCCTTGCACATGACACAGTCATGATAATCCACCACCAGATGCAAGCACGAAAGATGTTTACAGATCATTAGCATAGCCCTCCATGACAAGCATCACAACCAAGAACCCTGATCACAGCAACAGAGCCCCGCATACTGACAATGCTCTTCCTCAGCTTCCACATCCAATTCTAACTGTAGAGCTGAGCTCCTCCAGTAGTTAAAAAAACTTTCAGCCTAACACTTACTCCTGAACAGCTTTTAGCAATTTGTTTTCATGCCAACATTGATCCAGCAGCTCAAACGGCTTTTCCCTATCCCTGAAGTTTATTTCCCTGACGATAAAAAATGAATTACACCACCTCCCTGTCAGGGCTCATTTGCCCACCCAAATCAAGCGAGTTCTTGGAGTTTGCTCACTGGTGACTCCTCATCTTTGGTATTATCTGTCTCCTGCATCTCCCCACATCAGCATCTTCTGCCCAGCCCCATCCTCATGGCCTGCTGTCACCTTGTAACTGCCCTAAGATGTGCTTCTCCAGCACTTTCAGCTGGTAACCCCCTCCATCCCACCCAGTGCAGAGCAGAAGCTTCTCTCCTAATGCCTTCTAAGGTTATGACCCTGCATGCCATCACCGTGGAGATATGTCCCACTTGACTGCTCTGGGTCTCAAGCTCCTTCTGAAAGACATCCTGACCCTTTCACAGCACTGATCATGCCTCCCACCTGTCCCACCTGCAGCACTCTGAGCCCTCAGGGCACTGCTATGTGGTGCCAGGGACGTCACAGGGAACACACATGGTCTCCCTAAAAACACAACTCCTATCTTCAGTGTCAACTCAACCCAGCAGCTGATGGCTTTAGCTCAACTACACCGCTAAGTGTACTTTAACATGAGCCAAATGACTGCAGCCCTCAGAAGGATAAGCGATTCAAAACTATGCAAATGCACAGAATACATTATTTAGTCTTTACCATTTACAAAGTATGCATTTTGTAAACAGTTTCAGCCCTCTTATGGAGGGTGTGGCAGTGACCTGAAATTTGGGTGTCTGATGGTTGCTGCATCATTCATTGACCATCACATCCCTGGTGGGAGACGGAGAGGATTTGCTCCAGTTCTGAGGTGGGACATGAGGCTTGAATTGCCTGCCTGCTGTCCCCTGCGCTCAGAGATACCTCCACCTATCCTCTCATACACACAACCCATTGGACACCCTCTCTCATTCCCTCACCAACTCAGCTAACCAGGACAACAAAAATCCCCCCATTTTTTTGTTTCTGAGGGGAGAGGGCAGTTCCTTTCCTCCTGGCACTTTGTGTGGAACCAGCTCAGGAGCTGCTTGGACAAGCACTGGAGCTGGTAGGAGGGGAACAGCAACCTCCCCCTCTTGCTGGCAGTCTGCCCCCAGACCAGACTGGGACATACTGGAAACCTCAGCTCAGGGAACCAGAATACACTCACCTTTCCAAGGACTCGGATCCATTTAAAACTGTGCTCTAATAACCTTCACAAACAAATATATTATGCAATTTATGTTATGCAGCATTGACTTCAATGACTCTGTAGCAGTGCTTACACTACTATATTTACTTCTGGCACACACTGGCAGCCTTCACTGCAATTATTCTGAGCGTGCTCCTGTTCTAATCCCGGAGGTCTTATCCTGCCAATATCTATGCACAATGCTCCTCAGTATGTTTTCCATAACTTTGACCACACTGTCCTTCTTTCTTCTATCCCTGCAAGCTCCTTTGTCTAGAACATGCTATAAGTTTTTCCTTCTTTCACACAGGGTCCCGATTTTATACCTCAGCATCTCTCCCTCAGTATCAGATCACCTTCCGCCTTCATCTGTCCCACATTGTTGGTCTCCATTCCTCAGGTGAGATTTTTAGACAAACACCCTGGCACCTCCTGCCAGAGTCCCTGAAATTGTAGGAAAGCCCTCTTCTAGGCATGCACACATCCACTTTGATGCCCATGGCATCAAGATCAGCATACTAAATAAACAGAAGAGAGATTACACAAATTTGTTTTCTCCCTTCCCCCAGACTAAGAGGATGACCATTTCAGTACTGGCTCTTTCCACTCTCTCCATCAGTCTTTGCTGCAGGAAGGGCAGTTGCATCTCAATGGAATCCACCCAGCAGTAAGTGGTTTATTAATTCCCAGGACATGCTGCATACAGAGAAGGCTACTTAAGCTACTTAAAAGGCAACCCTTTATTAAATGCATAAAAATGCTTGAAATTTCCCTAGGCCAATACTTTAAATTAATGACTTCCTTTAAATATACCAGTCTATGCTGCTAATTGTTATACTGCTTTTTATGCACTCTTTTAAATGTATTCTGTGCAAACCCTATAGGATTTCTAATACACAGTTGCAGTCATGCATGGTACACACTCATGTATTTCGCTAGAAACTTCTTTCTCCCAAAAGCTTAAGCAGATTTTTGCATTTGTCTAACAGGAACAGCTCACGTCAACTATTCTCAGCTATACCACAGTGACAGTACTGCTAGAACAGGAGGTGGAAACATGTAACTTATTTAAAAAAAAAAAAAAAAAAACAAACAACCACACCAAAAACCCCCTCAAACCACCTCTCCTACATTGAAAATATTAAGATGGAGCAAAGAATTTTAAAATGAGGTTAGAAAATATTCTCAGTTATATTAAGCACTGTTTAATAGCAATTTCAGATTCCTGGAAATCCCTGCTGCAAGAGGACCTGGGCACACTGAAGTCATCACTTCCACTCAATTTCTCTGCATCTATTTGACAGATATATGTAAAATTTTACACTGATTCAGTTTTGGATGTCTTAACCAACTATATAAAACAGATGTTCTGTTTATACACAGAAAGTGCATATAAACATTACGTATTTGCTGCTGAGGATTAAACATTAACGAAAAAAATTAATCAGCAGTGACGAAAGTGGTGATGGCAGTTCACTGGAGACAACCTCCTCCGTGCAGCATGCTGCAGTCTCCATCTGCTAATTTGGGCTGCTCGGGGCCTCGAGTGACGAAAGAGACCATACCAACAGGATTTTCGTACACTGAAGTACACACAGCTTCCCCTCCCCCACAAGTTAAACTCAAGGCCAGGGGGAGCAGTGGGGAGGCTGACAAGAGTAAGTGCCATGCTGCACATTCCCTGCAGCACCCTGAACAAGGGCCCAACACCTGCATCTGCACCCAGACACCTGTGCTGCTGAAAACATGAGCACTACCTCCATGGGTTTTGCCAGTTCCTATGTGCCAAGCCCAGAATATTTTCTGGAACTCTTCAGGGCTGCTTCTTCAATCTACAAGACAGTGTTTACTGAACACACGACACCAGCAGCCATGAGCTTTTTGACAACAGCAAGGAATTCCTCATCTCTTGGTGAGCTCTCACGCTGGCTTATGCTGCAAGAGGCACTGTAAGGGGCCAAGAAAAGCCACAACTTATCACAAGAAAATGGCAAATTGTGAATACCTGCATCATAAGGTTACCTGCCTAGGCACAGCTTCAACAGAGCTCCATAAATACCTCATTCCAACAGTGACAGAGGTTAAAAACCTATTATCTTTCCCAAATGAGTGTGAACACAGGTTCAGTGGAACACCCCACCTCACCAAGCTACAAAGTAGATTCTGCTCTTTCAGTTCAACAAATACAAACCACAGGGAGCTTTTTAAATGAAAGCATTACGAAGATTACATTAGGCAAGTTTGATCTACTGTAAAACACTTGCAACACAACATTAAGAGGAAGAACAACCTTTAACACCTGCTTTCTCTTCAAACATAGCACTACCTCTGTGCATGGTTTGGCTCTTAATGGGATGAAATCTCAAGCTAATTTGTATGGCTTACTCCGCCAGCAAAGAATACTTCAAATGTTTGGGATCTAGTGTTCCACTAATACCAAACTGGTGAGAATATTCATCTAAGAGTGTGTACTCCACAGTGCTGCTCAACCGGCTGCTGCCCTGCAGGACAGATCCACACAGCGGAGAATATTTTCACCCCAGTGTGAAATGTTGTGACACAAGAGGAGGTGCAGCAGCTGAAAAAGCACTGCATGATCCAAGCAGTGTTGAAAGTCATCATCATAAATATTCACAAGCAGACTGATTTGTTTTCTTACTAATAGCACATTCTTATTCACAAATATTAATTAGTTTCTAAATAGCACCTGTTACTCGGCCCTGCCTCCACCATGTGACATGGGCTCCCTGGCTGGCTTGCAGACTGTCCACACTGTTCAGAGATTTAATGATGTTTCAACTTCCAGAGCTCACTCAGCTACTGGGAGGAGAGGCAGGGAATAATTACTTACTTATGTCTTTCTCTGCTGACCTCTCTCTGGAGGATGAAACAAGCAACTCTAATGGCCTCTGAAGGGAGGCTGTCCAGTCCTCCAGAGATGGGAAGGATGAGAACTGCACTAGTAGGTCTTCGGCGTGGAGAAAGATTTTAAAGATCCAAACTTCAAAGATCTCAATGAGGGGAAAGTTCAAACTCAAAATTTCTCCCCAACGGAGGGAAGAAAGCTGCTAATGCAATCATTCGTGCTTCCAGCGATCACTCACACTTCAGACAGAGCTGAGGCACCAGGAATTGCCTGTCACATTCTACAGTACAAATAAACCTCAGACTGCCAGGAGGAAAGCTGTTACAAACCTCGGCAATTTTCTTTGGATTTCTTCAGATCACTTCTTCAAAGGATCTCTCTGTAGGTAAGAGGTACAGGTGCAGACAGACAGCCAATATGGGATTCCTCTTCCCATCAGCAACAACCTCCTCCTAATTATGTGCATTACCGATAACATGAGAAAGTTGGGCAGAGCACTGATGAAACCGGGCAAAGCACGGATAAAATGCACAAGGTAGCAGTACACTTAAGGATGAAGTGACACAGGTGAATGATGAAGTACTGTCTTAGTCTCTCCAAACCCTGGACAGAAGACCCCTCAGACCTTTTAAACACACTCCTCCTGTTTAGTGTCCAGCAGAGACAGCCACGGAGGATGAGCTTACCTTGATGAATTCAAAATAATACAAAAAAAAAAGAAGCTATTTTGAGCCTGGGTTCACACTTAGCCTCATTGGAAGAGATGAACCTGAAGCATTCTCCTCACAGATGCCAGCTGAAAGACTCAAGCTCCGAAATGCAGCATTTGGCATTTCCATCATCTCAGGAAGCAGTGCTGCCTTTTCAGTGCAAATGCAGCACAAAGGTTGTTATCCCATAGCTGCTAGACTCGATACCAAGGCACACACACCAGCTGGTAAGCTTCCCAGGGAAGAGACAATCTATTCAATACACTTTCCTGCAACATCAGATTTTTCTTACGAGCATGACTTCACTGGTACGTCCCAATCTGAATACTTCTTAAACGGTTTCTTTAAGATCTTGTGCATCAGGCTATCAGCTCTACAGAACAACTAGAGTAGAACAGCTAATAAATTACAGACTTTAGATCAAAAGTCAGAGCAGTTTTTGCTGGAAAACATAATTGCAGGACAATTTAACCTCGTCCTTGCTAAATGCGGAATGGAGAATGCAGTCAGGGCTTGATATCCTCAAACTCCTAATAGAAAAAAATCTCTGCCATAGTTCCTACAGACAGCAATAACCCAGGACTATCAGGATTTTCTGAGAGTTTGGACAGCCTCACATTCAAGTCCCTAAGATTACAAAAATGGAAAGTGGAAGGGCAAGGAGCACACACACACAGAATGTCTAAAGTAATTTTCCCAGTGACTGACAAATATGGTACTGAATTTCTTAGAGACTTGAATGGCTGGAGCTGAAGTTAAGCTTCACCAGAGCTATATTTAGTTCTGCACAAATACAAATTAAGAAACACTTTCTTCCCAGTTACTAATGCAGTGTGACAGGAAACAATTATTTGCTCAGTGTCTAATGTTACCTTTGGTGAATATCTAGTTCACAGAAATTGTATACTGTATAATAAAGAACGAAGCTGATATTCTGCCAATCAGTGAGAAAACTTATTTATAAAGATGAAGCAGCATTTGATTTGCACATGTCTGAGCTACACTGGTCTTAGCTATGCAGAGTTAGTGCTGAGGCATCTTCTGCTTTGATAATAAACAACAAAGTGAGTTTGTTTTCCAAATTCTACATTAATTTTTTCAAGAACTCTGTGGATATATAAAGAATATCATGGTTCCCCTAAAGTGTAAAACAGAGCTGGGCACAAGGACAGAACAATTAAAATAAAAATAAAATCCATTATGATTTCAAGTGCCAGTTTCTCTCTATGAAAAATGCAATTCTGTGTCACAAGGGAGCTCTCAGCTCAGCCATCGCTTTAGTCTTCAATCTCTACAAAACACAAAAGATAACAAAAGCATGATTCATATGAAGGGCTAGCTAGACCTTGGAGAACCAAGCCATGATTGTAAAGAGGAGCCCCACGTGCTTCAGAAGGGCTCAAAAGGCTGCACTCAAAAAATCCTAGGCATGTAGCTGAGAAGAAACCCTGCTCCTGCCTACTACAGCAAGAATGCTGACTAACAGGCTTGGAGTTTCTAGGCCATCCAACACAGCATCCTTACAGGCTAAGGAAGTTAGAAAGAATACAACACTACTGCACAAACATGTCCTTTCTTCTGGCACCACCGGGCAAATATTTACCAGGCCCTTTGCTACACTGAGTCACATGAGTATTTCTAGAGCTGGAGGAGCTGACATTTCGTGCTTGGCTTAACTAAGACCTAGGATAACCAGAGAGATGCACTCAGTATCAGCGTTCTGATGACCTTTCCAGTTGCAGATCCCTTTGAGATGGAAGGCAGATGAGCCCTTGGCACCGTTCAAAAGATCATCAACAGCCCAGGTTTTTCAGCCAAAGCTGGACTACTAAAATACATGCATGTCTTTGCCTAACCTTCCACAGCTTTCTTCTGGGGGAAGAAAAAAAAGGAGCTGATAAACATTTGGTTTCTTGGTACTGTCTTGCAAAACATTACCAGTTATTTTGATAGTATGTTCTCAGAGCAGGTCAGACGTGGAAATATGAGAATTCTGGGCACAAAGCAAACAAACCTCTCAACATAAGGCAAAACGTTTCTTAAGAGATTCTGAACAATCTCTCTTACCTACAAGTGCCAGGTATGACTAAGTTTGATGAATAAGTTACAAGGATTTCCAGGGAGAAATGACACCTCCACTACTCCCACTTGTATAAAATCTAGGAACATTGCTTATGTGCTCTATCTTCTTTGAGGATCCTGTGCCAACAAGGAAAACTCACACCCCACCTTGGGCAACTCAAGGTTTGACCAAGAATTTTACTTCAGATGCCTGTAAGGTCCCTGCCAATGTTTGACTTGCTACATGTTTACTGTAACAAGGTTAATTCCTACAGTGCTTTCTCTATTGATCAGCAGAACCCATGCTGAGTCAAAGACTTACCTTGTCTATGCTGCTGGAGGGAGAAGGGCTAAATTTTTTCAGATAGATCCAAGTGACACACTACTGTTTTATCCAAGCACAGCTGTACATCTCGCCCCCATTTCTGATAGCGTCAAAGGAGCGGGAACAATCGCGGATCCGCATCACTTGGGTAGAGGAGCACGTCAATATTCAGCCCACAGATCTTGCTAGCACCAAAGGGCAGCAGCTACGTCATCTTGTTCAGAGATGTACCAGATGAAAGACTTTCCTGTATTTCAGCAGTAATGACACAGCCAGGCTGGTAGACCAATACACGCACGAGCCTGGTAAAACAAGAAGTGGCTGAAGCTCTTTAAGGAGCTGATACAACATAAGGGCATTTTATTCCTGTACATGTAACACTACAAAGCAACACTCTCCATGACTAAACAGGAATAGTTGCCGTCAACGTTTACTGAAGAGACCAGATTGGACTTTCAGCAGTCAAGCACACGTAGGCCACATTCACCTTCTGGTTTCCTAGAATCTTTTTTAAGTTACTATATTACTCCATACTGCTCCTTGACTGTTCTCTCAAAAGAGAGGACAAAAAGCAAAACAAGGCTCTAGTTTGGAACAAGATGAACAATTACTCTGGAAGAGACTAATTTTCACTAGAAATCTCATTTCACACCTTTTCTCACTCCTCCAAAGAGTCATCCACTTACCCTCTTCGTCACAGCGCTAAAATAATCAGGAGGAAAAGTAGGAACCTCCTTTCTGATATAGGTTCCCATGTTGCACCTCCTCTCCCCTCCTCCGAGTACTGAGCTTTTAGACAAATGTATAACACAAATGGAGCCCTGGAGAATTTAATAGAGGTTTACAGAACGAGGAAACATGGATGACTAGCATACAAATTATTATTAGCTACTAAGTAATCGAAGGAATAAAGATACATGTTTCAAGAATTAAGAGTAGCTAATTATAGTAATTAGGATTAGAGTTACTCTTTTTAAGAAATTCATTACTATACCTCAGACTACTGTGTCTTTTCTTGCATATAGAGTAACTGGTACTGGAGGGGATGGACCTCTTTTCATCCAAAGTATCCATTCCCCAAGCAGTCACCTCAACTTTTGAATCTGCCAAGGGTAAACCAGAAGGAGTATTTCATTCCATACACAAGACCTCAGAACCTCAGCTCTCTACATTGTATAAGCCACAGTTACACTGCTGTCCCAGAAAAGCCTGTGCTAGTTCTAATCCAGCCTGGAAAAGATAAAAAGAACAGAACATCGTTACTGCCACTTTGTCCAGAAAGGGCTAGAAAGGAGCACTCTCCAAGCACTGCTCAGTGGTTCCCCGTATCCTCTTTTGCAAGGCTTTAATTCCACATCAAGCAGACTCCTGCACAGCACTGACTTTAAGGGACTCTAGAGAACTTTGAAGTGTTTTAGAACAAGAGAAAACTACATGGGTATCTTCTCAACACCAAAAGAGCAGAACAGCTTTAGCACTGGGGTGAAGAACTGAAGAGATCTTAACAACTACACTACAAACAAACTTCTAAGAGTGACACCAACAGGACAGACAGCATGAAGCCAGGACCAGAATTGTTCTTGGGAGGATTAGCAGCTCTAAGCCTTTTTTCCTTTCCCAGTGGCTTACTCCACAGGACAGCAAATTCTCACTAATGAAAAAAACCTTGTGTTATAAGAAACATTACAAAATGAATGCAACACAGTGGAATGGTTAGATTGGTTTTAATCCATCACAACTCACTGAATCAGACCAAGCTCACATCAGCCTTGCCAGCAGTGTGTCCTCCAATGCACCAAAGCACTGATGTTTATCTGTCTCTCTACAACAGTCACTATAGTGGAACATCCAATCCCTACCAAAGGTGAGGTGCAGCTTAAAATTCAAATACAGGTGTCTAAAGTGAACACAGATTAACACACATACTCTATCACACATTTGTTACTATAGAGCATCTATTATAGATGCATATTAAATGTGGATGAATAAACTCATGAAATACAGACAAGAGTATTTCCAATTAATAAACAGCTTTCTCCACTCCCAAACCAAAATTATCATAAATTATAATCCCAAATGAGTGATCTCCTATAACAGAAAGTATTAAAATAAAGAGCACTTTAAAAAGTTATTTACAATACAAACACTCTAGTTTATGCTTAGTAAAATAAGCCAAAATACTGTCTCAGAAATGCCTGTATTTCAATTTTATATATGTGAATAAAGCATCAAAATTTGAGTATACTGATAATAGTAAAATAAATGCATCACATATCTATTTTGCGCTACAATTTCACCTCTATATCATCATGCACTGAAATGCAAACACTACAACAGGGATTCCCACACTACTTATCCTGGCTGCATCACCACCACATCTTCAGAAGGATGTTTAACAGTACCAATACAATAACAATGGTCACCTCTGGATAGCCAGTTCTTATTTCTTGTAATCACAAATACAAGAAATCCTAATTTCTTGTGATCCTGTGGCATGCTTATATAAGAGACACAGAATAAAAAAACCTCTTAAATACATGAATTTCTCTTTTCATATGGTTTAAGGATTTTTCCTTGAGAAGCAAAATAAATGTTTATTTTAAACATATACTTAAATAATGTCCTAACATACTTAATAAAAACTAGGTTTATGTTTCTAAAGCATTACAATGTATTTTATATATTTGTAAATACTCATAAAATTAAAAATAATGTATCAAAGTATTCAAATTTGATATATGTTCAAAAAACCTAATTTGCTTACCATGTCTTCAAGAAAGGCAAATCATCAGGTGAAACAACTGAAAGTAATGCACTAAACCAACTCTAAATAATGATTGACCTTTTGACTGATGCAGAAATAGCTTTTTTCCTAGTTTCAGTTTATCCAGTTAATTCAATTCAAAGACTTGTTTTGCTCAAAAGAAGAAATCATTTAAGAAATAACCTAGCATGAAGCTTTATTTTCATTTTCCAGTCTAGATATAAACATTTAGAACAAGAGGATTAAATCTACCATTTACAAAATCCTCCAGGGCAAAAACTACTTTCCAGTCACTACCTAGAATTAATACCATAACTATTTTAAAACTTGAAAGCCCTCCCTCACCCATTCAGAAAGCAAAATGCACCAGGTTTGCTTTTGATTTATAAACCAAATAAATTTAAGAAAAATTTGGTTAACTATTCAATATTGTTTCATGCATTTCAACTGAATTCAAATTTTGACATCAATACAACTATATAATCAGCACTCAATATATGTTCAACAACTATTTTACTACCAAAAATATGAAGTACCTGAATGCTTATTTGGCATAATCAGACAATTATAACATAGGCTTAGAAGGCTGACAAAAGGTGCTACCTTACTGTAAAAGCTGTACTTAGCAGTAAAAATCAAGGCAATCTAATAATTACCAAACTACTAATAATTAACCTCCCCTTTGAGAAAAGTAACAAGGTAAGATCAAAGGAACCGATTTACTTCAAAGTTTCTGCCTGATTTACACCATTATTTAAATCATGTTTCAGAGAATGAGATACTTATTACAAAGTAGCAAAAAAGAAAAAAAAAAGAGTGGAAAGATTCAATGAACTCTGACAATGTTCTCTATTTTTAGCATCATACATAAATCACCATATATTTGGCAGAAATACTCCTAAAGGTCCTTGAACTATTCTATTGGTTTAGTAGCTAATAGTCTTTCATTTCAGAATACTCAGAAGGGATAAAACTCAAGAGTGAGTTACTTTAGAACTACTTGGGAGCTGGGAACGCTGGGGTGCTTCAACAGATTTTAGATCCCTAACCATGCTGGGATTGTGACTGGTGAATTGAAGCCTTGTAAGAATCTCCTCATCCTGCACCACGCAAGGAACATCTGAGTGATACTTCAGAGCCCACAGTGGGATTAAGCAAAACATCCCAGAGCTCCAACAAAATCTTTTACTGATGAAGGAGAGAAAGGAGGGAGGACAACTTCTTATCGCTGTCATGGTATTTTTCCTTTATTACAAGAATTAAAGAATTATGAGAAACGTGCAAAGTTAATGCAGACAAATGATTCTTTTTTTTTATCTCACTAGTATTTTAATTAAAACCTTTTGTCATGTCTGCTAAGCAAGTTCAAAGTATTGCAATGCAGCAGCAATGGTAACGCACAAGTCTTGTTATGCTCGGGGAAAAGAAATGTTTTCAACTTTTACCAAATCAGCAACTATAATTACTAGAGGAATAAATCAAATTTATAGCAAGCAAACACAGGACATAATAATTTTTTTGTGCGGCCATAAATGAGTTTGTTTTTGTTGCCATGCGATAAAGTTTAACATTTTCTGCATGTCAGACAGACTATTTTGATAACATTCTTTACATTTCCTCCTTATTAACGAGATGAAAAATTTGCTATTAAGATATTCAAGTCATCACAATACATCTTGTTACTGGATAAGCTTCAACAAAACCTTAAAGTACTTTTTCCTCACCACATTAACACAATAGATGCGTAGCCAGAATTCTTACTTCACTATTAGACAATATTCTGTTCTTGCAATATATCAAGAGGTAGAATTCAGCAAATTATAACAAATCAGTTGCCTTTTTTTTTAAATTCTGTTCAGAATGCTACAACCCAGCAGACAAAAGCAGTTTTGTTTCATTGTATCAAAAGATTTTTTTCAATTTAATTGAATGCTAGACAAAAAACGTTGCCTTTTTTTTTAATCATGCCATACACTACCCCTGCTACTTAAAAGTGTTTTCACATCTCTACTTTCACTACTGGCCTTTTGTGAAGAACAATTTCTGATTGTTAGGCTATTTTTAATTCGCCTACCTCTATTCACAAAAAGAAGGAAGCATGTAAAATGGCAGATTTGATAGACTTTACAAACTTGAATAGCTTACATACGTAAACCTGAAAGTAATGTTATCAAAACATGAGATTGCTTTGGCAAACAATGGCACTGCTAACCATGGAACAGCTCTGGCACTTGCTGGCATCAAACCACAGCAGCACACCATGAACATCAATGATTTGTTCTTTGCTTGAATGTCGGTTTTGAAGAGTAAATACTGTACATGCACACGCACGTATGCATTTGAGCATATATACAAAGGTTGCCCACAACCAAATAAACCTGTAGCTCCTACTTGGAAAAAGCATTTTAATGAGACTTCCTAGCTCAAGTCAGTGAAATAGTTTGAACCAAGTTATCCAAGAGGTCTTCATTTACAAATTTCAGTTTCTCCTTGATGTGGTCTGAAAAATTGCAATGGAAAAATACAACATTAAGTACTGCAGGTACACTGTCACCTCCAGTGAGAGATGGCTGAGCGATGCCACCACAACACGAAGGATGGCTCCGAAAACATTTCTGCAGGATCGCTGTGGAAAGACCTTTATCAGCTAGTGTCTATAAATTTATTTTCTGCAAAGGAACCTTCTGGCATAATGTGAGCAGAAAGGACACAAAAGGCAATCTGTCTGCCAATGAAACTTAAAAGTAAATGTGAAGGCAGGAGAGGCAGTGTATTTTGTTGAAATATGTAGATGTACCACTTAGATCTCAATGCGTGCCACCTCCTGACACCAAAGGGTGAAATGTTCTGATCTCTGCTGACAGTATTTATACTGAGAAAGCCTCCAGTATTTCATTCTAATTTCCTAAATGCCCATGATCTTTTCTCCAGAAGCAAGGGAGTTGGTGAGAGTCCTCTGCAGGTCTGGCAAGCAGACCAGCATCTCTTGTTTCCATCTCAGCAGCACTCACCAATCTACTTCCAGAAGACACCTGAGCACCACAGAAATCAAATTCACTTTGTTATCTACAGCAAAAAAACTGATAAAATCCCTTAGCAAGGACCACTGCAGCCTGCACCACTAACTGGGCAGGAGGCCAGCATCACCTGCACTGCTGGCCAAGGCACATAAAGGCCACGACTCTGCTTCTGCCTGCTGACAGCTTAAGCAATGAAATCATCCAGAAAGTTTTAGGTTTTTTCTTTACTTCTCACTTCTGTCAGATGATTTACGTAACTTGTAATTTTAAATAAAAGAACAACAACCATGTCCTTTATGAACAGGGTTTTTCTGAAAGTAACAAAATAACCATCACTCTCTAATCCAATAAAGCCTTTAAACAAAACGAGTAACAGTCCATCAAATGCACATGCAGAACTCTAAGCCAAGTTCATCAGATGCTTACACAGGAAAAAAATTAGGACTTTTGTAATACAATTCAACTTTCTACAAGGCAATATAAAATATAATTACCTAAATATTTTTAAATATAAATATAAAGACTAAGTAATGCTGAAAGAGGGGACAGGATCTAAAGGGCAATGGATCTAAAGATACATTTTTAAATATTTAACCAATTTTCTTCTGGGGGGCATGGGATCCAAAGGCCAATGGATCTAAAGATACACTTCTAAATATTCAAGCCAGTTTTTCCCCTGAATTTTTATCATCCTATTAACATAAGTTTATACGTTTTGTATAATAAGTTCGTGCATTACAATGTTTTTCCAATTGTTTAATCTTCCTATTTCTATTTTTTAAACATCCAGAAATTGCTCAAGCCTCTGGGTGTATTTATTTTAATTAAATACAACAAAACAAAGTGAAAAGCTTTTGCATTTCCTGAAAGAGGAGACCACTCAGAATTTTCCTCCACGTGTCGCAACAGAGATCTGTCAGATACATCCCCAGAGTAACCCTGCAAAGACAATAGCTGTGCCAGCAGCAATTTGTCTGCATTGTGAAGGCAAACGTTTAACAAACAAAATAAAAGAGAGTAATTTAATATTTGTATTGTGTTTGCACAAAGAAGTGCTGATCAGAACGAATACTGAATGCAGTACTCCTTCCTCCCTGTACCCCTACGAGGGGCACACTCCCAGACCCCAGATGCAACGGGGGACAAACAAGGTCTGGGACAGACTGACACTCCAGCTGTATACAGTTCAACTTTACTTCTCTTTAAGCTATCAAAAGTATCTGCTTTTATTCCACAAAGATGAATACTGACATATTTGACAGAAGGCCTGTCCCCCATTAAAACCCAAGCAAGACTGCACACCAGGTCACCTTACCCACGTGCTGGCCAGTCCTTACTCGACCAGTGGGTTGGCAAAGCACCACTTTCTTCAACAACTCCCACTGACATCTGTGTATGAGTCCTCACTCCACACAGCGTTCACCAGCCTCCCGGGTTTTTACTTTTTGTAAAGGTACACTCAAATCTGTGGTGAAACCAAATTATAGACATGGGGACCAGTCACCTGAAAGCAGGTAATGCCAAGCTCTGTCCCCTCTTTATTCACTACTGTTTACTTCCACTATCAGAACAGTGCAGTTCAAAACACAGAAGGTAAATAGAAAGGCTTAAAAGGCTTCCTCCCAGTACCCAGCCAGAAAAGTATCTTCTCAATATTTATGCCTTTTCACTGCAACCAACTTCTTCAATAATAAGAGGCTGCTTTTGAGGTAAACTCCTTGCACTGCATTAGGTAACAGACTCCAACAGCACTACAGATACTGCTAGAAAAGGCTTTCTAAAATCCTGCATAGGTATGCAGGAACTTCACATGCAAGGAAGAAAATAGGATCTCTGTCTTTTAGCCCACCAGGATGATGGTGTACACATTCAATGTAGATAAAGGCAGGCAACACTCAAAACATGTCCTACTACAGCTTTGGAATGTAATTTCGTAATATTAGTAACTACCAAAAGAGCACAGTGGTATTTGACAAAGTTTTGGGGTTTTTTACCAAGCTTATGCCAATGAGAAGTTTCTCACCAAACTCACCATTGTATCAAAAAGGCAAACTTAAATTCAAAATAAATTGCAAGGCAGTATTTTAGGGAGGCTACTTTTGTTCAAATTTATGGATTTAGTTATTGAATACAAGCAAAGTCTAACAACAGGAGTAGCAAATGAACAATTTCACACCATAAAATTGCCCTGTACTTTTTGGAAATAACCTAGAAGTCTGCTTCACCATACTCTAGACTACTTAGAAATTACTTGCCTTCAAAGTCTGAACAAAACTGATGGACAAGCAGTACTCTTCTTCTCAAACATAGTTGTCCAAGTGGTGCTCCTGAAACTCACGAAGTATTCTTTCCCCCCTCCCCTTTACACAACTTCCAAGTTATACCTGCTTTAACTCCATTTCTTCTATGCTAACAGAAAGCCTTTCTGGGTATTAGGTTTCAGCCTCGATTTCACGTCTTTATATGTTTCACCTAATTCTCAGGCTTCTCCTCACCAATTGTAGAGATCTAGAGAAGTAATTTCCCAGAGTGAATTACTTATTAAAAAGCAAACATTGCAATGAAAGAGCCCAAACTAGGCTCTGTGCGAGGCCAAAGTAATAATTTCAGCCCTGTGATCTCTCCCAGATAGCCAACAAAGGGGCAATTACACAGTAACACCAAGACACAGCTCACATTTTGGGAGGATTTTACCCCCAGAAACATGCTGCTAATATTCACATTTCAGATCTCCCAGGGCCCTATTACTTCTTTCTTTTTCAATAACATACTGGATTTCTCTGGCATTTGAAACAAAATCAAGCCTTAACAATCCACATTTTCCCAAAATTTGCTTCCTATTAATTGTGATAATACAAAAATTCATGCTGAACTATTCAGCTATCTATCTGGCCCATTTTATAGCTGTATTCATACCCTAGGTGAATCACATTCAAAAAATTCTATATAAACATGGTGTGACGTTCTGTCATGTTTTCTTTATTTATGTGATTCCATCCTTTAAAAAGACCTGAAGATAGTTTATACAACCATTTGGAAATTTAATCCTGGGATAGATGTCTAAAATGCACCAGGGAAACAACATGATAATCTGAAAAGCTTCCAAGGGGGTTACAATTCCTCACTCCCCTAAACCTCAGTATTTTGGTTCCTAAGCATCCACTCTCTGGTGCGTGCCAGGAGTGCTGCAGGGACAGGATGGACTCTTGCCAGGGCACCAGGATCAATGTGCCATTTCTGAAAATCAGTCTGTCATTTAGAAGCAATCTGTCCTAATGCACAAGTCCCACTCAGGTGTTACATCTTCATTACCTTTGTTTTACGACTACCCCTTCTTATCCAACTTGCTTTCATCCATCCCCAAACTGTCAGAAGAAGCAAATATTTTAAAAGAAAAACAAACAAACAAAAAAGTATTGAAAACCCCAGTAGGGGGGTCAAAATTTGTCAAGTATTAACCCAGTGAAGTACACCTGACATGAGAGTGGTGCACACCAAGGCCAGCGAGCTGTCTTGCCTTCAGGTGTCACAAACTCCCCGCCAAAGCCCCCTTCTTTCTCAAAGTTTCCCATCATGCTAAAAACAAACAAACAAAAAAACCACCAACAAACCCATAGCTCAGTTTTCTCCTTGGATAAATGGCCAATAGGCAAAAGAGACCTCTGTCCCAAATCCTCACATCAAAACACACCCAACCCTGCTACTAGGTATGACTGAAGCTCCACCACAGCCAGGAACCACCTGCAGGACTCACTGCCGCTCCATCAGATTTATTTGATAACAACCCTGCCTGTTCCCCCAGTACTAAAACTCAGCAACTGATCTCCAAACCAATCAGGCTGGCCATAAAGATACACTTAGTGCTGCAAGAACAAATTGTGTTGTAGCACAGTCCATTTTACAGACCTTTAAATTAAATTTCACATAAAAACTCTGCCTCAGATGTCCCTAATCGGTCTCCAGTTTATGACTTTACACAACCCCACCCTACATACAAATTTGTCAAACACAGTAATTTCTTCAATAGCATTCAGTGTACCAAATGTTTCCCCATGCAAGTCAAGTGATGACCCATCTCCTCCCGTAGGAAAGCCAACAGAACGCTTTTAATACCTTTTTTCCCCCCAACAGTTCAGTTAACCTTAACCCTGTTTCTCTCGCATTTCCAGTTCAATGGCTTCCTCAGCTGAAAAATTTAATTCCCGATAAGACAACCTATCAACCAACAGAAAATGGACTTTTGAGTAAGGACAACCAGCTGCACCAGTGGAGGTTGTTCAATTCTGTTTAGATTTTTTTCCATTGTCCTCATAATCGCCACAAGATCAGTGGACACAGAAATGAATTCAAGTGCAAAAAATCCTGATGTGTCTTGATTCCACAGGTGCTGGCAGCAGGCTCAGCCTGGCACCCCCTCTGCTCGCAGGAAAGAGGCACAGGCGGCTGCACGAGAGGCTCCCATGCCAGGCAAATTCATTCTGAAGGTAACTTACCATCCTAATAATGTGCCTTACAGACAGCTGTAAATTTGCAGCATTACAGCACTTTATGATGTTAAATAATGCATTGCATGTTGCACAGATATTTTATTGTACATTTTTCCACTTTGAAGACTTTTGAGGCTCCTATACAAATTGCACACAGCTGTCTGTCACTGGTAGTTGACAAGTTATTAAAAATTACATTATCTGATCATTTGAGAAACAGAATGCAGTAGTGCTGCTGTTTACTACGCTTTAACATGTGCATAAAATGGAATGTTGTGGTCCAATTTTTAAGTGCCTACCCTTATGAAGAAATTAGTTTTTTAAATAAAGCTCTGCTGCTTTTACAGCATCTGAATCTGCACTGTATATTCTGCATATAAAAAAAAAATCCCACTGTTAAGAGCTGTTCTACAGTGAAGAAACTGCCACTTGAAATATTGGAATTCTCTGGCTTTCCTGTAACTAAAATCCCCAAATAAATATTGTATTAGCATACCTGTTTGTGCTTCATTTGCTGATAACAGAGCTTGGTTAAGACTCAAGAAGCAGGTAAATTACAGAGCAAGAACTGTAAGTCAGGACAGTCAGTTTCCAACTTGTTTGAACTTGACTGTATATTGTCAAGCTCAAGCAGAATGTAAACTGCTGCCCTGTAACAGTTTAGATCACATGTTAAACAGCTTTCAAGCATAGTTATTTGTATTTTAATATTGCCTGAAGGTTCTAAACCAAGATCATACCCCATGATCCTGGATTTTCCACCATACAGTTCCTGTCTTGAAGACATTATGATCTAATACAGACAAGATGCAACAAAGAAACACAACGAGCAATCAAGGCAAGAGTGGGAAGTCCTCAAGTTAAAGATACAGTTAGTTAGTTCTCTAACTACTGAAAAATCCCTCTAGGCAGGGAGCAAATAAAGATAAATAGTAGCTACCACAGGAGCTCCCTCATTTAAGGAGCAAATACTTAAATAGTTTCTGAAAAGCAGCTACATACTTTGAAACACAAACCCTAACTAGCATTATGCAATATAATTTATAATCTTCAACATTAACAATTTGTGGAAGAGGAATAACAAGCCATCTACCTTCTCACCATTTTCTAGACAATTGAAAAAGAATTGTTGCAAGTGATCAAGTAGCAAGAACTCATACAACCCCTTCAAGTCCTCTTGGTTTGTTTAGCCATTCCCGTATTGCCAAAACACAAAGGTCCTTCATTAAAGGTAGGTAGGATACAGCTAGTCAAGAAAGGGGGAACTATAACCACTCATTTTCACTGCATTTTCAACAAGAACTGCATTCGCCAAGGTTTCTCCTTGCCTTAACTAAAGCCCACTAGCCTCTTTACCAAAGCAATCCAAGGAACCACACATTTCTATGAGCACCCTTGCCCACTCGTCTTATTCCTCCTTTGCAGATTTAAACTTCCAAATTAAATCTGTAGATTTTTATTTGCAAGACTCATTTCTTATCACCACCAATAGTTTTGTAAGCCTAGTAAGATATTCTTCTGTATTAAGAGAACACTGGGTGAAGAGATCTTCCATTTTGGACACCACCTCAATAAAAGTTAACTAAAAAACCCCCAACTTCATATATCCAGTGCAGTAAGACATTCAGCAATGTAACTTGTAGCACTCAAAGCATGTAACAAACAAACAAACAAAACGCACCACAAGTTCAAACTGTTTTCCATGACCACATTCATCTTCCCAAAAGGCACACTCCAGTGTGACTGCTTTTTTCTTCCAATGTAAGACAGCTTATGTTTAAGGACTAGCAATGGCATTTGTCACAAGTTACAGTGGAGGATGGAGGGAACCATAACTGAAAGCTTGTCCAGGGCTGACACTGCAGTGTAGAACCTGTCCCCAAGGTGAGTAAGGTCACCACCAACAGAAAACCACCATCAGTGACAATAAAACTTGACACTACAACATCACAGGTGGAGAGAGAAAAAACCCCACAATTTACTAAATAACCACCAAGATCTGCAGCTATAAAGACTATGCAAACGATCTCTGTTCTGGTATTTTTTTATTACTGAATGCTCATCCTCCAAAAAATATCATCTGTAATACACTGAATCTGGGTTTCTGAGCAAAATATACGTAACATGGAACCCAGCCAAATACTACTGATTACACCACTGTCTCGAAAGTCTGCCGGCAAGGTATGCCTTGTTTCAAAATAAATCCTGGAGTCTTCATTATTTATGAAAATAAAATGTTATCTTTTGCTTATCTCAAGTTACCAAATATTTATTTCCTTGGACAAGGAGAAAGACCTTTTTCAGGTCCTTTATTCCCACTGAGTGGTCATGAACATGAATATGCATAGCGGTACAGAAGAATATAAAAATAGAAAGAAAGATAACAAGAAAAAAACCCCCACTACTATCAATATTTGAATAATGAGGCAGCTTTATCTTCATCAGTATATCAATTTATTCACATGGGGTGACAAGAATATATTAAAGCTATTCTGAAGTTGGGCCATTAAATTGCTTAGACAACCTGTTAACCAGTGCTGCTGGCAATTAGGAATGCATTCTCACTGGAGGCCTTCTGTAGAGCCATGCTTCAAAGGTTCAATGCGCCGTACATTAACTTACCACGAAAGACCCTGAGAACTGCTCCTCTGTCGTGGAAGCTCAGTGCTGCCAACTAATTAGGCCTACAGTTCATATTCTGAAGATGTCAACGTCCTCCTGCCAGTTTAGCATCTGCACAATCATGGGAAAGGTAACTTGGATTAAAATAGCAGCCAGGTTACACTAATCAACGCTAGGCTGGCTATAAATGTCCTCTATCCCTAACTAAGTTTTACAGCACATTTGGACTAAATTGTTTTTATTTTAGGCTCCTGCAGCATGCATGATTTTGTACAGGTACTCACGTATACACATGTACAGGCTTGCAAGGCAAATTTACTTGTTACTTTTCTATTAAGGGGAAACTTGGCATTTCTCTAGCACAAAGCTGTAAAAGCTCTTTGGAATGCTGATCCTAATCACCAGTGAAAAACTTGTTGAAAGAAGGGTTCCACACCTTGCTGCAAATAGAGCTGTTCCACAAAGACTGGGAGAACAAGCACGAAAAGCAAAAGAAATGGAGAAAAGCACTGATGTGCAAAGAACAAGCAGCCCAAGAACAAAATGGCAACCGCCAAAGTTTCAGTTTCTTTTGCATTAAGGGGATGGACTAAAAATGGTTTGTTCTCAAGCCCTGTGAGTGAACTGGAAGAAAACTGTATTGCTGAATGCATGGATGAATTATCCAAAACCACCTAGATGGGTTGCATCAGCCTTCAGTGACTGCAACAGTGATGAGAAAGGGGGGATGAAAGCAGGGTGCTGAAGGCACTCAGGGAATTAATGTGTCCAGAGGGTAAGCCCAGCTCTACAATCCTGAATGCACTGCACCTCTGGGATCCAGAAAAGGCCTTTCAAACACTCACATGGGGTGTGATTACTGCATGTCTGATAGCAAATATATCAAGCTAGACTGGTACCAGAGGATTACAGAATAGCAAATGCAAATATCTATTTAAAAAAAAAAAATAGGAAAAACTAATTTTGTTATCTAAATGTTGGCTGATTTGATCTCAGGAGTAATGAACTGTTTCAAAACATTTCAAAAGACAGATAATTAGAGACCTGCAGGAAAAGAAAAAATAACAGGATAAGATACAACTTGGGTTAACCAGCAGTAATTCATGCCACATTTTCCCAGTATGTTTTGCAAATAAAACACAGTATTTTCTAAACATAATGCGGTAGGTCTCGTTTATCCGGCTATCAGAAAACAACACTGCAATGTTATGTAGGAAACAATCAATTTAGTGGGAAAAAATAAAAAAACAATAGAAGAACCCTAAGACAAATAAAGAAGGGGGCTAAAGCCAAAAGGTCAAATACAAACAAGAAAAGAGAGGTTGTACTGTAACTAATAGATTTTTTCCCAAGGGTTTATCCTGAGACATATATGCCTAATTTTATATACATACACACACACATATATATAAATAAAAGCAACTTGTAGACAAAAAGAAAACACTACTCGAGTTTGCTAAATGTCAGTGTAGAGAATAACATCTGTCACACACTAAGAACATTGTCGTTTTAAGGACAAATAACAAACAATAGACCCAAATACTTAGAACTACATACAAAACTATGCACTCGAGAAGGAAACAAGAATTTCTGGGACATTCATGTAGAAAATTATTAAGAAAGTAAAAATTTGGTATATTAGATGGAGAACAAGTAAGTTACACAGTTCAGAGAAAGCTCCAGAGAAGCATTTTTGCTCCTTGCATTACACAAGGCTCAGCACAGCCCTGGTCACCCACATACACAAAACCTTACTACAAAACAAGATCTTATAGACAAAGGCTCCTTGAACACATTTAGTCTAAAAACTGGACCTTTTTTCACATCCTTTTACTTTTATTTTTTAAAATTTATTCTGAATGCTTTACCCATTCAGCAAGCAACAGCCACCAAAAGAACTTTTTTAAGTGGTACTTGATATGAAGAGAAGGGCTCTGATGCAAGTGCCTGCAAAAGCAGTGGACCGGATGCAACATGTATTTGTAAAATGGCAAAAAGCAGGGAAAATTCTGAAGTGGCACTGGCATTGCATTTCTCTTTAAAAGCTTCTTCAGCACATATCTCAGCGAAAGAAAAATGGTGCTACTGGTAAACTGAGAAAGACAACTAGTGAAGGAACCAGAATGTAAAGGAAGCAGGTAAGTGAACACACAGTTCTCTGTATCCTCTTCTCTTCATAAAATATCAGTGAAACTGCTGTTCAGACACCAGTTCAATTTTAAAAGAAGGTTTGTGACAAGAAGAGACAGCAGGGTGACAGGAACAGCAAGGAAATTTGTTTTACTTTGCAGGCCAAAGGAAAAGAACTTCAGTGTCACCCAGTGCCTTCTGCAAACCTGAAAAGTCAAAAGTATTTCTTAATTCCCTAATAAACTCTCCCAGAAAGTTTTTCTTCAGTTAAATTCTAGCTCCTGACATTGACCTCAACATCCTTTTTCCATCTGAGTTTCACTACAGGCACTTCAGTAACATGAAGATGAGGGCACAAGGAATGATGTATTTTACTTCATGGCTAAATTATTTTGTTTTTAATTTAGAAACAAGTTTTCAAATCCAATGGAGAGACTTCCCCTAGATCAACCTAATGCCAGAGGCAAGTTCTCCAGCAGAACTGATTTGAGGAGTAACTATTACAGTCGCATTGCCTCACTCAGACTGCTGTAATGACTCCAAGATAATGCAACCAAATATCTCTCTTGCACAAGAAAACTCACACACCAACAGCTGGGAACACCAGAGCAGCCTGGGTGGCATATTCAGCATATGTGGATTCCTGACAATTCAGGACTGCTCTTTGATTTTTTTTTTTTTCTGCTGACAATAAGATAGCAAATATAACAGCATCCCTCTAGTATAACAAGAGCTTTTTAGCCCATACAAGCCTCCACTACTCCTGTGAGGAATTAAAATGGATTTGTAAGATTTGTAAAGGACTAAAATCTAGTTAGTACAGCCACACTTGGGCAGGGGAGAGAAGATGGCCTCCTGCATGTGTGCAAGCCCTGCTGCAGTGGCCAAGGCCACAGCAGGCAGGCTGCCCCCAGCAAGCCACTAAGGTCCCTCAGGTAACACCAAGGAAAAGGCATTTTAGTGAGCAGAAAATATCAGACTAGGGTACAGTGAGAGCAACAGCTTCTGACCCTTCAAACAAGCAATCCTATATTCTAGTGAAATAAAAGCTGGTTAAGATTATTCTGTGTTGCAGATCTGTTACTGTTGGTAAACATATCATTATATTTCGATCAGGCTGGTATCTCCTGTGGTAGGAGGGAAAAAAATTAAATCTTTCCTGCAGCAAATTCCAGAAATGATTACTATGTAAATATTTCCTTATTAATTCTACAGTATGTCAGTCAACACACTCTATACAAATATATGATGTATATAAAAATTATTTCCACTTCTCTTTTCCTTATTTTAACTAGTGCAAGTTCTCCTCCTATTCAGAAATAACCCTAATTCAAGTTCCACTGATGAAAAGGAAAAGCAAGCCCTTAAAATGAGCCATTAAGTCTTTTGTGTCTCAACCTGAGAAGAGCAAAAGATGCATATAATTATCTTCTGCACAAAAATGATGCATTTCCAGTACAAAGTTAGTGAAGTCCTTACAAGGCATATGAACAAAAAAATGAATAATCTACATTCTTGCCATTTATTGAACAACACATTTTCCTGAACATTTTTTTTTAAATCCAGAAGCCATCCCAGGCTGAGCCAGCTCTATAAAGAGCAGAAAGGTGGAGTCAGGAGCCAGAAAATGAAGGGAAAAGAGCCCCACCACAACCTGTGTTGTGGTGGATACAGACCATTCAAGGTAAGGTTGCTTCATATACAGACTTGCACACATTCAGTCCCTGAAGCCTTTTATAAGCTGCAGACACCATGATGAAACACTTTTCATTTTGTAAACACACTGCTGCTTTCCGGGAGTTTTTCTTGTAACAAAAGCAAATACACACTGCCAGAAATACTAAGTAAGAGTGGTCCTATAGGAGCTGGAAAATTCCATCACAAACCTCAAGTGAAAGTGCTGCTGAATGGTAATAAACACTTCAGCATTTGCAGTCCCTTTTCTGCACACCAGTATAGGAATAACAACATGTGCAACATCCCTCCTGCGCAACGTGAACAGCAAGTGCATCTGAAGGAACCGCTCTATGCCCAATACAGTGATTATCAAAAGCAACATTTCACCCATAATGAGAAGCAAGGCAAAGAAGCCAGGACATCAAATGTCTAAAATACAGCATTAAATAGACGGCTATTGCCAGAACATCAGAACAGGTTTTAGACAGGCAGCTCAAACCCATTTTCTCTCCCTCACACCAAGAAAATAGGTAAGCTTGGGAATGTGAATTCCTGATCTTGAGCACACCATCTTTGTTTCTTCTTCTCTCTGCAGCCTCTGAACATTTTACTTTCAACCTCATGAATGTGGCAGAAAAAAGGAATAATTTCAAGAAGCTAGATGTTCATTATCTTGTCATAACGCACAAGATTCACATGTTCTAAAAGGCTTCTATTCTTTCCTTTAAATATTTTTATTCAAATAACCTCAAGTGCTGTAGAAGCTGAAGTTAAGACTACAATACCCAGAAGGGAACCCATATGTTCTCTTTTCCACCTCTGAGAAGAAAATAGGTATTTATGTATCTGCATGCCACAGAAATACAACCCACTGTGCCCTCCTGTAATGCTGCTGTATTAACAGAGTTGTTGCCAGCATAAGCCAGCCAGAATCATCTGGTGGCCACACAGATCCAAAAGCACAGCTAAGCCACCTGCTCTCAAAGTGGCCTACAGCAAGTGAACTGTAAAAACAGTAGTAGCATCAAAAAATCCCCCTGCATCAGTTTTAACAATTGTCAGTTACCGATTTTCCATGTTACAGGACCTAACAGGCACTAACCACTCTCCTTTAGTTCTCTCTGCTTGAACATCTGACTGCTCTGAGATGAGTTCCAAAGTACTCCTGCCGGCACATTCAAACCCCTGTCTGAGAACCCCAGTGCCAGTGCAGGAGTCAGAGACAAGCTTCCTAGTCAGAAAACTACTAGAAATCATGAATCATGTTTTTTCTTACCCTGTTTGTCCATATTTGTCTCAACTACACAGAGCTTATAGCTCACTGGTGACTGGTCAAGCAGAGGCTCTACCTGGAAGTTCTGAAATGTTAAGTGATTTTAGCAAGGGACCTTCTGGTAACCTTCCTGGAAAGCTACGCCTGCCATGCCAGCTCATTCGCCTACACCCACATACTTGCAGGCTCCTTCAAACAACTTTCCTCTCTGAGAGCTAATATTGACTCTTTCCCACGTTCTCATTAAGTCTATTCTTTATTACAGTTTCTATCAATATGCCCTGTACATTTACTGTCTGCATCTCCTTGCAATACTCATCAAGCTCTAAAGAAAAAAAAGACAAAAAAAGGGAAAAAATCCTGGCATCCCATTTGTAATCTTCTATTCTTCGTCACCAAGGCCAACTTAAGTAATAGGTTACACACCAGAGTCAGCAGCTCATCAAGTTCACATTCAAATGCTTTTTAGAAATCTTGATTTAATACCATCTGGTCCTGATGATTTGTTATAGTTCTTTCCACCAATTAATTATAAATCCTATTCCACTGACACTTCAATTTGAGACAGTTCCTCAGCAAAGTCTTCTCTAAGAAAAAGGGTCCAAGGTATACAATCAGTCTACAATCCTCTCACATGTGAAGAAATAGTTTAGCTTCTACATTCTCCTTCCTATCTTTATTAAATGCTCCTTTTACACCTGGAAGCCAATCTATTTGGAAAAGGTTTCAACAGTGATTTTTCCTTACAGCCATTAATAAGCTGATCATCAATCTCAAAAGAACACTTTCCTATTTCATCCTCACATTCAACTTTCCAGAATTCATGCCCTTTCCAGGTTTCCTTGTTTTATGATGGTTTCCTCTTTCTGACAGGTGTCTTTTTACTTTTAGTAACCATCTTTGGTTTGGCAATATTGGATTTTCCCTTCAAAAACCACTTTTTTTATTGGTGGCAAGTCTAAGCCTCTTCACACACTGTAGTTACACAGTCACCGTGCATCCTGCAGCCACCTGAACTTCTGTTAAAGCTGTTTCCTTTACAAAGGAAAAGAGTGAAAGAATTCTCATCTTCAAAATTTTCGTGTCACTCTCATTACAGAAGTTGCCTATGACAGTGATGGGGAATTTATTGCTCCAAAATCAAGCACAAGACAGCCACTGTCACAGTGGCTTTACTCTACTTCCACCACAAACCAACTGCACCAAGGTGTGATTCTCTTCTCAGGGACTCTCCACTGAGCTGCTCTACAGAACGGTCACTCACAACACTTCATGCATAATCCCTGCATAAAACTTGTCTTGACATGAAGGCAGCCCTCATAAGGGTATAAAAGGCTGAGTTTTTTGTTCCTACAAGCTTTGCAATCTTTTCACTGCATATAGTAACTGCTCTTGATGTGCTGAAATAATTGAAGTAATTCAACTGAAAATGATCACTATTAGATATATCCAGACATATCCCCAGCAAGTATGAAAAAAAATTCAGTTTCCATCTGCTACATCCAGAGAGGTGGGATGCCCCACAATTACTATGCAAGTATCTTCTACTGATTAACCCTAAGTCCCACCTTTGGTTTCACCAAAACAGAGGTAGGCTGAACAACTGGCCCACAGTGACAAGATTACTAGTACAGAAACATCACCAAAACCTCCAGCTGAGATTGGAGCCGACAGTAAAAAGAAGATACTTCACAAAAAGACTGGGATATTACCCACTCCATACATTTCAGCTTCAAAGAGCCTACAAATAATAGTGAGATTTGTAGCCACATTGTTCCACAGACAGGCTGCATGAGAATTACATGATCAACACTGTATTCTTTCACTTATTTTTGCCTAAGAGCAAACCATAAAGCTATAGTAATAAAAAATGAAAAATTACTGCTTCCAGAAACTGATGGGCTTTGTGACTTTACTTGAATTTTTTTGTCTGAGCTAGAAGATTAAAAAAATCCCAAAAGCTAAAAGCAGAAGAAACGTCTAAGGCTACCCCGTCCCAGATTGCTCCCACCATGTATTTCCTAATACAATCACTTACTCCCAGGTTACAAAGCCCTGTAAAAAATGTCAGGCTAGAAATCGAGAAATGAGCACAGTTTCCCTAAAATGCTTCTTCAACTCATTAGAAATCTTCGCAAGTTTTACCAAAAAAGAGAAGAAAAACCAAACCAGTCAGTAATTTCAGTGGAATATCACAAGGACATTAATGAATTTATGATAAGGCGACCTCACCAGGGACAGCAGGAAGGTATGAGATAAAACAAGCTTCCACTGTGGAGTGGAATATGATTACAAAATGAGAAAGCAAAGCTGGATCGGTTTCGAAGCCTAATTCTTAGAAGGCTGCTGCTGAAAAGTAGGATTCATCAATATGCCTTGCTGTAAAATTATGGCAAAGCAGGCAATAGCAAGCTAGCAAAATAACTAATGTGATTTGTATGGTCAGTAGAGATTGCTTTAAATATCACACTGTGTCAGTAGAAGCTGGTTTTCAATTCTGCTTTTAAAGAACAACTTTTGAACATGGCTGATACTCACTGGAAAATTAGGGTTGGGGTTTTCCCTCCAAATTACTCAGACAAAGATCTCTGTTCTAGAACCATGTCAAAAGCTGAGTAAGTAATAAATACAACTGTGCATGGATGTCAGGTGAGACAACAGCAAGAGAAAACATGTGAATCCTTTGAAATCCAGAGGTCTGAACTAGTCACTAAATTTGATGAGAGGTATCTGTTGCCAAAAGCAAGATATGGGTCTTGGGAGAAACCAGGACCTCTCCACTGGGAAGGCTAGAGACAGTGGGCACAAAGGTTTTTCTTCACTTCAGTAGACAAAAAGCAGGGGAGGGAAGGAGGAAGAGACAAAGACCTCAGCAAAAGAAGCAGCAGGAGATCTGAATATCCATCTTGCCCACAGCAGACTGGACTTGTCACACCAGAGGCACAGGAACAGCACCAAAGAAACACTTTGAACAGCCCTTGTCCATCTAAAAGGCAATCAAAGCTGGAGAGAAGTCTAGTTTACAGTAGGAATCCCAGCCCTGTTTCTGTTTCATCTATTTCCTGTTTGAAAGGTTTTGAAAATACTAGAGGAAATTATTTACAGCACCACTGCTATGTTAGCCAACTGCTTATGCACTTCCATTGACAGTCTTCCAGCAGAGACACTGTGAACTGTCCAGAGTCACTGCTACAAGTACAATACATCAAAATTAATCTGGCACCTTTGTAAAATTTGGCAGTCATACTCAATAAACCGTTTCGACCATGACGCAGCAGTGACTGACAACTCAAACGGAGTGAGCCGGGTACAAAGCTCCTCTCCACGCCTCATTACAGTGCCTGGCCAGTCAATACAAGCAGCACTACAATTATTGCTATGAGGGCCATTACTCATTACAGTAGCCTACAAAGACACCAAATGCCCTCTGGAATCTCAAAGAGTGCAATTTGCCTGTAAAATACCAGCAGTAAATGCCATGTTAAGAGGAGAGTCCCTAGAAGAAAACAGAAGCAGGGCTGCTGACATCACCCATGGGTAGCACCTTACCCATCAATGGGTGACTGAACATAAAGAGGAGAGCAACCCGATTTAAATTCAGAGAACAAGTACATTTGTAACCAAAGCACCACCATGTAACTATGAAATATCACACAGACATTTCATCACTGCTTTACATTCTTGATATCGTCATGTTTCTCAGTGCACTGCCTTGCCAGCAGTGCTTATCAAAAATCTGAGTGCTAGCGGAGAACGAGTCCTGTCCCTCATGGCTGTGCATGGGCATTCTGCAGTCACAAAAACATGTCCTGTCCTACCTGGGTAAGTCGTTGTTCTTTTGTACTGTATAGCATTCAACAAGGTTGTGCATAATCATTTGAAGGCATGCAAATCATTTTTATTTTGTGTATTACCTAGGAAATTAAGTGCTGTCTTCTTTTATCTTGTTAGTACAAGTCATTACATCTTTTTCATGTGCCAAGATAAATTTAACACATATTCATTGGTTTCTAAGGAAAAAGAAACTGTAGGCATCAAATTACACCTAAAATTCATTTAATTTCCTCTGCTCTTTTAATTGTATGTAAGAGCCTGATTCTACCCTGGTACAAACTTCAGCTTCCCAAAGCTTACTACTAAAATGTTATTTTCTTGTCAATACCACCTGCTTCCCATTTTATTTTTTGAAAAAGCTAACTACCTTTAAAAGATGCCACCTTTTTTATTGACATACTATTTCCAAATTATAGCTCTATCTCTGTTAGTAAAACCTTATGCAACCACTGAATACAAAACGGCTTCCCTGGCCCAAACCACCTTTTCCTTTCTGACACAGTGAGGTCTCTCCTGCTTTAATTTTAATGAAGCCCCTGCTCCAGCATTCATATTTTGTGGGCACACATACATCACTGCTCCCCACGGGAGCAAAGCACTAATCCATGCCGCTGAGCCAGCAGAGGGAGCACAGAACGTATTTAGACCAAGACTCATAATTGATTCTTTTTTTTTTTAAA